>CAHIKZ030003957.1:1527500-1910000 GCA_903632075.3 Acanthosepion pharaonis
TATCTGTTCTGATGAGTTTTTTCTTTGGTAGTTTGACATTACAAATTTAAGTGCAATACAAGATTGTCAGCTTTTAAAGTTGAAATTACTAGATCTAACAGTTCCTTCTTTCACAGTTCTTGCTTGTGGAACTCTCTTTCAGCTTCTTGCTTTACAGTTGTTATAATGTTGATTTGGGGTTAGTAGAGACAAATAACACGTAAGGGTTTTAATAGGTTGGTAAAAAGGTACAGAAATCGCCTGAGTAGTCAATAACTAGCTCAGCTAAGAACTTCTCTGTCTATCTGTCTTTCCCTTGAAATTTTAGAATTTTTTTTTCTCAAATATAGATATAAAAAATTTTTTTAATTCCCAGTGCCCCTCTGTCGTGTGCATGTGCAGTCCTACCAACATAACAAATTTAGTCCGATGAAGTCTTGAAGGACAAAACACATTACAAGTAAACTTTTTACAATTCATCATACATTTTCCCCATATATATATATATATATATATATATATATATATATATATATAAGCTGTGCATGTATAGAATACAGAATGGCATAATTGTTATCACTATGGAAAGTAGAATTACTACTTTAAAAAAAATAATTTCAAGTCAGGCTATGTTCACTTCACACTAATTCCTTTGGGAAAGGCATGAATCCACTTCTCCCTGAACTCTTTCTCACCACCAGATTTCTTAACAAAATTGTCTTATCACTTGTGTTTGATGATGGTTGAGTGGATGAATTAGAGCTTTGACAAGCCACGATCCCAGAGCTTCATCTGTGAAGTTTTCTTACTCCTATTTTATTTTTATTTTCATATCCAACAATATATCTTTTTAATCAAAAGAAAATGTTATGGCAACTTCTTTTAAGAAATACCCCCAAAATCTATATCTTATTTTGTTAGTAAATCCCATCAATTTTAAAACAGGAGTGTTTTGGAAACTCATTTTAAACCAGCCCCAGTATAGGTGCACACCCTCAGAGTAATTACCCTGCTAAATATATAAGGATCATTCTGAAAGTAATGCTTTCTATTTTATTGTGTTGCCCACCCCCTGCCCCCAATATAAGAGATGGAATGAGGTTACCCCTTCCAACTAATAACCCATAATTTTTGTATTGTTAGATGGCAGTCTGGCAAAATAGCATCTGACTTAAAGTGCATATGAAGCAGAAGTATATCATTGA
This sequence comes from Acanthosepion pharaonis, assembly GCA_903632075.3. Taxonomy (NCBI): domain Eukaryota; kingdom Metazoa; phylum Mollusca; class Cephalopoda; order Sepiida; family Sepiidae; genus Acanthosepion; species Acanthosepion pharaonis. Next base: position 1,528,685 of record CAHIKZ030003957.1, read on the forward strand.
ATTCTTCCATAAAAGAAAATTTGCACCTGTTGACATTTATTGACAGAGAACAAACAGTGGATATGAGCACAGTTAGGCATTGAGTAATGTGTTTCAGCAGTGGTGACAACAATGTGTGTGTGAAAAAAATGGGCTGTGTGTAGATTTTTACAATCTCGGACATGCTTGTTTTTTGTCTATCACTGTGGAAAAGTAGAGATTTGTAGCTGAAAACTTGCTCTATCCAGTAGTGCTATTGTGCTCCCTGTATGTGTTGTATTTTCTGTAGAAATACATAAGAGGTATTTCTTTTGGAAATTTATTGTAATATGTATAATGTGTAGTGGCTTGAAAGATAAAAAAAACATTTCAGTTGTTGATTCACATCTTTAACATGTTTGTTTATTTGTCTTTAGTTTAGAATTTTCACTGCTCCATTTCATCACGTAGGATTTGCAGACTTTTGGTTGGCTGACCAGCTCAATAGTTTGGCACCAGTCATGTTGGATTTTGAATATTTTATCTGCTTCTATGCCTTTGATCTTAATTGGAAAACCAACACCCAAGAAAGTAAGTTTCATTTCCCTTCTTATCAATAAATGTATTAAAGAAAATGCATGAAAGGAACTCAAAAGATATATGTGTAAGCAAATGAATAATTGCTTAGCAAATAGGAAAAGTTAATTTTGTTTCAAAGTGTATTCATATTAAATGAGTTTGGTTTTGTTTGGTTTATCAACCTTTTCCATGTTATTTGATGCCAAATTCTGTAATTTTGATAAACAGTAGAAAGGTAAATTTAGGTTTGGTTTTTACAAGGGTCAAAAATGGAGACATGGAGACATAGGTTTGGTTGTCACAAGATTCAAAAAGGGAGACATGGAGACATAGGTTTGGTTGGCACAAGATTCAAAAAGGGAGACATGGAGACATAGTTTTGGTTGGCACTAGAGTCAAAAAGGTAAACATAGGATTGCTTGGCACAAGAGTAAAAAAGGGAGACATGGGACATAGTTTTGGTTAGCACAAAAGTCAAAAAGGGAGACATCGTAACATAGGTTTCATTGGCACAAGAGTCAAAAAGGGAGAGATGGTAACATAGGTTTCATTGGCACAAGAGTCAAAAATGGAAACATAGGGTTTGGTTGGCATAAGAGTTAAAAAGAGAGACATATGTTTGGTTTGCACAAGATACAAAAAGGGAGACATAAGTACAGTAAACAGGTGGCCCCATTTTGGTGAGGGTTTATCCCTCTGCATGGATAGGCAGTTGACATATTCTCAATCCCAACTGTCTGGGTAGTCAAATAAAAATGTTAAAAAATACACTTTGTCTAAAGTTACTAAGCAGGCTGTAAATGAAAGCATATTTTTGACTAAGAGAATAGTTACTATTTTTAAGGTTTATTGACATAACCAGAATATTTTATCAAAACATTTAGTCATTTTCTGAAACACGTATTTAAGAAATGCATACTCTAATTTCTTCAGAACCATTTTGGATTTTTTCAATCATGTCTCTGTATTTATGCATAAACTAAAAACTTTGATTCCTTCCCAACAAATTGTAGCAATGCAAATTGGTGACAAAATCTTCTTATACAATGTGCAATGTATAAGTTGTCTCTTCTGGATGTTCTTCTTGTTGGTGAATGCTGTTATAATCCTTGCCTTCAGTTCATCTTTGGTGTTACAAGGAGTTTTGTTGATCTCTTGTTCAAGTGTGCCCCACACGTAATCATCAAGGGGGTTGCAACAGTCTGAGGAGTTAGGTGGCAAGATGTAAGGGGTGATTCAGTTGCAGAAATTGTCTGACAGCCAGGATTGGGTTCTCCTGCTTATGTAGCATGGTGTAGATTCCTGTTGCCAGACATGGGGTTTTCCAGCAGTTACACTCTGGACGCAGGGCAGCACTACCTCCTCAAGGCACTTGATGTAGGCCTCCATGTTGATTCTGAGGCTCTTTGGGAAGATGAATAGAGACACAACATTGCTATCACTAGTTGGGGTCAATCCATTGTGTGGTTTTCAGGCACTTTCTGATAGTGTCACATGATGGGATTACCTCCCCATCACAAAGTCACCTTCTTGATAAACTAAGGTTAGATTCAAACACAAGTCTAATCTATACACATCATTTTCAAATGACTTTCTTTTTCTTCATTGAATATTGATTATCTTCATGCATGTTTGTTTTTTGTAGGGAGAATTGGAATGATGGGCCATGTTTGGTTCCTGTTTTGGTTTCTAAAATATACATATATACATCATAACAAGAAAGTGAGACATTTATATATATATAGAAGGATTTATTATCAGAAGGATTTGGTTGTATTAATTTGGTAGATGTATGAAATTTCTTGTAATGTTGTTGTTAGTAAATGTTTCAGATTTTTATGTTTGTCCTGGTGAATGAATAAATTATTTGCAAGTGATAAGTCTATCATTAAAAGATAATATTAAACATGAGTAAGTGATATTTGTGTAAGACTTATCTGTGGTCTACATTCCTGGAAGTACTCAATCCCATGTGCACTCCTTGTGAGTGACCAATGAAAAAGAGAAAGTTTCTAAATAATTAGTTTCTATTAAGGTTGTTGCCTTTTTTTATTGACTCATGGGAATTAGGTTTGTTTTTATTCTCCTAGACTTAAGCTAATAACTGATGTTAACAGTGCAGAAGAAACAGTCTCTTCTTTATTCCTTTGATAAGAAAAAATTTTCAGGTTTTTATTGTTTTCATATCATTTACAAAGGAGGATGCATTTATAAAATACTTTGGGGAATATTTAAAAAATATTTATATAAGTGACATTTGAATTTGTTCTTATTGTCACTGCTGTTCAATACATAAAAAAATTTAGTTTCAGTGTTGATATCAATTGTATGTCATTAACTTTGGAAAAGATACAAGCAAGTCCATGTGGCTTGCTATAAAGACCAAAATTAAAATAGGATGTTCATGTGGGTGACGGGGAGAATTAAAGAGAAGTCATAAATATCCAACTTAATAATTAAAATAACAAATTATAATTTTCTCCTTAAGAAGAATCAATCTAGATCTACTCCCTAGGGTCAGTTAAGGATCAATTTCTCAACAAGCAAAACACTTAAGTGATGTAAAAGAATTTGTGAATGACCTTTTACATGTTTTACACTGTTTTGGCTGTCCTTCTTTTTTCTTTTTTTTTAATCATTTCACTCCAGGTAAGGCAATAAAGCCACTAAGACACAAGGGAATATGTAAGAGAATATGAGAAAAAAAACTATTAAGGTGATTCCATTTCTAATAAGTAGATCACATGATCGTAAAGGAAAGGTATATATGGGAATTAGTGTGGCATCTAAGTGATCGTGATTCTCTATATTATCCTCTATACTGATCACACTGCAGATTACTATTCAGCAGTTACTATTTGAAGAAGTATTACTAGAGCGAGTATTATTTGAAGGAGTCACTACTAGTATCTGCAATTCCAAAGTCTTGACTACAACGAGTATTATGAACATGATAACAAGCATTCATTGACATCACAAAAGTGACAACGAGTAAGTGTTTGATATCACAAAAGTAAATAATGATTGACATAGCATTTAAATTTTTGAAGATCAAAATTGATCAGGAAGGAAGAAGTCAAAAAACAGTTTCATAAGTGAGAAGTGCAAGAGAAGAAACCGTTAACATAGAACTTATGGTTACATCGTCATTTCAACTGTAAGAGGATGAGACCTTGCCACCAATCTTGTAGTATGCTTAAAGTCATAAATTCTAGGTACCATAGAGGAAAGTTCATCAAAACACTTGCCATGAAAGTATTTATAGAAAAGGCACAAGAAAGCTACATTAGAGCTGTGGAAAGTGACTGAAGGCAAGATGCCAGGTCAAAACCAATAACATTGCAGATTCTTTTTTGGATTTTATCAAGAATCTCTAAAATTCAGCTGACTTTATTGGGTATCAGTTGTTGCTCTACTTATACCCTGATACTTTTTATCATGAGTCATTTTAAGATTCTGAAGAAAATTCAATAAAAGTTTGGCTATATTTAACCTTTGTGCCCACAAAAAAACAGTCTGTCAAAAGAATGGTTTTCTGTTGACACTGCTATTACATTAAACTACTGAGACTTCCTATGCAATGTTTATTTACAAGATTATAAAAATATGTGAACCAAATACAATGTGATATTTACTATTTACCATTTTATAAAGATTTATTATTTACCATTTTATAAAGATTTATTATTTACCATTTTATAAAGATTTATTATTTATCATTTTATAAAGAAATACATTTGAAAAGAAATGTTTTTATTAAAAAATTCATAAAATCCTACAAAATTTTCAATGAATTGTGTTCTTTGGAAGGGTTGGTAACACATTGGTGAATTGCCAATTGATTTGAACTTTATAACATGATAAATAAGAAAGACTTCATTATAGTTGGTTCATATATTTTTATGATTAGTAAATTTTTATAAATTTATGAATAAACAATTGTTTTCATATTTATTTCTTTATAAATTAATAAATGATAACCATTGCATTGTATTAGTTGGTTTGCATTCTTAGAATGTTGTAAATACACATTTTTTATAGGAGATAAAAACTTTTCTGGCAACAAGTAGAAATTACTTAACTGTTATGTCAAGCAGAGTTAATTGTGAGTGTAGATCTTTCCGCATATTGGAACTAAGAGGGAAAAAAAGAGCATTAAGTTTGTTCTCTTTTTGTATCATCTTGGACGAGGAGGAAGTGATGTATAGCATTTCTGTTTTGTTGCTTGCTATTTCAAGATCAGTAGTGGCAGTTATTTATATGTCCATTGTTGTGTGCTTGGTGGAAATTTGCTTCAGGATCACCTGCTGGAATAAGTATTGTTTTGTTAGGGTCTCTTGGCTGAACAAGTATGATGTTGAAAGACTCAAAACTTGTCATGACTCCAAGTCATAACATCACTGATGAGATGATCTTGTGCACTTGTTGGAATGTATTCATAACAAATTCTGGTAAATAAACAATCTAATAAATAAATAGTGTTTAATATTTTTGTTGTAAATTTTCAAAGATCAAAGGAAATGTATAAATTCACTTTCATATGTTTGAGTTTTATTAAAATTCTTATAATCACTTTTTAAAACAATAAACATTGCTCTAGGAGTGAAGGTAGTACAAAATAATAGTAGTGTCAAAGGAAAAACCATCTTTTTACAGGCACAAAGATTAAACTTTATCAAAAGTTTCTTAAAAACTTGGATTTTATCTATTGTTATTAAATGCTAAAAAAATCAGTTTTTTCTAAATCATAAATCGAAAATTTCAATGTATCAGAAAAAAAATACAACAATATCCCATAGCAGACTGATTAGATTATAAACAGGATGAAACTGAAACTGAGTTACATATTGTTGACTTTTACAAAAGCTGAATGTTTATGTTACAAAATTCAAATTATTCTTGATTTTTCTTTTCTCTAGCTTCATCTTGTCTTGGAACAAAGTATGGTATTCGAGGTCTGGTCAGCTGCCTGCCTGCCTGGTTCCGTTTTGCCCAATGTCTACGCAGATACAGAGATACACGACTCAAATTTCCTCATATTGTAAATGCAGGAAAATATGCTACAACATTTGTAGTTGTCATTTTTCACACATTCTATAAGTTGTATAAAAGGTAAATTCTGGTTAATTATTTATTCTTTTATATATATATATATATATATATATATATATATATATATATATATATATATATATATATATATATTATTTTATACATATCTTCTGTTTTTGTATCTAACAAAAAAGACAACATATATATATATATATTTTATATATTTTACTTTAAATGTGCAGTACTTAATGGAATGTGCTCAGTATCAGTTATAGAGCTAACATATTCAGTTGTATGATCCATACGACTGAATATATATATATATATATATATATATGATGTGCCTTAAACCACATGTAGGACTTCCTGATCGAACAAAGCCCAAATAGTGCTTTTAAACACATATCTTTCCTGATTCACCAGATATACATATCTGCTCTGTTTTCTATCCTAATGTAAACAATTTTTTAGGAAATGGATTAAATCCAATATATTTTTAAATTATTAAAAATAATATTTAAACAAATAAATTAAAAATATCTTGGATTTAATCTTAAAATTCCTAAAAAGTTGTCTTTATGTTAGGATACAAAACAGGCAGATATGTATATTTCAAGAATTAGGAAAGAAATCTGTTCAAAAGCACATATGTATGTATATATATGTGTGTGTGTTTCATTAAAAATGACTGACAAGGTACGGTGATTACACTTTTTTTATTTAAATTTTTTGATGCGTATTTGGCTTTTGTAGATGTTAATACCTACCCACCAATTACAGCATCACGTCAACCCACAACGTCCTTCAAATTCTAAAAATTATAAAACCAACCCAAGGTATTTTAGTGTCACTTGATGCTGAAAATTTATTCACAAATGTCCCTGTTGATCAAACTATTGACATAATCCTTAACTCTGTGTACACAAATAATTTCATTCCACCTCCATCCATCAAACCAAATATCCTTGAAAAATTATTACATGCAAGCATAACCAAAATCTCTTTTTACAAACATAATAGCAACATCTACAACCAAACTAATGATGTTACTATGGGAAATCCACTCAGCCCGTGTTTCTCCAATTACTATATGTCCCATGTCTGCTACATAGATGATATTTTTATTTTAGCAAAAAACAAACAAGAAGTAGATAATCTCAAAATCACATTTGAAAAAAACTCTGTCCTTAACTTTACCTATGAACTATCAAAAAACTAAACTTCCATTCTTAGATGTTTTTATAGGATACAGTAACAACACTTTTACCACCTCAATTATATAAAAAATCCACTAGCAGAAACACTTACCACCTTAATTTTAAGAGTGAATGTCCACTTAGATATAAAATAGCAGTTATAAAAAATTTCCTCAAGAGAGCAAATGAGAATTCATCTTCTCATCTACTTTTCCTTAAAGAACTCAACAATGCAAAAAAGACACTAGTTAACAATGGTTTTCCTAACTACCTCATCGACCACCAGATTAGACTATTTCTTTCCAAAGTAACTAATGACGATACTGAACATACAGATAAAAACAATGACATTAACATCTATGAAAGCCAAATACACATCAACTATAAACAAGATGAATTTTCACTTAAAAATATCATAAAGAAATGCAATATCCCAATCAACTCTTACAAGAAAATTAAATTATCTATTACAAAAAATTTAAAACATCTAACCTTATCATCAAAAATAACAACACACCTGAAAATCAAAACTACAAAGGACCAACATTATTTATGAGTTCAAATGTCCATTAAGAAACTGTGTTCCTGATCAAACCAAACTCATAAATAATTACATCAGTCACACTACTACAAGCCTATCCAGACAACTTACATTACACCTATCTGACCATAGCTCTATTAGGACTCATTTAAACACACACAAAAACCTGCCAGACTCCAGCCAAAACATACTAGTAGAAAACACAACGATAATAACCTCATCCACATGTAAAAAAAAGATTAAAAATAATGGAAGCTCTAATAATAAAAAGAAAAAGCCAACACTCAACAGCATTAACATTAACACAGCCGCAATGTGCTGACCATGTTTGGAAAACAAAACATTCCTATAACTCTAGATATATGCATAACATAACCCATATATTCAGTTAAAAGTAAAATAAAATCATCTTTGATAATGGCTAAAAGTATAGTCAAAAGCACTCAGACATGCAGAATTTTTGGACAGTTCTTACACACCTTGTGTCCAGAAAAGAAAACACTTGTATGAACACAAGAAAAATTAAATAAAAAGCTTAATCTCTGTACTGTGTCAGTCATCTTTAATGAAACCTGTATAAAAGAGAGATTGCTGCCTAAATACACAAAATAGAGAGAGAGGGAGATGATTTTAGTGCTTTTTTTTCTTTATTGTTTGTCATTTGACTTTTGACTTAAATTTATTCTGCCTTTTATCAAAATCCTGAAATTTACCACATTTAATGGCAAGCAGATTTCTGAAAATAAAGTACACAGTATTAAAAAATAGAGTAACAATAGTTAATATATACAGAAAAATTTCAAAGACTTATCTGTCTGACAGCAAGTTCTGCAGGTATACCGATTGAAACTGAAAGATAAGTTTTTGGAAATTTTGATTATCTTTTAACTAATTAACTGTAGATAAGTATATAAATATTTTTTTACATTAAAACCAAGAAACATGTTTATTTAATCCCTATCAAATCTTGATAGAACTACAGATATTTTCTCTTTATTTGCAGAGATTTAAAAAAAAATTTTTGATGGTGCAACTTTCTGATTGTTTATTTCTTAATTATTATCATTACTTTTGTAGAAAAACGAGAGAAAATTGATGATGATGACGACGAAGAAGAAGATTACCTTGAGTTACATGCCAATGTTTTCTTTTATGGCTGGATTGTAGCCTTGTTCATTAGTTCCTGTTATACTTTCACTTGGGATCTCAAAATGGATTGGGGGCTCTTAGAAAAAACTGATGGTGATAACAAGTTTCTACGTGAAGAGTGTGTTTATGCATATAATGTAAGCAAACATTTGTATTTTATTTGTGAGACTTTTACTCACTAAATTTCTGTAAACTAAATTCAATCATGTGTTTATTGATAAATTGTTTATTTTCAGTTAAAAAATAAAGCAAAGAACATATTTTATTTTTATTGAAATGTTCTTTTTTTATATCCACTATGGGGTGATAATGTCTAGCTTCTTTGTTTTTTATCCTTCTAAACAATTTTTGAACATATTTATTAAAACTGCAACTTTTTCAAGACATAAACTGTTCAAAACTAAAATGGAATGCCGTGAGAGGCTTTTCTCTATTGTAGTTCAAATAATATCAAATCTATCATATGCAGATGAGATAACCTTGAAAAACAGTGATCTAAGTTCATTCCAAATATTTTTTTACCTTCTTTCCCATAACACAAAAGAAATAGTCTTTGAATTAAATCTCAAAAAGATTATTTCAATAATAAGGGACAAAACGCAGCCACAACTTAACATCTAAATAAAAGGAAAGAAAATTGACCAAGGGACCGATCTTGGTCACAAGCTATCCTGCACAAATGACCAAGAAGTTGCAATAAAATGACAAATAAACACTAAGTGGCTCATGTTTTAGAAAACATAAGGTCATGCTGAAATTGACAAGGCTATCAACCCACATTAAAATGAAGATATACCTTATATATATTCTTCCAGTTGGTTTAGATTATCTAACATAGACTCAAAAACTTTCAACTCAAATTGAAACATTCCAAAAACATATAATGCACATTATCACAGATCAAAAGTTGAAAGGACAGTGAAAATAACCACTCTTAGAAATGTAACCAATTTGCATTCACACTTCAATACCACATCTGTAGCAAATACTTGAAGCTACTAGGATACATTAAAAGATCAAATGCATGGTTCATTATATCATGTCTTGAGTGTATGGTGCCTGGGTGAAAGAAGTAGAAGAAAATCATAACAGAAGTGAAAGGATAACATAATTCTGTGCTCCTCAACTAATGAATAGCAGACAATAAGTAAGCTTACTCAAGATCATAATTAATAGCAGGAAACAAATCATGTTAGTTTGCAATCTACTGAGTAATGTGATATTTTGAATAGGAAATAGTGAACAGAATGAACTTTTTTATAATAATAGGGATAACAAATATGGTGTCAGTTTGTTTACATTGCACAGATCAGTACGAAAATTTCAGTGATTGCGTAGGTCAGTGTTGCCAATTTTGTGTGAATTGATTGGACAGTTTTTGAAATATTAGAAAAAAAGTTATCTCGATAATAATTTGGCACGCAGTGTATATACCCAAGTATAGGATTGATGTATATGGAATAAATTCCAATAACCAACAATTACTATTCTTAAAAGAGTGTTCAATACGGAGTAGAGTGAATATAATTATTTATTTAAAAATTATAACATAAATATGTTATAAAATCACTACAAAAAATAGCCATTTTGTTTCAACACCTCTGGTGTCTTATCAAGTGATGATGTTGAATGTAGAATAAAGGTTTTAAAATATATATATATATATATATATATATATATATATATATATATATATATATATATAACAGTAAAGGTTTGTCATTTAGCTGATTGATATTACCTTCAGCATCCTGACACCAGAGTTTGGTAGATGGACCATCCAGGAATCACTCTGTCCACTTGTCAGGAGGTATCATGTTTGTACATGAGGTATTTGAGAAGATATCTTTACTGGAAAATATAACATAATGTTACACTGCATGTGTCAGATTGTAATGCTTTCATTTTTCTTTTAAATGTATCAAGCATTAACATAGAAGCTTCCAATTTCATAAAGTAAATTAAATGGCATACTATACTTACAGTAATAAATATCAACCACACTGACTCCAACATTTTGAAAGTGGCTCAGTGAAAAGGAATGACAAGTGGATCTGTATAAATCCACATCATAATAGTTCTTGTCACAGGTTTTTGGAGTGGTTTTATTGAATTATATTTTTTTGAGGGTGGTTTTATTGAATGACTCTTTTTGAGGGTTATATTAAATGACATTTTTGGTAGGGGGTGTTATTGAATGATTCTTTTGGGGTAGTTTTATTGAATTACTTTATTCAGAGTTTTTTTTACTGTGTCATGCGAGACAACTTTTCTCTCCAGAATCTTACACATTTATAAGTCTATCATTCATCCATGCATTGAATATTGCTGTCACATCTGTTCTGGTGCTTCTGCTATATATTTAGAGATTCTTGATAAAATACAAAGAAGAATCTGTAATGTTATTGCTCCTGACCTGGCATCTCAGCTTCTGTCACTTTCCCATTGCCGTAACATAGTTTCCCTGTGCCTTTTCTATAAATATTTTTATGGTAATTGTTCTGATGAGCTTTCATCTTTGGTACCTAGACTTTATGAACTTAAAGGTGCTATTAGATTAGTGGCAAGTTCTCATCATTTTACAGTTGAAATGGCTAGATGTAGCCATAAGTTCTATGTTAACAGTTTCTTCTCTCACGCTTCTCACTTGTGGAACTCTCTTCTGGCTTCCTGCTTTCTATTCAGCTTTGATTTTCAAAAATTCAATTTCAGTTGTTATCTACCGTCTTTTTAATTCCTCTTCTTTTATTGTTCTTTCTCTTTAATAATGTTTTCTTCTTCTCATATTGTTTCACAAACTGTAACTCCTTGCAACTTTATTGCCTTGCTTGGGGTGAAATGATAAAAAAAAACATTGCTGAAGGTTTGAAGAATATATTTTTCTCTCTACTTGTTCAAAATGTTGACAACAGAAATATCACTTTATTTTTAAGAGACTAAATCAACCATAATCTATTGATGGCACTTCAAGATTTCAAAAGCAGGAGTTTTGGTTTAGATGTTGACATTGGCTTTTCATCCAGAATTTCAATCAGGAATAAAAAAAATTCATTTTACAGCGGACTTTTACCATTGCTACTATTAAGTTATACTCTTTAAAGATGTTTTTTTAACATTTTAACAGGTCTCCAAAAATGCAATATTACTTTTTGAACAACCTCATATTTTTCAAATTTATTTATTGTAATATTTTGTCATTAATTTCTACAATATTTTTAATAATCTCGATCATTTTTTCATTATCCCTTTTTACTTTTAATTGTAGGCCTATTATTACTTTGCCATTATAGAAGACTTTATTTTACGATTTATATGGACATTAAAAGTATCTGTGATAGAAAAGGGAATGGTGCCCAAAGAAGAAGCCAGAACAATTCTTATGACACTTGAAGTTTTCAGGTTTGTAAACGTTTTTCTCTCTTAAAAGTTGGTTTTTGGAAAGAGAAGACAATGAAACTTTTCACTAGTTGTAAGAGAATGACCACTAACAATGCAATAGAACAATATTTCAAATAAAAGATTGTGTTATAGATGTTTTGATGTGAGTGTTTTGGTCAGTATATTTGCCATTGCTTTTCACCTGTTGAGGGGAATCCAATATTCTGATCCCTGTGTTACAGAAAAATATATCAGACTGAAATGAACTCAAGGTGGCTCAGGTGGTCATGGCTCTCCACAGCTGCCTTTACCTTAAAATGTTTGAATTACTATTGGTTTGGAAAGTCAGTGGAGTGGTTTCCCACCACTTTCTCCACAGTTTTGAATTTAGAGTAGTCTTTCTCCTGCTTACTAGAGAGCCCAGTCTACTCTGCTATTTAACCTGTGATTGGGGAGAAGATATAGATTCATGCCTTTTCCAAAGAATAGTTGAAAAAATAACAGAAAGGCAAAATTTATTAAGAGCTACAAGGGACAGGAAATTTTGGAGAGCCATGATTGCCTACGTCCTGAGGGGACACAGCACATAAAGAGAGGTGTCTGTCATTGATTTTTTATCATAGTTTATCTGCCAGTTGAATTGGTTCAGATGTCTATAATAAAGCCTTCTCTCATATTAAAATGGAATGATCATCTTACTCTACAGTGAGGTTTCTGTTCCTTAAAGAAGAGGGAGGAAAGAGTTTATTCTGTCACAGACCCTATAGTAATGGGGTACTGAGTGAGAATCAAACTCCATAAACTAGCAATGATTTGTGAGACTTTTTTTTCTTTTTACCATCTAGCACATTTTATTCTATGCTTATGCTTTGTGAGAATCATTGTCTGTTTCTTCATTTTGTCATTTACATCATTGCTTTGTTAAGCCAAAGTAACCATTTTGAATAAATATATATATTACCAATTATTATTTTCTTCTAAGACAAATCTTGTTATTTGATGAGTCTGACTTTGAATGTTTAAATACAATTTGAAATTGAACGTTTTCCTGAGGAGACTTTCATTTTGCTTAAAAATAAGCAGATATTAAATGTTCACTTTTCTTATTATTTACATTCAAATTACAATCTTTAACTTTTGATTGGTTTTGTGGAGGCATGCTGGTGTAATGGATAGTAGCTCATTTTGAGGAATTGGAGAGCCAAGTTTGAATTCCAGTCGAATTTGTTACATTTACTTACTTGCAAAAACCCTTGGGAAAGGTATGACTCCATCTCATCTCAAGCTATTGGTAAATAGCAGGACAAACTGGGTTCTATGGCTTTGGGTGGAAACCAGTCTAGGAGAAGGACAGCTCTGAATTCAAAACCCCCAACTATGAGTTAAATAGCCTCATCAAGCTACAATTGGCCTAGCATGGTGAGTATGGCTATATTCTTGAAGACATGGTCAATAATATTTGAAAAATGAAAAAACTTGAAATCAAATCCTGTAAAAAAAAAAAAAATGTAGGTTAAATTTTAAAAAATTTTAAAATAGTAAATCTTTCGAACGTGATATTTAATTTAGTCAAATTAAAACTTTAAAAATGTATGATTTAATTTCAGTAAGAAAAATATTTGTTTCAAATATTCTTTGTTTCAATTTTCTTTTTAACTTACCAGGCGTTTTGTATGGAACTATTTTCGTCTTGAAAATGAACACTTAAACAACTGTGGTCAGTTCCGAGCAGTCCGGGACATTTCAATTGCACCAATTGAATCAAATGACCAAGCCTTGCTGATTGAAATGATGGATGATCCTGAAGGACTTGGACCTCGAAAATATCGGGCAAGATTCTTAGAAAGGTTTGTTTGCATCTCTCAAATTACAGTTTTCTATTTTATTTTGAAATTCATAAAATTACCTCTAATTTTTTTTTAATTTAATGACTTCATTAAATAGTAAACAAAATATTAACTACCTAAAATAATTTTAGCTTGAAGGGTGTAAATTATTTTGTCTTCAAAATAGTTTATAATGACATTCTTTAACCATATTTTCAAATATATGATCATTATAGACTATTATTGTGGTAAGTGCACAACTCCTCTCATTATGGAAGGAGTTTGTTTAACAGCATATCAACTCCTTATGGGTCATTTAATTTTCTTGGGAGCATTAGTAATTTCTTTTACAAAAAGTATTGCTGCTTTATTTTGTTTTTCAAAAATTTATTGCTGGTAATTTTTTTAACTATGAATATGTATTGCTGGTATGTTTACTATAAAAATATATTTTTATACTTTCATAGTGTTTTGACCCCAGTTTGGGTGGGGGTGTTAATTATTTGCCCATAGCTGGGACCCTAACAGGTGCTACCACCCTGGGTCAGGGTGGACGTGAGAAAAATAACAATTAAGAGGTGGTTTCATGCTATTCAAAACCTCCAGATCAGAGGCCTTACTGCTGGATGTAGTTTATCATCATACCCAAGATGTAAGTGCAGGGTTAAGTAGAAACTGGCTGTAAGATAAATTTTATGAGCCTAAGAGTGTTTAGCATCCCTTGACTAGTCTCAGCTGAGCAGCTTCAGTGAGAGACAGTCAAACAGTACATGTGGAAGTCAGAAGTGATGTTAGGCAGTAGAGATTGACCCAGAGTAGAAATTGGAGAAAGAATTATAGATATAGTGTAGGTAGTGTAATAAAAATAGGCATGGAAAATTAGAATCAGTGATTTGAGTTCAAATTTCAGCCTAGTTTGTTATATTCACATTTTCACTTGTGAAAAGGCATGAATCTCTCTTTTTTCCCTCATCTATGGGTTAAATAGCAGAGTAGACTGGGATCTCTAGTTTTGGGTGGCAACCAGTCTAAGTGAAGGAAAACTCTGAATTCAAAATGCAGAAACAGCAATGGAAACCAGTTCACTGTATTTCCCAAGATGCCTTGGCAATTCACAGATAATAAAGATGACAATTCAAATGAGTGTCATGATCACCTATATCCTGAAGGGACATGACTTTAAAAAAATGAAAAACAATTGGAGTGTAGAGACAAGAGGATATGTTTTGATTCCTATTTCAGGGTAGTCTGGCTAATATTCCAAATTTAGAAATGAAAGGATGTATTTCTCCTGCTCTCTACTTGGTTGAACACTAAAGTTGCATAGGAGCAATTTGTAAGCCAAGATGAAAGTATAATTTTCTGAAACAGATATGCTGAGTTCATGAAAAGGCAGTTTTGGCCTTAAAGACTTTTTCTTTCTTTCAATTGACAGCAGATATGAAAATAAGGAGTTCTTCTTTTCACTCAAAAAGATAAGTGAAGACTTTTGTCTCAAGACTTCTTTGAAAAATATTTTTTTCCTTTCTTCGATAATGTTGTATATCATCATAAAAAATCATCAAAATTCTTTACCCATTCCTCTGTAGTGTAGAGCCACAACCTCATTGTGTTTTTTAGAGAAAGTAGGTTTTTATGGAGTGGAGTTGTCAGCCCCATGCCTAACTGGATTTTGAATTATCTTTCTCCTGGAATCTCTAATTTTGGTTGCTAACCAATGCTATAGAGCCCTGTCTGCTCTGCTATCTAACCTACAGTTAGGGAGGAGAAGGGATGGATCTATACCTTTGCTAAGTGTATTTGTGCAAAAGTGAATGCAAGAAACTCAAACAGAATTTGAACTTAGAATACTATGATAGATAATATAGGTGATTAATTATCAAACAATATATTGTTTTTGAGGTTAACCAAATCTTGAATATACCTTTTTGTTCAATAATATATAGTTTTTATAAAATATATTTTATCTATATTGTTCTGCCTTTGATTTTGCTTATAAATAATTTAAAAATATTAATAATCTACAATCTGACTTGTGAATAGAATAGACTAGCAGATTCTAAGCCTTAAAAATAGAAATAGATTTTTAACTTTAAACAAATAGAACATTTCTTAGATAATTACTAGAAAATAAATTATAAATAAAATATTTTTCCTCAATAATATTTTTCCTTTTTCTTACATTCTTTCACACTCCGTAAACAGTAGCATGTGGAGGTGCAGCGGGTGTGATGACCCCAAGCATCCATATTGACAGGGAATCAAAGCATGAAATAAAAATTTAGTTTTTGAAATTTTAAATTGTCTCTGTTAACTTTGTTGGATAAATGCCCTATTGACCTACAAGCTGGTGTGAATGTGGCTCCATGTTTTGATAAGCAAGACCAGAGTAGGCCCCTTAAGGGCATACAATCAAGTAGTTGACTCTGAGCATCACCAAACCTCTGCATGTAACTGTTTGTAAACCCCTGTATCATAGTGGGTTCATTGCTTTACTTGGGGTGAACTGATTTAGAATAAAAAGATAATTCCTGGAAAATAAATGTTTAAATAGAACATTTCTTAGATAATTACTGGAAAAACAAATTGAAAAATATGAAAAGTAGTGTTATGAGACCTAGCTACCAATCTAGTGCTGTACTTAAATTTATGAAGTAAAAATACCAAAGACAAAATCTCATCAGAACAATTTATGTTTTGTGTGAATGATGGTCTCTCCATTCTGCCATGTCATTTACATTGTTGCTTCATTCAACCAAAGTGAACATTTATTTAAGAAAATATTTATAGAAAAAGCACAGGAGAGCTCTGTTATGGTGGGGGAAAAGTGACTGAAGCTGAGATGCTAGGTTAGAACCGATAACATTGCAAATTCTTCTTTATATTTTCTCAAGAATCTCTAGATATATAGCAGAAGTACCAGACTCCAAAAAATTATTTTGACATTTTTTTATTTTCTATTCTCTTGCTTGAAATATTTGCATTTTCTCTTTTTTTTTTTTAAAAAGCTTTGACCATTACAATAACTTCAAAGAAATGCATAGTAATGTATGGTTTTATTATGTAAGCAGAAGTCTAACAATTTAAAAATAATAAATGTATGCTTTTTTGTCAGAATGATATATCTCTCTTTGATATTACAAGTTCTTACCTCATTGATTTTTAGGGGGAATATACATTTTTTAATTATTTCACCCCAAGCAAGGAGGTAGTGTCTTAGAGACTATGAAGAAAAAATACTATTAAAGAGAGAGAAACTGTTCACATAGAACTTATGGTTCTATCTAGCCATTTTAACTGTTAAATGATGAGACCTTTTGTAAATCTAGTACTGTACTAAAGAGAATCAGGACAATTGCCATCAATGTATTTATTGAAAAGGCATAGGGAAGTTACATAACAGTGATGAGAAAGTGACTGAAGATGGGATCCCAGGACAGGACAAATAACATTGCAGATTCTTCTTTGGATTTTATCAAGAATCTCTGAATATATAACAGGAGCATTGGACCAGATGTGGCAGCAATATTCAAAGCATGATTGAATGGTAAACTTATAAATATGTATGATAGATTCTGGCAAGAAAAAATGTCTAGCACATCAGAGGAAACCAACTTTGTTAGCAGCAGACAAATATATGGAAAGTTATGTATGTAAATAATCTACAGTGTGTATTGCAAACAAATAGTTTGTATGTGAATCGAGGGTTATACCAAAATAGAAAGAAATGTGGCAAAGGTGTTTTCTCATCAGATTTATTTAACCTGTAGACTCAAAAGGAAAAACTAAAAAAATTAAGGAAAGCAAGAAGAAAGTTTTTCTTATAAGAAAGCTGGACGCATGATCATGAGCAAAGATGTAAGTTACACATCAGGGATGTCAAAATCAAGCAGTTGCAGAAATTTAACTATCTGGACAGTTTAATAATCTTCTGTATGTTGCATCACTTCCTATCCCTTAGCAGTTTTTCTTCTTTTGCTAAGACTCACCTCCACGTTCCACCAAGCATTCACACAGGTTCATCAGGTAGGTGGCTCACTGCCTCTTACTTTCTGTCTTGTCCTGTAAAGGTTAATTTTTCTAAGCCATCCTTCCTTATTATGTCCAAAAGGATTTCAGTTGTCTCTTGCTGATTCTGAGTATGTGTTCTTTCTGTTAACATTTTCTTTAAGGCTTTTCATTGCTTACTCGATCTCTCGATCTGTCTATGAAATTTCAGAGAATAGAAAAAGTGAAACATAAATTTGAAGGCATATACAAAAAATAAAAGATACATTTTAGAAAGTGAGTAAGCATCATAAAAACATTATTAGAAACACAAAAGTGTGTTTTGCTACTGTGTAGCATTGGTAATTAGTCCAAATGATAGTATAGTAAATAAACTACCAATAACCATGATAGAAGTTAAGACTGCAATTTGTTTACATTTTCACAACAGATTTTGTATGTTGACATTTTGCAGATATACTTTTTTGTTTACCTGCCTCATTATTTCAAATGTTTATAGAAATAGGCATATAGATAAAGTTCATACATTTTAGTAAACATCATTATTCTCATTTTACAGAAGGCCAGGAATTATAAGTCTATTGGCTTAGAGAAGCTGGCATGTAGTTTCAGTTATCAGTGAGTTGTTTGACCTCTACCTATCTATTTATCTCTTTAGGTAACATAGTTACTTGGTGCAGATTTGTATTGACAAGCTAGTATTTTTGATTTCACTGACAATAACCCATTGCAAAGTTTTATATTTGTATTTATATACTTTAATTTTTATTTTTTTATTTACTCAAATCAAATTCTCTTTTCATAACTTATGATCTATTTTCTTTTATGTCAGCAAATCTTTATTCCTATTTTATTTTTTTCATTTTTACAGCTTTTATATTTCATCTTTTTGTATCTTTCTTTACATGCCTCTGAAATCTTTAAATGCCAGCCATTTTGATTGTTAAATTTTTAATATTACTCTAATGTCTACTCTCTCATATAGCAGTGGATATTTGACAATTTTGTCAAAAAAAAATATGAAGCTACCAAGAACTTAAAGATCATCTGATTACAAAGAAACTTCTTAAGAATTAAAAGTAGACAGATAACACATATGAGGAAAGAAGGTTTAGAGAATTTAACATTTACAGGACACATAAGAGGCAAGAAAGGTTATGAAAACAGCAAATAACCTAATAGACAAATTTGAGAAAATGGATTGAGAAACTTTTGTGATGTCAACGAACATTCGTTGCCACTTTTGTAATGTCAACAAATACTCATTGTGACTTTCATAATGCTCAAAGATACAACTATAGTAATGCTGTTGAACAATCCTGGTTCGAATAACACTTGCACTAATAGTACTTGCTCAATAATACCTGCTCGAATAGTAACCACCGAATAGTGATCCGAATAGTAATCCGTATAGTGATCACTTAGACGCCACACTAATTCCCATATATACATTTCCTTTATCATCACATGACTTACTTATTCAAAATGAGATCGCCTGTTTTTGCTCTCTGGTGATATGTGTTCAAACTCCAGTGTTGGCAGTGACACTTTATTTTTTATATAAGAGAAACACTACCATGAAAGAGCAAGGAGTTGTTGAGAGTCATGATCCCCACATCCTAAAGGGGCATGGCACATGAAAAAGTTAATAGTAATTATCTCTTGTTAATTATTATTAGCTTTTCTTACAGATGAAAGGTTTCATAGAATGAGTTAATAATTTTAGTTTTTATTGATTGTAACATGTATTATATCTACTTCTACCATTTTTAATTACATATGGTGCGATGGGTAAATTGTCGTCATTTTATATTTTTAATTCTGTGCATTGATTTTGTTGACTGCATAGTATAGTAGGGTTAGTTGGGTACTGTCTGTGAGAAAAAGAGCACTATGATGCAATTGTGGTTTAAGTTACACAAAAATGAAAATAACACTGACATCTCATTTTAACAGATATATTTACCAAAATAACACAAAAATATCTTGAAATACTAAAGAGTAAATTCAACCAATAAAATCGCCATTGGCTTCAACTACGGCCTCCAGACATCTTTGAAATCTCCTGCATCTCTTATGGACAGTCTCCTTGTTTAAGTTGGTGAATTCTGGCATAATCTTTGTCTTCAGTTCAAATTTGGTGCTACAAGGATTTTTGTTGGTTTCTCACTCAACTGCACCACACACATCAAGGGGGTTGCAGCTGTCTGGGGAGTTAAGTGGCCAGATGTAAGGGGTCATGTGGTTGCAGAAATTGTCTGACAACCAGAACTGGGTTCTTCTGCTTCTGAGGCATAGTGCAGAGTCCTGTTGCCAGACATTGGGTCTTCCAACAGCCACCCTCTTGACCCAGGGCAGCACTACCTCCTCAAGGCACTTGATGTAGGCCTCTGTGTTGAGTCTGAGACCCTGTGGGAAGATGAATGGAGACATAATATTGCTATCACTAGTGATCATTCCAAACCCCTTTGTAATCACAATTAGACTCATCCAACTCTTTCCGAATCCCGTGCACTCTCCTCAGGTTGACACCCAAACATTCTGAAATAATTGTATTGGAGCTTCTGGCATGAATGCTAAGCAGTAAAGCATGCTGTTTCCAAATTTCTGGTGGAATGAATTGCATCATGGTGCTCTTTTACTCACAGATTGTGCCCAACTGACCATACTATACTGTGCAGTTAACAAAATCAAAAACAAACACGGTACAAGGGCAAAATTTAAAATATTAAATAGAGACAATTTACCCATCACACTCAGTATATTCTATTCAATTGTATTTAATTTTAATACATTTTTTTCTTAATGTATATTTTCAAACATATTATCTCTTTTCTTTCTCCTTTTGCTTTATTTTTCTTTCTTTTGATGACTTCATGGATAAAAGTCATCAGACATTTGTGCACTCCCCAAGTTTGGAGTTACAGTGCCATGGTTTTGGAAACGCATGGTTTTAGACGTGTCTCTTTCCTTGGCTTCCACCTTTCTTCTCTTCCTACTCCTACTCCTCCTCCCTTCTGCTTCCTTCTCTTCCTCCTTCCATCTCCTCCTGATGGTTCTCTTCCTCAAGAAAAATTGCTGGTGAGGTTTGACACTCTTTTCGCAAATTCCCTCAGTTTATAAAGATTTTTGTTTTAAAATGTTTTTTTTTGTTTTAGTTAACCATTTTGCCTGTTGCTCCTTTGCATCTGAATGACACCAAAAATCACTTTAAGCTTTGTGTTTGTAATTCTTAATTTTAGCTTTATCCGCCCCCCCCCTCCTCCACCACCACTTTTTTTTTTAATCTTCTATACCCAATAACTGCCATGATTATCAATGCCACTGCTTTGGTCTTTATTTTTTTAGCATTGTTTCTTTCATTGATTCCTAAGAAATTTTTTTGCCTTCATTCAGCTTATTGAAACAGTCTATAATAATAAATACATTTATTGCTTTTGTGTCAACTTTGAGATAAACAATGATATTGTGATAAACTGAGAAAAAAAAACTATTTTTCCAGGGAGATAACTATTAAATGTTAATAAAGTACTATCCCTTGTTTATTTATTTGTTTGTATACAAGTAAACAATTTGTGACAATCTTTATTCCTGTCTTTTGCTTAATTGACAACTTGCCATCATATTTTGGCATTTCCAGTTTTCAGAAAAAAGATATATAAGAAGATGAAAAATATGATCACTGGAATTTAATTATTCTGCTTCAGTCAATATTCAGAAACTTATAACTTCTACTAATGATTTTTTTTAGACTAAATTCCTTTCAAATAAGAATCATTGAATACCTTTTCTAATATCTTAGATTTCCTATTGTTTGAAAACGGTGGATAGGAAATCAATACATGTACAGGTTGCGGCAGAAATACCTCCCATATAATTGTATGACATAAGTGACAATGGTGTCTTTATTTAGCTAATGTCTTACCATTATGTGGGAGGTATTTCTGCCACACTCTGTATAATAAAATCTCTCCATTAAACTATGTGTAAAATTTTATGAAGCAGTTACTGATATTTTGTCATATACAGAGAAAGACCAACTATGGTTATTTTGGGATTTTTGTTATTTATTTCTGGATTGATATACCATAATAAAAAAACAAAACAAAATATCTAATTATATTGAATAAATCTTTTATTTAAATTGTTTTCATTGTCAAATTTTATTTTACATGTAACTTTTTAAATATAAATTTGTTTGTTTTATGCATATATTTTGGATTGCACTTTTTCCTTTCATTATTTTTTTCCCATATTCTTTCTTTTTGATATTTTATGTTTTGCTCTAATCATTGTGCTAAGCATTAAATGACAGCTTTCATAGTATCTCCCAATCTTTTTTTTTTATTTCTATCATTCCAGTGACATCCGATTTTACAGGTATATCCACAGGTTTTGAAATCATACATTCTGTTGGTCCTCATAATCTGTTGTTTCATTTTCAATATTAGAAAATAGTCAAAGTGAAATGTTTCTTCTCTCTTTCATTAATTTTAATTGGAGTCTTTAAGATTGTTTCACAGGAAATGGCTAATGATTGCTAGGAAAATAAAATAGAACATTTTTAAATATTATGTTAATCAAAATCTGTTTCATTGCAGTAATTGATGATGCATGAAATCTGACATGGCAGCTTTTAATAATACTACAGAACTAATCAAAAACTGAATATGTATTTTATAATAATTGTGCATATTTATATTAGGTTATTTATAAAAGATGGCTGATTTTGAAGAAGAAAAATAAGATAGTACATTTTAGAATTTATTATTATACTTTTAATTTCTAATTACTGTAAAAGTGGTTTTCCTAAGGTAAAAAAAAAGATCCAATCCTTACTGAGCGATACGTTTTCTTTAATATGTCCTTTGATGCATTTAGACTGGTAGATATTAATTTAACTAAAAAGAAAAACTGGAATGTCTGCTCAAACAGGGTTACTAGTCAAAATAATTTTCATAGCAGTAAGAAATAATGTCAGATTCAAGAATAAATCAATATTAAAAAATATCTTTTAGTCTAGGTTTGTTTATTTTGATCTATGATTATTTATCAATGAGTTTATAATTAAAATATCTAATCTTTATAAAAACACCTTACTCTTAAGATTTTTCTAATCCCTCATGGATCAAAATAATGGCCTTTTGAATATTTTATCTTAGATAAGTATTTTTATTTTGAAAATACTTTTAAAGATAATTATCAATTGGAATCATCATATAATATAATTACTTTATACCTGTAGCCAGGTAACAAAAGCTGAAATAATTAATATTTGAAATTTTAAAACATTTTCCACACTCAAATGTCCTTTGCTCAATTATCAGCACATATTTATTGTCTGGTTGAGCTTATGTCTTATGCTACTGGTAACATGTAACCTAGTATAACCTGCCCATGGATGTGTAGTTGGCATCCCCCACTAGCTTTTCTACTGGTGTGGAAAGTGGCATGTTACCCTATAGAGCAAAAACAAGACATGTCAAAGAGTTGATGAACTTCTTACAGGAGCCAATGGCCAACATATATATATATATATATATATATATATATATATATATAAAAGGCTAGCATGGGGATTCATGCCCTGAATGGCAACCTTCCTAGAGATGGTGTCTTGATAAAAACACTTGGTGTACACTGTACTACCGTGTGTCTGAGCTGGGCATCAGGAGGAGCATCCAGTCTTGTCAAACTTAGCCTCAAATCATTGTAATAAATCCTTTGTCAAGCAGGACCCACCTTACTTTATGTGACATTAATTCTGGTCCTACCTCAACAACCAAAAAAAAAAAAACATAGCTATGTATGTATGTAGATATACTTATATATTTGAAAATTTGGCTATAGAAAATGTGGATTTATTGATGTGCCCACACACAGAGAATGTAATACAAAGTTGAGTTTAAAGTCAGGCTGTTTCGAATTCTATTATCCAGCAATGGTTAACAACACATAAAAAATTGACTTTTAAATTTAGGACTTCTGTTCATAAGTGTTTAGAACAATTAGGATGATTGTCTATATATAAAATAAATAAAAAGTCAGGATTTCTAATACTGATTTCCGTAACAGACAATCTCTTCTAGCCCGAACCCCTAATTTTAATAAATATCTATCATTTGTGCCTGCTTCATGGCTAAGGGGATTGTATATTCCCTACTGGTGCCAGATGTCAGTGTTTAAGTTCATATACAAAAACAGGTTTGCTAATGTTAATTTTCTAGTCAAGCTTTCTGAAATTGGAAGTTTGGTTTAATATTGGCTTTGTGTCAATCTAGACTCAGTAAATATCTTTAAGAATCATTTTGTGTGTTTACATCTTCATTTTTGCTTTGAAATGACAGGAATATTCTTAATGATACTTTGATCTTTCATCTTAACTTTTTTGAATTTGAAAAAATTATTCCTGATGTCTTGCTAAAAAGATGGTTCCTGATGTCTTGCTAAAATAACAGACTATTCAATGATGAGCATGAAAACAATACAACATAGAAAGAAAACCTTGTATTATTTTTATTGGTATTTTTGAATGTTGCCTGTGCATGATATTACTTAAATGATATTGTCTTGTGTTTTGTTAACACTGTTCCATTGATAATGTATTGAGTAATCAAGCCTGGGCATGCTGTTTTGAAACCTCTGTTATTTATCCCTGTAAACATAGCCATGGTCTTGCATGATTACAATTAGTTTTACAATCACTGACCACTAATATGAAATATAAGCTGTTTGCACTTGTTACTTTAAGGCATAAAAATGCTATTAATGCAATTAATGTAAATTGGTGAATATTTCTATAAGAGCAAAAGCACTTTTCTGATACAAAAAAAATAATGTGTTATATCAGCAGAGCCAGTGCAAGGGTCTCATGCACACCCCCAATCTGTGATACCCCCCCGCCACTCTACTAAATCACAGTTTTCATAAAGTAGTATTCATATAAAATACAAATTTTATTGTACTCTAATTATGTACAATAATAGATTATATACAATATAGGTAAACAATTGAACTAGAAAAACTGAAAATAAATACAATGTATATGAATACAATACAAATTAGAGACAGGTCACATGTTTCAAGGTTGGAAATAAGTATTCATATATATATATATATATATATATATATATATATATATATATACACAGGGCCAGTGCAAGTATCTTATGCACCTCCAAAACTATGATATGCAATTAGAGACATGTGATAATAGATAAATTAAATAAATAAACAATGTTTTGCAGAAATTTTTAACATCAACTTGAGATTTTTCTTTTTAAAAAGTTGAATAATTTAGCACATTCAACATTATGGATAAATAATATATATATATTATACATAAATAGTGTATTTTATATAGTGTTTTTGAGACTTGGCGTGAACAAACCAAATTCACAGATGTAGATGAAAAAAAAAATGACCCCAAAATGCTGTAAAAAAAAATAGACCCTAGAATGACATCAAAATCCATGAAAATGTTTTATGTTTCCCCTCAGAAGCTCAGACAAGACTATTTCTGTAAATGTGATTTGTATACAAATTGGAAAAAAAGAACTAGAAAAATAAATTTTTTACAGTTTTTAATTTTGTTGATAGGAATAAAATCCCAAAATGATAACAAAAAAGATGTGAAATAATCCTAAATTGGAATAGGGTTGAAAAATTCTCCCATAACCTTTCCCAAAAGTCTAACTACTCAACATTCCTTTCTAGGTGGCTGGACTGGAATAAAATTCCATCAAATTTAAGAAAAGATGAAAAAGAGGAAGAAAATGAAACCATGCTTAATGAATTGTAAAGACTAAATATAACATGCAAAGCTGACAGCGAAAATACCCACCCACCCAAATATACTGGTCAAAATATTAAAACCAACAATGATGAAAACAACAGTCTGAAAAATTTACAGAATTCTGTGAAACAAAATTGTTTATGACCCACAACAAAAATCAGAATTTTTATGGTCAGTGAAGGCTTCTTTTGCATGAGCCTGATTATGAAAAGATTTATTGTTTAAAGAGTTGTCAAAGTTCTTCATGACATGACAGACAATAGAGAATAAAATAAATCAGGAGGATACAGTGGATGAAGTAAAACCCTGATTTGTAATTGGTTCAATTTCTGGAGCAATAACAAATTGCTCATTATTTTACTTTAAATGTTGTCATGTTTAAAATAACATTCATTTTGAGACAACCATATATATATATATATATATATATATATATATATATATATTTCTTATTACTAGGAATGTTATTTTTAGTAATAAATAATGTCAGGTAATTTTTAAATGGACTTTTTAATCCATTTAAAAATTACTGTTTACATTTCAGGTATGAAAATAAAGCTAGCAGTTACAGATTCAACAGGTCTCAACAAGAGGTGTGCTTTCCTTAAGTAGATAACTGAACCTTGCCCTATGACAGTTTCCCATGGCCTAACTGCTAAGGGCATGCTTCAGCTATGTGACCGACTTTCCTGATAGCAAAAAGAAATATAGTTTTGATTGTGAATACAATAATAGTGGTGTCAAGGAAATAACCATACTTTTGACACCGTTTTTTGGGGTTTTTTTTTTGCAGGTATCAAGATTAACATTCCTGAAATATCAATAAGGCTGATTCATTCAATACCTATTGATAAATTTCTGACTTATTAAAAGCTGTACTAGTTTAGTGAAAAGTCAAATGTTTACTGTTGATTTTATAATTTATGATAATTTTAATATATATTTTCCTTTTAATTGTAATTTCCAAAATTTCTGTTTAAGAAATAGATTGTATTAACACTGAAAATAAAAAAAAAAATTTTCACTAAACTTATTAAACTTATTAAAGTAATAAGACAATGCATCTTATTTATGGATATTAATTATATAATACTGATTACACAAATGTGTAATGATTCATAAATAAGAAGCAGAAGTTGTGTCCCCTGACTTGTTAGGTTATAGTAAATAGAAGGGTAGTAAAATTTCCGTAATGCACTAGAAAGACAGTTTTGGCATGGAAATACACAGTCAGTCTCTGTCTGTGTGTGTGTGTGTGTGTGTGTGTGTGTGTGTGTGTGTTTGTGTCTGCCAACTGTTAAACCAGAAAGGCATTTTTTTCTTAAATGAGCTCACAAGAAAGATGTCTCTTCATACAGATAAGCCTAAAACCATTTCTTTTTTTGCATAAAAATCAATATATATATCAAAAAATATATGTTTTGTGAATAATATGAATCAATTATGTAAGCAATTGTATGTTTGTATTTTGTATTGACTTTGTATTTTTGCGCCAAAACTGTCTCTCTCATGTGTTATGGGAATTCTCGTTCCCTCTTTTAACAAAGCTGGGGATGCAATTTTTGCTTCTTATTTATTAATCATTTATGAATCACTAGAAATGATTGAATTAATATTTTGTATTGTGAATAAATTGCTATGGTTATTGTTGTATAATATTGCTCTGATTTTATTATATAACATTGTAATATGCGTAAAGCAACTGTTATTGAACATATCAAATATGTGTATATGTTGTATCTAATAGGATTCAGTCATGCATGGATTTAGGAAATATATATGAACAAGTAGTTTCTTACTGTATATTTGTTATTGTTGTTTTTTATGGTCAGAGATAATAAATCACAGATTTAGAATGTGTTTTAAGGTTAAATGTATTTTCATGAGCATAATTTCCTTATATACATATCCTATTCAAATCTTTTAAGTGTATTAAGTTTTCTCAATGATATAAAAATAGATATTTTCCCAGACAAGGTCTTAAATATGCTAGAAAGAGAGAAGGATATTTTTGTGTCTAGTGAAAGATATTTCCTTCTACATCTCTCAATTGATGTTTTAATTTTTATTTTAATTGAATTTTTTTTTTTATGTGAATGTGTTGATAAGAGCATAACTTAATTATTATCTGTAGGTGACTTTTTTTAATTCTTTAAATTTTCCAGTGGAATTTTAAAATATGTTTCTCATAATTCTGACAAGGTTACTGACTAAAATTTCAAGAAATTAATATATGATGCAAATGAATGTAACATTTTTTATCAAATTTCAAACTGTTTTTACAATATCATAATTTTTATTTCTTAAATGAATAAGCCATTTTTATTTCATTGTGAATTTGAATCAAATTACAATAGCATTTGCCTGTTTTTTCTTGTCTCAGGAATTACATTGAGTTATTTATATTGTGTTTTATTTTGTTGCAGAAATCGAAAAGAAGCCAAAGTGTGGGTCGAATATGAAGAAGACAATGACTAAACGGTGAAATATGGGTTAAGCATACATCTTTGCATTTGGTGGATCCTAGAAGTAGAAGAGGAAAAAATGGCCTGCCAAAGAGAGAGATTGTGGCTGGCAATCAAGGCAAAGACAAACTGTCAAATATCAGTCATTCATTCACCTATGCAGTTTGGAACAGACACACAAATGACAATCGACTGTTGGTTACTTTTAGTGTAACTAGATCACAAAATATGTTTAATACTAATTGAGATAAAAGGAAACAATATAGAAAGAATCTTAGTTTTGTCAAAAGTCTGAATTTTATGAAATGAAAATACTAGAATTTTTAGTACTGGTAATCATACTTTGATTGTACTCTCATCAGATAGATATGTCTATACATTTAATTCATTAATCATATTGGGATTATTATAAACTTTGGATGAGTGTGCAGTCTAATCAAGATTTCTTTATTATCATCATTATTATTATTAATCAAAATATTCAATCCAAATTTTAAGACATTGGTTGAGTCTTGTTTGACATTTTTGTACTATAAACATTAATAAGGTCAGCAATTAAAACTTGCTAAATTTGGTCAAGTAAAAATACTTGTATGAGAGACAAGTTTTAGAAATCATAGCTAATTTTTAAATATGGTTGATTTTAGCTTGCAAATTTTAAATATTTTTTAAATGCAGTTAATTCTAGCTTGCAAATCTTAAATATTTTTTAAATGCAGTTGATTTTAGCTTGCAAATCTTAAATATTTTTAAGTATGAATGAATCTAGCTTGTAAAAATACAACTTCACCCAACAAAACATAAAATATACAAAATGATTTGTTCATTAATATTTTGCTAAAAGAAAAAAAGCTGCTACGCTCTTCACAGAAATAGCTTTCTACACTGATGGAATAGTTTTTATTGATTCCTATAATTTTAGGAATGTCATGAACTCTTCTTCCCTAAATGAAGCAACCATTTTTATAAATAAGACTAAAGTTTATTGCATAATCTTTTTTTGATTGACAAATTTAATTGCCAAATCTAATGGAAAATATAAATCATATTTTTACAAATTGGTCTGAGTTAAAGAAAAAAAGAAGTCATTTGTCTTTCCAATTTTATGGAATGGAATCTAGAAATAATCCGGAAAATTAATGGGCTCACCTGGTTTGACTTGGACACAACAATAAATGTTACAATCATTGGCATGAATGTCACCTACTGCAAGAGACAGAATTGAGCAAGATTTGGTGGAAACGCTTGAATGATTTACTCCTCAGGGATCACAAGTGGAAAAGAACAAAAGAAATTTTTTTATGTCTCTGAGGAAAACCTTGCAAGAAGTAAAAATTCATTTTAAAAGAGGTTGGGAGGGAAAGCCTTTTAAATTTTTTATCTACTTAAATTTAATTTAAAAATATAGTTTCCTTTTTTATTATTGTAATTTATTACTTTATAAATAATATTCAAAAGATAAACAATTCTCAAATTAAAAAAAATAATAATTTACAAAGAAAAGTTTTAAGAAATTATTTTTTTTAACTTTGTTACACATATCAAAATTTTTTCTTTGATTTTTTGCTTAAAAAAACCTAAAGTTTTATGCTTTTAATGGAATGCAATCATTTAAAATGTTCAAGTTTTTTCCTGCTCACCTAATTTGCATTGGAAAGCAAGTCATAACATCATCATAGGCAGGTATTATTGTAAAGTCATATTTAATAATTATCTTCAAATTCAAATCTCCATTTGGAGTGGCCACTGTAGCTGTTAAGTGCAAAAATATTCAATACCTTTCATTTAATGGAAATTTGAATTGGAGATAAATTCTTTATTTACCTTTTAAAAAAATATACTTATTTTCTTCGAAAGTCCTGAAAATTAATAATCAATTACCATTTGGAAGGTTTTTCTCTCTTCTTCTTCAAACAAAGAATATTTACATTGTCTAATTTTTTGAACACCGAAAAGAAACCCAAATATGAAATTACCTAATTTTTATATTGTTTTCCTGGTCATCATAACTTTTATTCATATCATAGAATGAAAACTTTAAAATATTGGTCATCCTTTTCATTTCAATGGCTGTCTACAAACAGATGAAAATTTGAAAATATTAATTTTTCTTGATAAAGCATTTTCTGACAAACATTCCAAAATTTTAAACTGAATTTGAAAAAAATTGACTTTTTATTCCACTTTTTTCTTTTTTTTTTTTTTTTGCTTCATTATCAAAGTTCATTATTAGACATCTGGAAATTTTCATCAAATATGATTGTGTTGTTGGCTGAATTTAAGATTCAAGCAGTTCTACCAATCTCAACCAATTCTAATTTTGTTGTTTCAATGACAAAAACATTTTTCTTTTCAGAATTTCTTCTGAAACTGATACGTGTTTCAATAATTTCTTTTATCTTAGCTGTCAGCAAACATCTGGATTTAATTTCAAGAGAAGAGAGGACTGTTTCATGGACATGTCCAGATTTAAATGCTATTTTATCAGCCACAGAAGTTTTGCTTTTTCATCAACAAATCAAAAGATCTTTTAATCTAAATACAATACCAAATGTCATCAGCATCATTTTCTTTAATAAAACAGAACATACATAAATTGGAGACAATTCAGAGAAATGTAAAATTTCAAAGTAAGTTTGATAATATTTGAAAAACTTAATAGATATTTATTTAATTACGACAATTTATAGGCATTTTTGTTTTACTAATGATTTTTGTCTTTGTTTACCTCATTTTTAAAATTATTTTCCATTTTTAAATTTATTTTCATGTCAACAAACAAAATTCTAATTTGTTCTCCATCTTGGATTTTTTCCATCTCACACTATAAGTATTTGTTGAGGCAAATTATTTAGAATTTTAGGCCATTATTTGAATCTATGGTGGTTGTGTTCAGGGTTGGATTATCCTTTAGGGTCTCTCAAGCTTTTATAAAGATTATGATTTTAATTTTCTAGATGTTATAATTTCTAAATAGTTTCATAAACTGAATGATATCAATGACAAACTCATATTTATTTGACTTTGCAAGAAACAAAGCAAGGAAAAGAATTTTTAGTTTGTGTCAATATGTTTCAAGTAGATAATGTTTGAAATCAAACATCTTATCAAATAGTTCAGAATGTTTGAATCTTAGAAATTTTTATAAAACAGTGATTTTAATTCTTTTGGTTGTTATAACTTCTAAATAGTTTCACAAACTGAAATGATATCAATATGATAAACACATATTTTTGTTATAATACTGGTTATAAAAATCTGTTTTTTTTACCATGGTTGTGTTGAAATATGTGCTATTGTAAATTGTGGAATTTTCAGCCTAAAAAACTCTTTCCAAAACTAAGGGTTGACTTATATGGCAGGTATAAAATACAAACTTTTACTACAGAGTTGTAAGCTAATGTGACTGCAATCCTGACAATTACTGTACACCACTTACTGTACCTCCAGCAGGCTGCCACAAATATATCCCACTAAAACTTGGGTGAACATATTTGGCATATTAACACAGAAATTAAAATAAAATATTAAGACAAATTCTGTGTTCTATTAATGCTACAGCATACATCACGTCCAATAGGTGATACACTAAATGTAAACACTGACCAAGGCCCCGTTTAACTCAGGTGGCCATTCAGACAACTAAGTATGGTATGTGAGCCATCTACACAATTTCATGATAGTAATGACAGTTTATTGAATATGTAGAGTTGGGGGGGGGTCACCCTATATATTATGTATAGGGCTAAATCAGAATTTTTAGTTGAAATCTTGAGGTCAACTTGTACGTCAGGTCAACTTGTATTCCACAATTTATGGTAATTAGGTTTGCAATAAATAGTATATTAGTGGTATTTCTTAATGAATATTTTAATAACAAACAAAAGATAGCTATTCTAGTTTATTTATAAAAAATTGGCAATAAGTTCACTTCAAGCAATGTAAATATCACTAAAATATATCACACTTAAAAAATCACTCAAGACAAATGCAGGCGAGTTAGAAGGTGGCACCATCTAAGGAGAGCCTTATAATTTCATTAGCTTAGGGGCCCCCAAAGATCATAATCCGACCCTGATTGAGGGAGGTTATCTTGTGACAATATCCATTCCCACCAATATTGCTATACTTGGTTTGGGTGTAATGATTAAAAAAAACACAGTGTTGATAAATGCAAAATAAATCTTTACACAATAATACAAAAGGATAAGGTTAAAGTAGAAGTTTCAAGAGTTCAAGTGTAAAAGTCCTGGTGCATACGAGAGAGAGAAAGAGAGAGAGAGAGAGAATCTGGGTGGAAGTAAATATGTATGTATCCAAGTGTAGTAGCTACCTGGGTGAAGGAAAGTATGGATGTTTTCAAATGTATCAATGGACTACTTAAAAGGTGGTGAAAGAAAGGACGTATGTTTATAAATGTAGCAGGACTGTGTAGACTTCTCAGGTCACTAGCTGATCCCACAAGTGTCACATTTTAGCACTGGTTATCTTACAATAACTGCAGCATCAAAGAATGGACAAAATTTATTTATCGATTCTGATTTAGGTTGATTTTCAATCTCATTATATACATATCGAGAGATCCACTTCAAAGGTGCTGCTCCACTTCTGATTGGCTCACAACCTTATATCTTGATTGTGAAAGCTTTTTGATTGGTTCATGAAAATATTGCATTGTGGCCTAGCAATTATGAGTATGCATTTATTTTAAGAGATGGTGAAATTTTGGTCTCCTTGTTATTATTTATTTATTTTTCTATGTATCTACAAATCTCCCTCTCTCTCTTTATTGTTTTATGCATTCTCTCTTTCAATTTCTCTTTCTCTCTCTCTCTCAATCTCTATTATTATATTGAATATTTTTAGTAATTGTGATTACCCTGGATTATCTCCCTTGCAAATGGATAGCATTTGTCATTATCATCATTATCATCCAATTATAAATATGCTTGTTCCTCCCTTTCACACAACCACTATGTCCTGCCAATATCTCATAAATAATGTTCTATTCCATTTTGATCATGTGGAAAGAGGAGAAAAGACACTACTTGGTTTCAGTTGGAAAATGAAAGAAAGAAAGAAGGGAAGATTGAAGTGTTTAATGTCTGTTTCAGTGAAATGGAAAAAGTTGTCAGTTTCAAATCTTTTCATTTATACCCCCTTACTTCTTAAAATAATGACCAGCATTCATATTTATGATTGTTATTGCACTATTTTGTTAAAGTTGTTAAGCTTAAATATTTAATGATGTGATAGGGGAATTTCTAGAGATATTTTGCCATGGAACTCTTCATGAGTTCACTCAATCATTAACTTAAGAATTAAGATTCATCAGAAAATTCAAATAGGAAATCAGTGAAATTTCGTGGGTCTTTCTAGTTACTATTATTATTATTTATTTATTTATTTACTTTGCAACTTGTCATCTCTGTAATTCTTGTTTCATGAAAACTCTCATAACATTTTGTATGAAATTTAATTTACCATTAAAGAAAAATTGATTCATCATATTCGAGTAAATAAATTCATAGTCTGATAAACTATTTGACCCTTTCCCCAATTTCCTCAAACATTTTTGTTAATAATTTAACACAGAATGCTTAAGTGCCTCTATAAATTTTTTGAAAACAAATCAAAAACATAGATTCATACTATTGATCTCACATCACACATGATGACTTTTGATCTGTGCTCTCAAAAACTGGAACATTCTGAGATAAAGCATATTCCAGGGCCGGTGGCAAGGGTCTCATGCCCCCACCGAATCTAGGATACAGGGTGGGGGAGTCCCCACTTTACTACATATCAATTTTCATTAGGTAGTATTCATATAAAATACAAATTTTATTGTAACCTAATCATGTATAATAATAGATCATATGCAATATAGGTGAACAATACAACTAGAAAAACTGAAAATAAATACAATGTATCTAAATACAAATTAGAGACAGGTCACATGTTTCAAGGTTGGAAATAAGTATATAAGTATTCTAATATATAAATATATCTAAACCAAATGTAAAAGAATGAAAAGAATATACTCTACTACATTAGGTAGTATTCATATAAAATACAAATTTGATTTGTTTATAATAAATACAATGTATCTAAACACAAATGAGAGACATGTCATAATAGATCATTCCATCTTAAATAAATCAACAATGTTTTGTGGCAATTGTTAATATCATCTTGTGATTTTTCTTTTTAAAAAGTTAAATTATTTTAAAACATTCAATATTATGGATAAAAAAATAGTAAATTTTATAGCGTTTTTTTGAGATTTAGCAAAACAAATTAATGGATTTGGAAAAAAAAAGGCTCCAGAATGATGTCAAAATCCATGAAAATCTTTCATCCTTTAATAGTCAGTTGTACTTAATTTGTAACATATATAAATGTAGGTAAAAAAAAAAAAAGCAACTATTGATAAGATAGTGAGGGTTACAAAGCACTTGCTCGGGGTCCCCAATCAGGCTTTGGCCCCTTCATGGTCAAGGGGTTTGTGGGTAGTATGTACTGGACTTTCATCATTCTAAACATTTTTAACATAAATATATCTGTCTTGTTTTTAGCATATCAACTGATAAAACTTTATGAAACTTATTACCTTCCAAATCATTGAAAACTCTGAAATTATTTTCCTTTCTTGTTTATTTTCCTACCAACATCAAACCTCTACTTTTAGTCCGCTGTTTTTGTTGAACTACGGCGTTTTTGATGAAGAGATAAAAAACATTAGTACTAAGAAACTTTTAAAAACTGCTAGATGCAATTTACTCCTGAGAAAGGCCAAAGAATACATCAACCAAAACATTGTTAAAAGCAAGAAAGACTGTCTAAAAATGTGTACAGTTTTATTCCATAAACGATTTTGATTAATATGCATGCATATATGTTCGTTTTATATTTCAGCTGATGTGTTTTTCAGCCTTGCTCAGCAGTTTTGCTTATAATATGTAGTCAGGGTTTTTTTTTTGTTTTTATTTTTTTAAAATCTGACCCATGGATTTTTCTGTGTGAGCATCAGGCTTTTATTTTTATTCCTATATGGAATGGGAGTAAAAATGAATTTGAAGAAGATCAAATAACAAGTCAGATAACACATTAGGAAACTAATTACAGAAAGGATGAGGATGTGAAATTAATTAATTTGTGGAATAATAAAAAAAAAAATGCTTCATATCAATACCTCAGATAACAATTATGAAAAGTCTTTTTTCAAGATTCTTTACCACCAATTAAATTTCAAATATTCATCGGATATTTAAATTTTTCAATATATATATATATATATATATATATATATATATCACTCTAACTTTATACTTTATTGATGCTTTAGTTTGCAAAAATAAAATGGAACAAACAGAAAATCAGAAAAATGAAATTGAGTTATGAATGAATTGAGATATTATGAAATTGAATTATGAATGAATCAAAATATTATGAAATTGAATTATGAATGAATCAGAATATTATTAAATTGAATTATGAATGAATCAGTATATTATTAAATTGAATTATGAATGAGTTCATATAGTATGAAACTGAGTAATGATGAATGGATTAGTTTAGTATTATCTTTTCAAAAGAAAAATGAAATTTCTAATTGTGAAAAGATCTGACACTTTGCTTGACATGAAGCATCGAGGCATAATAATGGGAGCAAGTATTCAATATTCACATCAAAAATAAATTCAGAAGTGACTGAATGAAAAACTGAAATATTTTTGGTGGAGGGGAGATTAACAGAAAAGTACACACACACACACACACACACATAACACAAGTAGACAAATACCCACATTATGAAGAGCTGTATTAAGAAAGGACTAAATCTACATAGAAAAATGTTTTCTCTTAAACCTATTTATTGTTAAAACACAATGTGCTTTTGTGAGTTAATCTTTATTTATTTATTTTTCTTATTGTCATCTCATCTTCATTCCAGCACTGGCTTTTCCTGCCTGTCAAAATTGCCTTCTTTTGATTTCAATTTCATCTTCCATCATTTGCAGTAATCTTTTATACAAATTTTAGTCTGGACCTTAAAAGAAATAGCTTTCATCAGGAATATGTAAATTAATTAAAAAAGGAAATTTATAATAAAGTTATCATGTGAAAATTGTGATCATTTAGTAAATGTTTAAAGATGTAAAAAAACGTTCTGCTTAGGTACTTTGGAGTCACTTCTACCTCTCTTTTCACCAGTCAGAACAGAATTGTCATAATTATTCTTTTAATAATCTCAGTGTGCCTTCAGAGACATCTTGTGTATTCCTGACTGGAACTGCTTTTCTTAAGAATGCTATTTAGAAAGAACTGCTGATGTGAAAGTTAAACATGTTTTTTTTTCTTCATCAAATATCTTTGAGAAGTCTCTCTCTCTCTCTTTTTTCACATGCTGGCTGTGTTATTTTAGAGTCATTTTATTTGGCCAATACTTGCTGTCTCCTCTTTATTGGCTGCTCCCACCTTGACAAATTGAAAAGAAAAAAATGTTATGTCAAGGAGAATGGACACTGATTATTGAAATAATGCTTTTTTTTTTGCATTGAGTTGAAATTGTAAATCATGTCAGAAAAGTATTTTTATCCAATTTTGTCAGGCATTGATCTGTTTGAATAAAAACAAATGTGTACAGAAATTTAGGTTCAATATCTGCTTTCTGATTCATTTTTATATTTTACCTCCAAGGATTTGTTTCAACATGGCTTGTGTGTGTGTATATATATATATATATATATATATATATATATATATAGGTAGCATATCTTCATTCAAGCATGTTTGGTTGAATCTAGACATATTATGTCTTTATTTTGATTTTAATCCTCTGAAGTTCATAAATCAATTTTTTAGTGTCTGTACAAAATTGATCAAGAAAAAATTATCTATATGGTCTATATTTTCCTAAGTACTTTCAATCTCATTCAAGATCCTCTTCAGACGTTGAAATGCTAAGAGAAAAAATTAATATAAGTTAGGAATATGTGAGTATGAATGCTGTAAAATTTGAAAAAAAAAATTACTGCTATATACGGGAGATAACTTAATTTATCTAAATTCTTATTAAAAATTGTAATTACATGTTTTAAAATATTGTTTTTAATTGTTTTTTAACAATTACAATTTTGAAATTTTAAAACCTTACTGTTATAAACATTTTACAACTTTGTTGTTATACTCATTATTGATTTTATTTTTGGCAAGAATTTTTTAGAAAAAAATTCTGGAATTTGAAGATTTTGTTTTTTATTTTTGTGGTACAGTATAGTTGTATTGTCATTTAAAAACCACAATTAAAAACATAATTATGGCTTTTTTCTTGATCAGTTTTGTACAGAAACTAAGAAACTGATTAGTGATTAAAATAAAAATAAACAGACATAATATATCTAGATTATTCAATATATATATATATATATATATATATATATATATATGAAGAAATATAGTCTTAAGATATGCTATGTTTATGGGATAAAGTGCCCAATATCAGAGATAGAGCATGTGTAAATATAAAAGTGAACATAGAAGTCAACATTTAGAGGCGAAGGTCTGTTTCATTCTAGATGCAATCGTCAGGCCAATCAGTGGTACTGACAAGGTACTGCGATAAAGCTTTCTATGTAATTTTTCTTGTGATCGTACAAGTGTTTTCTTTTCAGGACACAAAGTGTGTAAAAACTGTCCAAAAGTTTTGTATATCTGAACACTTTTTCTAAGTATGCTAGTTCATACATGACGTTATCATTAACAGGTCACATGTTTAAGGGTTGGCCCCCCTTATGGAAAAAAAAAAATCTCATATAAAATTTATCATCTGCAACACCCACAGAGCCCACCTGTGGTTTATACTGCAACTATGCTGAGCAGACCTTAGTTACAGTTTCTGGGAGAGAGCTTGTTATCTAGTGTGATTAACAATCAGCACAAGGCCAGCACGCTCAAGTCCTCGACCACGATGACTTGTGACTTCATGCTAGCACAGCTATTGACGACACCCAAGGGTTCCGTCTACCCAGTTTCACACACAAGGCTTGGGTTAACCAGTGGTATGGTTTTCAGGCACTTTCCAAAGGTGCCACATGCTGGGATTGACCCCCTCCAGTTTGATAACATTAGAAAGTCTTGACTATGGTGAGATTCAAACCCGGCTCTCATTGTCAGAATGCGATGGTTCTAACCACTTGGCTACATGCCACTAACACACAAAGGGGTTAGTAACTGCATAAAAATATGAGAAATAGAAAACATTATTAAGGAGAGAGAACAATAAAAGAACAAGAATTAATAAGACAGAATATAGTAATTGACATTGCATTTAAACTTTTGAAGATCAAAGTTGACTGGAAAACAAGAAGCCAAAAGAAAGTACTACAATCAAGAAGTGTGAGAAAAAACATAATTATGGTTGCATCTAGACATTTCATCTGTAAAATAATGAGACCTAACTGCCAATCTAGTACTGCACTTAAATTCATAAAGTCTAGGTACCACAGAGGAAAGTCATCTGAACAATTGCTATGAAAATATTTATAGGAAAGATATGTTAAGGCAATAGGAAAGTGACTGAAGTGGTGATGCCAGACCAGGACAAATAACATTGCAGATTCTTCTTTGGATTTTATCAAGAATCTCTAAATAGATAGTAGAATCACCAGAGCAGATGTGGTAGCAATTTTTGTGCATGGTTGAATGGTAGACTTATAAATATGTAAGAGAAATTCTGGCAAGAAAAATTGTCTATCACAACAGTGAATCAACTTTAACAATTGATTCAATATAATCTTTCAACTTCATGTTAGCTGAGAAGTTGCAAGCAGTCACTCTCCTGAAGGTTAACATCAGTCATGCTGATGGGAGGCAATAGGGATTCTCTCAAATGATTAAAAAAAAGCAGTTTTGTTTTGGAGGCATTAAAATTAAGAAACCATTTCTTGCCCTGGTTTATGGGTCATTTTTAGATCAACTGCCAGTTTGATCTAATTGAACTGATCAAACTTACCATTAACACAGGAGTAAATAGTTGTGTCATCAGCATAGATACTAAGATGAAAACTGATGACATCATGAATGTTTATCAAAATTGGAAACAATGTAGAACCAAAGATAGAACCCCAGTGGACAGCCACATTATTGCAAAAAGATTGGATGTCCAAGATAACTTTCATATCACAATTTGATAAGAAAGACTGGATCAGATCAAAAATTCATCCAGAAATAACATAACTTCTGAAGTGTTTTACAAAAAATGTTTCCCATCAGTATTTGCAAGCTAAACCAATCAGAGTAAAGTAACTAAGTATTAAAATATGAAGCCAATGTGTTTGAATACTTTTTCCACTTTACTCTTCTTTATTTACACTATTTATATTTGACAATTGTCTATGTCTTTGTTGTTATCATCACAATTTCTGCTGGATCAACTAAGAGAGAAGCAGTCAAGTGTGGTCCTGATGGAATAATAATACAAGGTTCTTTTAATCAGTCCAACTGACAAGAGTGCTTTTCTGAATTCAAGGTCTGATTTTGTGGAATGCATTTCCAATCCCATAAAATAGACAGCATCACATTCATCGACCTTTCATTTCCCCCAGGATCTTTTTCACTCCACATTGTTGTAAACAATTTATTTTTTATCATCTATTATCATTTTTGTTACGTTTGAGCAGAAAATTACAGTAGCAATAAATGTTTCCAATTGTTTTCAAATGCCTTACAATTCTCATATGAGATATGTAAATACCCTTGGGAAAGGTATGAATCAATTTCTTCTGCCCCTAGATATAGTCTAATTAGTAACACTTGTATCAGTAAATCATTAGTATCTCAAAAAAATTCTTCTTACAATTCTAAATTATTTTTTGGGTTTAAATAACCCACAAAAGGTTAATAAACCATAAGAAACATATCACTCAGTCAATGTCTTTTAGGTAAGTCAAGATTTTGCATTTCCACCTTCATGGGTTGAAAATGTGTAGCCATGATTAGATATCTAATACTGAGGACAGTCCAAAAAATGATATTCTAAACTGTAATCAATTAAGAATTGTAAAATTGCCAGATTTATTCATTTTTTATGACTTATCAACCATTTGTAGGTTATAATTGTAGCCAGAAAATATTTTTAGATTGTAAGAATTTTTTTTTTTTTTTAGATAATAATGTTTTAGTGATATGTCTTAACCCATAGTTGGGGAGAAATAGGTGAATTCATACCTTTCCAAAGGGTATTTGTGTGTAAGTGAATATAACAAACCCAACCGGAATTGGAACTCAGCTCTCTGATTAAAAGTTCTGAGCCATTAATCATTACACTACCCTCACATCCAAGCTTACAGCACCAGGTATTCCCATGCGGTCACCCATTTAAGTACTGACCAAGCACTGTAACAGGAACTGTACAACTTGTTTAAAGAGAACATGTGCATGCAGAATCTGTGAGCCAGTATCAGAAATTATTTTGATGACACAAAGGACAATATAAGAGTAACAGCTGTACTAATCTGATTTTTTTAAAATTTCCAATGACCCCGTGAACCAGGTGGTTTGTTTTATAGAAAAAGCTGCTACTCATGGAAATTACCATAAACCATAATAATGACTTCTGTTCATTGCTTTTCCTGGTTGGATTTTTTTATAAAATAAGAATAGAAATAGACACGTATACAAGTTATGTCCTGAAAGCATCCAGCCATTTAATAGCCTAAGCAGTTGTACTTTTATTCACTTCAGAGTTCCCACCCTCTTATCCTAGTATCCATTCCATTTTTTTTAAAAATCTGTAAATTCCTTAATTGATATTGCCATCACCTGTCTCACTGCAATCTCCATAATTTTGTCCATGTTCTGAAATCTCCTTTTCAATGGTGATTTTATCTTTTGGAAAGCCATAAGTTGCAGGGAAATAAATCTGAACAATAGGGGGATCTCTGAACTGTACTGGAATGAAGATCTGGGTGACTCAAAGTTTTGCAAAAAATAAATAAACATGCCCAAAATGGGAAGAATGGTCATTATAACAGAGTGGCCGGGAGTGTTTTAATTGAGAATGGAAAGCATGACACTAAAATTCAAAAGTGCATTGCAATAGGCAAAGTGCCTTCCAAAAACTAAGCAGAGTATTAATAAACAGAAAAATTTTGTTAGAATCAAAGAAAATAGTACTGAACTGCTACGTAATATTAGTTCTCCTATATGGCAGTGAATTCTGGACAATCTTCTTGCAGATGAAGAAGGGACTTGAAGCAACAGAAATAGGAAATAATTATGACTACACAGAGAAACTGAGTGTCATGTAAAATAAGAAAAAGAAAGAATGGATTAAAAATAAGGCATAAAATGTGTTTGGAGAAAACTCCAGAAAGATTTGAACCTGAAACAAATGATGATGTAGTGTGCTCTATAAAGAACTCAGCAGCAACAATAAAGGGAAGAGAAGATTCAAACCTTAGCTGAGAAAAAGGGAGTGTAGCAGAAAGTATCTTATATATATATGTGTAGCCATGACATCAAATTGCACATAACTTTGAATATAACAAAAGCAATTGGAAATGAAACTCAGCTCTCCAATTAAAAATTCTGATCATTATGTACACCATCCTCACATTGGAACTTAGTGCATAGTATTCCCTATGGATTTGAGGAAGTGAAGAGCTGATTTGACTAGAACTCAGCTCTCATTGCAATCAAGCCTTATCCACTATACACTATATATAGGGAATATCAGGTGTGTAAGTTTGAATGTGGCTTGGATGGTGGAATGGATAATGATGTGCCAATCAGAATTTTGAGGATTGTAATGGATAATGACTCAGAATTTTTAATTGGAGAGCTGAGTTTCATTTCCAATTGCGTTTGTTATATTCAGTTATGTGCAATTTGATGTCATGGCTACACATATAGATGAAAATGTGGAATCTTGACTTACCTAAAAGACATTGATTGATTTGTTTTTTATGGCTTACCAATCTTTTGCAGGTTATTTAAAGCCAGAAAATAGTTTTATGTTGTAAGAAGTTTTTTGAGATACTAATGATTTACTGATACAAATCTTACTAATTAAATTAAGGATTTAATTAACCTGAAAAGGATTGATAAACCATAAAAAATGAATGAATCAATCAAATATGATTGCTACAATCTTAATCTGTTTAAGTCTAAGGTCAACAGTTTTCTTTCCTACATATTCTCACACTCTACACTTCTTTCCTATTTCTCTCATGTTTATATAACAACCTCATACAGTAAACATCTACCTTGTGTGGCTCACGGTCTTTGTATTGGGTGATCAATTAGTAAAAAAAAATTTAAATGCTAACCATATATTCTTTGGATGTAAAACGGCTCTCTTCAAAGTAGAAAGGTAGACATGACATATTCCAAGAAAATGAACAAAAATGCACCACAGATAAATTGCAAAATTAATTTTAATCTAATTTACATCAAATATATTCACAAATGTCAAGTTACCCACAATGAAACTTTTGTGTGATTATGGCCAGCTTAATCTTCCATAAAAACTCAGGGCAAATCCTTTTCCAATCTAATACCATTGTCTGTATAACAAAAATCAACATTTGTTTAACATTCTGAACATTTTATTAAAAAATGAAATTTTACTTTTATAAAAGCAAAGGAACACAGAATTAAGATTATATCAGCAACTTATTAATACATGATTTTTTATAAGCGACTTAGGATTTTAATAAGTACTCAAGATTAACAAGAATTAATACTTGAGTTACTTAAATTTTTTAATGCTTAGGTCTAATAAAAGAAATAGAAATATATTTCAATGTAAATAAAGTATTTAGTAACTTCTTTTGTTTTTCACATTTTTTTTAGTTGCTTAAGCTGCATTGACATCAGTTGTTTAGCTGTTTAAAATCTAGTCAAATTTGAGTACGAGTGGCTTATAAAAAATTGTGTAGTCAATTAATAAATGCTTCTGCTTTGATAAAGAATGCACGCTTGCTTCTTCATGAAAATGTCTGTATCTATCTCAACAAATTTCTTTTTTTTAGACATATTGCACTTTTCCATGAAAGTTTGAAGATTATTTTTTGGGAAATTCTGATAAATTTGTGAAGAATAAAAAATAATGGAACAATTTTGATAAAAATAAATTTTCATGTTTAAGTTTTATCATATATTATTCAATTTTCTGATTATTTTAATTTGTATTTTTAAGGCTCAATTTTTAAGCAAATTTAATCTTTTGTGAATTTAGTTTTTCAAAAAAAAAATCACAGAAATATAATTTTTTCTTTTTGTTACAAAATCAGTCTTTATGCTTAAATGCTATATTCTTTAAATACCAATTCTTTTTTATTGAAACTATTCTGACTTTTCCAGAATGTGGAATTATTCTAGAAATTTAAGAAAAATATTGTTCCGGCAATGTGCTGTGTTCAGAAAATAAAACATCCCTGGGTGTATGGGTTGTGTATATGTTTCTAGGGTTATACTCTAGAAACATGCACACAACCCATACACCCAGTTAAAAAGCAAAAATAAAATTATTCTTGATAATGGCTAAAAGTATTAGCCAAAAGTGCTTAGAATTACAGAACATTTGGACAGTTTCTACGCACTGTGTCCAGAAAAGAAAACACTTGTTTAAACACAAGAAAAATTAAGTAAAAAGCTTAATTGCAGCACCTTGTCTGTCGTCGTTAATGAAACATGTATAAATGAAGGTTTGCTGCCTAAATACACAATATATGTATAAGTATATATAAATATACATGCACAATATAAACAATTAATTGAAATGTAATTTAAATACAGTTTATTATTGATTTTGTGGAATAGTGCTCTATATCCTAAGGACAAAGCCATGTTTTTAAGAGACTAGTGGTCAGTTCTATCCAAGCATAAATACAGATTATATCACCTGCTCAATTTTACCATAAAACATAGTTAAACAAATGTGTGTCACATTTTTAATAATATCTAAAAAAAATGAAACATTACAATACATATAATGGAATAGGTTAATATCTGAATATGACATTGAGGCTAATTTTAAACAAGCCAGCAGAATAATAAAACTTCATTTGTTATTTTTAAATTAATGGTCACTAGTTAGTGTTTCAAGTAGAAAAGGCAATAAATTAATGTTAGTAGCTGTGATTAGGAAAAATTAACTGAATAACTGTCAGTAAAATTGACTTTTCATTGTTTTATGATAAAGAACATTTTCTTGAAAACAAGAGACCATTATTATTTGAGAATAAAGTTTCATTCAAGCTGTAGTAATTTATTTGGTAGTTTTACTGTTTGAACCTGAAATAATTTGGCAGTGTTAAGCATCCGTTTAAAAAAAAGCTTGCTCTCAAAATATTGTTACTCTCCAATTTCTATTTTTTTTATCAGTTTATTTATTGCTGTTCTTTTTGCTTCTCTAAAAATTTCCTCAAAAAAAACTTTAATAATGATGTCAAGTCAAAATAGAGTTAACAAAAAAGCTTTATAGTAAGGTATAATTCATAATTTTACATCTGATTAATAACTGAATTATGAGATTGGATTTATGATAAAGATTATATAAAGGTTATATTAAAGAGGAAAAGTGAATTCAACATGAATTTTAAGGTTTTGTGTACATATTGCTTCTTTTTGTGGAAGATAACATAATAGGAATAGCAAATGCTGTTCTTGAATTTAAAATAACAAGGTAAAATTGTAGAAAATGGATACCTTATAAGCATATATCTCAAACATACCTTATTGTGTTTCAGGAAAAGAAAAAAGTGA
Source organism: Acanthosepion pharaonis (assembly GCA_903632075.3). Classification (NCBI taxonomy): domain Eukaryota; kingdom Metazoa; phylum Mollusca; class Cephalopoda; order Sepiida; family Sepiidae; genus Acanthosepion; species Acanthosepion pharaonis. Next base: position 1,573,405 of record CAHIKZ030003957.1, read on the forward strand.
ACATTCTCTCCAAAGTTTCTTGCATAAGTCACCATTAGCAGAAATAGATCTTATGCAAAATGTGTTGGCTTGTAAAAGAGGAAATATAGTTTGCAAATTTTTTTATTTTTTAAAAATTCCATGTTCTTTCAGGATGCAAACGATCATGGCTCTCACATATTCCTTTTAGTATCTATGGATAGCCATGAGGAAAGATAATGAATGGGTTTCCTGTTGCTTTCTCTTGGACTGGTAGCTGTACAATGCTAGAGAGCCCAGTCTACCCAACTTTGTTTCATAGTTTGGGTAAGGAGGGGAGAGAAGAGATAGATTCATGTTATTTACAAAATGATTAGTGCAAAGTGAAATCAACAGATTCTGCTGGAATTTGAATTTGGTTTGCCAATTCCACCTTCCATGATTATAACCACTGCACATCTTTTGAAAGGATTTTTGACATTGATGATATTTATTAATATTTTGCCATTTTGTTAATAAACTCAGTAATAATTAAAATAAAAACTCTTGGAAATCATATTTCTATAAATGTTTGCATGTTACAGGGAATTTATAAAAGCAATGAACCAAATTCTTAATCATTATATAGAATTTAAATTTTAACTGGCAGTTTCAAAAAGATTTTGGAAATGGTTAAGGCATTTTTAATTATTATATTTAATTTAATTATTACACTTTTGACACATTGACTGTCAACCATGAGATAACTTGTAATTGTCAGTTTTTATTATGATGCCAACCACAAGTTATCTCTTTACTGTGGTCAAGGCTACAACCACAAATTTTTCAATGTTTTTTAATGCAAGTAACTGCTACCTGGCATCTATGGCAGGAATGAAAAAAAATCATACTGGCAACTAACAACAAACGTTTTATGCGAAAAATTTATTGAAAATATAAAAAAGCATTTAAAAAATAAAAAACGTCCAATATCCAAACTACAACTTGGCTTGTTAATTACTATATTTTTAATTGCTATATTTTTGTTTATTCTTAATTACTATATATCTGAGCAACAATTTAAAAGTATCTCTTTTCTACATCTTTACTAATAACAAAATATGTCATACTGAGAAAATACTGAGGAATCAAGTTTAAAATAAGTTTAACAAACTTAACAACAGAATTAAGGAATAATAATTTTCCCATTTAGCAAAATGACTCAACAGAAAACTAGAAGACAAATTAAGTAATTTTTTATCCAATGAAAATCCATAATTCTCAGTTACACTAAATTTAAACATAAAAACTAGGAAAGAAAGAATATGAATTTATGATACTTAATATTATACTGAAATGATGCAGTATAACAAACATGTTGGTAATAATGTAATTTGAACAATCTTTAACTTTCTTTTATGCATGTATTTTTGTGCCAAAAGGATGGTTTTCCCCTTGATGATGCTATTATTTTAACTACCTTCACTCCTCAGCAATGTTTATCGTTTTAAAAAGCGATGATTAGAATTGTAATAAAACCTAAGCATATGATGAAAGTGAATTCATACATTTTTTGTTCTTGATAATTTACAACAAAAATATTAAACATTATTTATTAGTTTGTTAATTTACAAGAATAATTTTATATTTACAACATCCTAAAAACAAATGTAATTGCATTAAAACTAATGAAATGCAATATTTATCATTTGCCAATTTATAAAAGAATAAATATAATAATTTTTTATTCATAAATTTATAAATATTTATTAAATTTATTCAAATGTGAACCAACTATAAGGAAATACTTATTTACCATTTTCTAAAGTTTGAATCCATTAGCATTTAGCCAATGTTTTGCCAAATATTCCAATAAACAATCTAATAAATAGTGTTCATTATTTTTGTTGATTCTCAAGAACAAAGAAAATGTGTAAATTCACTTTCATATGTTTAAGTTTTATTACAGTTCTAATCATTACTTTTTAAAATAATAAACACTGCTGAGGAGTGAAGGTAGTTAAAATAATAGTAGTGTCAAGGCAAAACTGTCCTTTTGACACACTGTTTTTTTTGTGGACACAAAGGTTTAAGATTGCCATAATTTGTTTCTATTGCTTCAGTCATTTTAAACTAAACTATAATCTTTGCTTATATATATATATATATATATATATATATATATATTGCTTATTGGGGTTTTGCTTAGTTGTAATCTTGGTTGGTCCCATATTGAGTTCTTCATGACATCTCTAGGGCAAAGGGATTTACTAGAGGGCATCTATTTGATTACACTTTTTTTGATAGCTATTTTAGCATGTCTGTAACAAGACCTCTATCAATTGGACAGACAGAGATGTGGGTTCATAGTTCTTCTAAGTCATATTAAGTATAATGTGAAACCAAAGGGTCTCTGATAGAATTTGAATGTTGCTGATTCAGTTTGCCTCACTGATTACTGTTATACCAGCTGAGACTTTCAGTTACATTAGAAGTAAACCAGAACACAAAATTGTATAGATGTACATCAGCATTGTTGTGAAATATACGCAAAAATTTCTAGCTTTGAGAGAGAGACAAAAAAAGACTTGACAACTGTTTACCAGACACATGGTCCTGGAGGGAGACAATGGCTGGAATAAAACAGTTGACTAAATGGAGTAATTTTAACTGACAAAAATAGAAATGCAATCTCATCAAAATATATTAACACACCTCATGCTTCATTTAACAATCAGATCACCGTAACTGAATTATTGCTGCTACTTTATCTACCTGTAATTAGGTTGAGGAGGCACAGCGGAGTAATGAATAGCGACTTGGATTGAGGAATCAGAGAGCTGAGTTTGAATTCCAGTCGGATCCATTACATTCACTTAAGTGTTAATACCATTTGGAAAGATATGACTCCTCTTCTTCTCACTCCAGCTATAGGTAAATAGCAGGACAGACTGGGTTCTATAACCTTGGGTGGCGGCTGGTATATTTGAACCTCTGAATTCAAAACCAGCCTCAAGAGGTTTTGGGCTCTGTCAGGCCATCTTGCCCAAAAAACACCACTTCTACTGTAGCTGCAGTACATGTGGTGACCCTACAGATCACAGGATTAAAAAAAAATAGATTGAATATAATTACTGCAGACAGATCTTGCACAATAATAATCTTTCTTAAATTATTGTTATTCAAAACTTTTCTTTGGCTACATTCCTTGCCACTATAATTATCAGCACTGTATGTGTGTTTATCAAACCAAAAAAAAAGTTGCTTCCAAGTGTTCAAACTTGATTTCATTCTTTTTTCTGTAACCACAATGTTTCAACCAATTCATTCTATGGCCATCTTCAGTTATTGATTCTATATAGAGCGGAAGGTTCACTTTCCTCACTCTGGCAATACTGAATGTACAACTAAGGAATGCCTGAAAATGGATCTGGTAAAACTGCAGGAATAAAAAGAATGAGATTGTCAGAAGAATTATTGGAATGCTAACAGCTTATCTCAAAATTACAGAAAGTGAAGACAAGTAAAGTCATATTGATAAAGTAAAGATATAATAAAATAATAAGAACAATGTATTGTTTTAATAAACTTTCTAATTAAAAGTGATGTAAAGAAAATGTCTATTGCAAAATTTAATTCAGTTCAGTATAATGCATCAAAATAAGAGAGAAAAAAAAAACTTTTTTAATCAGATCAAGAATTCTTCCTGGTGACAGTTTTGTGTTACTTGAAGAGAAGAGGGGCACTGTAAAATAACTCCTCTTGTCCCAGCGATTCCATAAAGAACAAATTTAGTAAGGCACCCTGAAGTGACTTACCAAACTACCGACTGCTACCATATCCCCAGAATTATCTGTCTCCTGTTACTTAGAAGATGAGAAATAAATTTTCCCTACTTTACTCTAGACATGTTATGAAGGATCCAGATTATGAAACCAACAATAAGTTTTCTTTAACTTTTTAGATTAAAAAAAAAATCAAATTGAATTTCCAATCCCAACACAGGTAAATTATTTATTATCTAATCAGATATAGGTGTAAATCTCAAATGAAGCAAATTTTCTATATTGAAAATAATGCATTAATTTTTTTTTCCAATTTTTAAAAATATTTTTAATAAACTATAACTATATATATATATGTTTAAAGTTTGCTATATTTATAAGGGAAGAGTGCTCTGATATTGAGCACTCTTTCCCTGTAGAGTGTTTGTACATATAGTGTGGACATAAAATTTAATACTACATGGTGACTGGCAGTTTCATGTCTTAAGTAACAATCAAATCATTAAATACTCAAAATTGATTGAAAATTTTTTTAAGTCCCCTGATAACTGGATGTAATCACTGCAAACCCCAAGTAAGGACAAGATAAGTGAAGTCTTAATTTTAAGGATCTATCTCTTGATATCGAGCAATGATTAAAAGCATTATCTTCTAGAAATAGTTTGTTTTTCTTTACAAAACACAATCATTTCTTTATATATAATTTATTAATATAAGTTTTTGATGTTACCTTCAGTACCGAAAACAAGAGTTTTGTAGACAGACCTTCCAGGAATTAGTGTCCACTTGTCATTGGTTATCAGTAATTGAATGCTTATAATTCTTGATTTTTCTTTTTTATATGCACTTTTCATTGATGCAAGTTTTTTTTTTTTTTGTGTGCACCCATTTTCACATATATGTAGAATATTGTTTTATATATACATATGTATATATATATATATATATATAGCACACAGTAAGTGCTGGTGTTAATAAAAGTGCTCGATGTAAAATAAAAGAATTAAAATTTACACCACTTAGAAAATATATATTTTGTTCCCCAGCATTTAGTACCACTGAGTTTCATGCATGTGGCAATCAGATTGAAAAGATTTCAATTTATGTTTGACAATTGCTACATGTATGAAAATGGTAAGGAACAAAATATATATTTATTATTAGTTTGTATATATATTAAGATAAAAAAAAAATAGGAAACATTTGCCAATCTAACATGTTTAACTTTTATGAAAGCTTCATCAGAGATTGAGAAAGAAATGACAGAAATACTGGAATTTTCAATTTTATGTGGTTTGATTTGCATTGGTCAGTCATGTATCATGTGCATTATAACCGTAGATAATTCTATATGTATGTAAGTTTGGAAAGTTCTTTGACTATTGGATAATAATGTGTATTGAAAATACCAGTATTTCTGTCTTTTCTTTCACACTTTGATGAAGCATTAATAAAAGTGAAACATGTTAGATTGATAAACATTTCCAATTTGTTCTTTATCTTATCATATTCTGATCCATATTTGAGCTTTAACTCATATATATATATATATATATATATATAAAGGCTCAAACACTAATATTCCATGGACCATGGAATATTAGTGTTTGAGCCTTTTATATTATATTCTTACTCTGTCCTGGACATTGAGTTCTACCTGGATTGTATCCACTTGGGAATTTATATATATATAAAGGATTTTCTTAAAAGAAGAAAAAAATCAACTAGGATATTTCTGGTTGATAACATTTTTCAGGCAAGTAGTCTTTGTAATTATAATATTCAATATCAAATGATATGGCATTAATAGTAATAAATAAAATTAAATAAATTGATTAAATATATGAAGTACTCAGATTAATCTTTATTGAAGTAAAGATATTAAATTTTTATTTATTATTATAAATGACTGAGCAAAGAAAGGGTAGTGGATAAATGGTTTATATACACATTTTGGCCATGTCCTACAGCAAGTAGCTGACAGGAGAGAAAGATATCAATATAAAATAATAAATAAAGAATAAACAGATACACACTTTTATTAATTTATGTAATTTTTTCTTCTTTAATTAAAAATGTATATTGTTTAAGAGAAATCTTATCATTGGCACTATTTAAATAGACTGGTCCACTCATAAAAAATAAATCTTTGGGGAAATAATTTTTTTACATTACCATTCTTCAGACCTTCTACAGGCCACAACACATGTCAAGATATGAAAAATTCTGTTTTATTACATTAGAAATGGGTAGGGTCATCATATCATTATAGTGTCAAATCAATCCCTGACTTACAAAATTACTGGACATAGGCTAAGTCACTTATTTAGAAATGTTAAGTTTAAAATTTTCTGAACTTTTTAACCTTTTTTTTTATTTTTCTAATATTTTTTAAAAACTTTGTATGGGATTTTTTACAAATAAATGCAAAAACATTTGAGGTTAATTATTGGGTTGGAAACAAATGTTCCTGCATAATGTTGTATATCGTTAATGAAAGTATGCTGGAACTTTGTTTCCAACCAAATATTTATCTTAAATAAAGAATAAACAGATACACACTTTTATTAATTTATGTAACTTTTTCTTCTTTAATTAAAAATGTATATTGTTTAAGAGAAATATTATCATACTGCCTCCCTGAAAAAAAAAAAAAAAAAAAAAGGTATGTTTCATGCATAAACAGTTAAGTCCAATAACTCTGTAAAAATCAGGGATCGATTTGACACTATAAACAGAATCCATCTTCTAAAATTATAAAATCAAATTTGACAAGTGTCATGACTTGAGGAAGATTAAAAGAATGCTAATGTACAAAACTTACTCCCTATTTTTTTACAAGTGGACCACTCTATTTCAGTAGGTCCTTGTCATCTTCAAAAAAAATCTTGTATTTTTTTTCCTTCTTGACAAGAATATCAATCATATGACTTAAGCAATTTATCAAGATGACCAAAGGTAACATGCAAAGAACATATTAAATAAAAGTCTTATTTTGGCTTCTGTAAAATCTTATTTCTAGATATGATGTGACTGTATAAGTCTCAACCCCTTCATGATTGTCTTAATAAACAAGCATTTCTTAAAAGTAGCAAACACTAAACTATGGCCTAAAATGAAAGAAGTTTGACTTTGGGAATTATTATCTCAACATAAGCATTTCTTAAAGCAGCAAACAATTCCGTAAATACAATTTATTATGGCCTAAGATGAAAGAGATTTGACTATGAGAATTATCCCCACCCCTACCCTTTTTAACCTCTCAACTGCTAAATTTCTGGATACTAAATAATGGCTGTTTGAAAAATGGTAGAAATGATAACTCCATCAAACTACATTTCCTGTATGCTTCCAAAAGTTGTTACAAAATTAAGCAAATTAACTTACCTTAATGTATTTAAATATTCAAAATGGCTACCACTATTTTTCTCTCTTTACGTTTTGAAAATTTGGAAGCTTCATTTTACCAAATGAATCTTCTTGTTTTTGATAAGAGACATTCTCAGCTCTTAAACAAGGCTAGGAACATAATATTTATTTTGAAAACATTTTATTCATGTATTACAAAAACAAATGAAACTCTTTAATGAACAATAAAGGTATTTAACTCAAATTACAGTCAAGAAATCCAACTGAATTTTCATTTTTTGATGTTGTTTTCTATATTCACCTCTGTCTGTTGCTATAAATCAGGGAAAATCAAAGTCAGAAAGGTGGTTCCATTTATCAATAGGTGGAGGAAACATGGCTTTAATTAGTATTTTATTGTGGATGTAGAGTGAGGAGGTTACAAGAAGAGAAAAATCCCTTAATTTGTTCTTGGTGAAAATCTTTGTGCTCAAGACATTAAAATTTCAGGTTATGCTTTTATTTTTTTAAATTACACATTTTGAAATAAATGAAGTGTATCAACAATTTACTGATATCAATACCATCTTTGAATTTTTTTAACCCCTAGACATTTAAACCTTTTTCAAACAATACAGGCATAATTCCTTCATGATTTGAATCTAAATGACTAATTGTTTTCATGAGGTTATTAGGATTCAACAAAGAACTTTATGAAATAACAAAAAAATAAAACTTCCAAAAGCTGCAACTACTAAAATGGATAGTAAGAGAAAAATAATGCTATAATTGAAATGTTGACTTTACACACTACTTTAAACAAAAGGTTAGGAAGGAAATACCCATCAATACTAGAAATAAGTTAGTGGACCTGAGAAACTTATTTTCCTAAAAATAAAAAAAAGAAAAAGAAAAAAGAAGCCTGTTTTCCTAAAAAAAAACTTTTAAGAGAAAGATTCTTATAAAGCTGAACCAACAGCAACTGTTTTGTTAATGGATGCTGAATGTTTCCTGTATAGAAACTGCTTATCATACCATTGCCATAAAGTTGTGTCATTTCCTGGAATATTTTTCTGCAAATAAAACTAAAAGAACAAGCCAAAGACAGTGCTAGATTTGCAGGTTCACTTCTTGAAGAGGTGAGAATTCAATGCAAAGAATGCATGGAATGTTTCAAGAGTATTAGACTGTTAAAATTATTAAATTTAACATTTGAATTATTCCTCTTTTCATTTTATAATCTAACAGATAAAATATAACTTTTATAGATTTTGTATATTTAAAGTGAAAACAATTATAAAATTTACCCTAACAAATTTTTTTTGTTACCCGTTTTTCAAGAAACTTTTCTCCAACGTTTAAGGGTTAAAGACAAATCATTGTGTATTGGATTTTAAAACTAATTTCCTTATCTTTGCTGTTTATTATCACAATGAATGCCTTCAGATACCCCATGAAGGCTGAAAGTATTCAATAAGAAAAGTATTGTGAAAACACATAAATAGAGAGAGAATGATAAAATTAGTTCAAATGAACCAAAGGCAACCTGGTTTTTATGTAAAATTAAAAAACACTAAAACTCTTCAGGAACCATTTCTCTCACAGAAAGTTCAGATTGTATTTTGTCTAAAAATTAAAAAAAGGTCAGCTCCAAGTTTTCTAAACCTTAAATACAGAAAATCAGTAAATGCATTATACAAATAAAAAGTAGTGATATTTCGAAATTGCATTGTCAATCCAACAAATGTCATTTTGTGTTAATACTTTATGGAAAGGCATGAATCCAATCCTACATGTAATCCATTTCAATGATTCACCACAGGGAGATAATCGTGATGATGATGATGATGATGACGATGCTGCTGAAATCTGATTCCTTATAAAATATTAAAAAGATGGCAAAATTCAATCCTGTAGTCACAAAAAAATGTCTACTGTTGCTGACCATTTTTTCTGAATGTCTATGTTAAAATTATTTGGTTCAAAGTTCTTTGAGTATAAGGAAGGTTACTCAATGTCAGGCAAAATGGAAATGATGAGAGGGCTTGATTAATATATTGTCATGAAAATATCCCAAGTAAAGAAGATATAATGAATAAATCTGTCTCTCAGCAAGCTTTCATGACTACAATAATTAAATAAAATTAATGAAGTTTTGAGGTATTGTCAATATTCCATGAATTATTTGTACTAATATCCTCATCTGTCTTTAAACAGTTTTTGCCAATGTCCAAACTTCTATTTGTCCTTTTTTACCTGAGCATAAAAATGATTAATATTACTAAAGATATTTGTAACCTAGTGTTACTTTGTTAGCATTTTACTCTCACAAAATTTGTGTATATATATATATATATATATGTGTGTGTGTGTGTGTATAAAATTAATTAATGAATAATTATTATTTATTGAAGCATTTGATGTTTGAATTTTATGTTGTGAAACTGACAGTAAGGCCAAAGTGCCTATAAAGACCTTGATTTTAATTTTTTTTTAGGTTTGAAGTGATTCTAAACAACAGTGTGTATATATTTCAAACATATATTGTTAAATATAACAGACAATGAATGTCTATTATATTTTATCATGAGCCTTTCCAAGTGTTGTGTGTGTGTGTATGCATGTATATACTAATGATTAATATACATTTTGTTCCTTTCTGTTAGCACAGTATTGAGTTTCACACAAGTCAATTAAGTGCTTTATTACCCCCTGTACTCACTGTGCACTACTATATATAAATATGCCTTTGTAGTTCAGATTTATGAATCATCTTTAGTAGAGTGGTAGGTACATTCATGTAAAGCAATGATTAACAGTAGACCAATTTTCTGACAGATGCCCAAAATTGGTGGCCTTGTACCACACCAACTTATACTTAAACATCTGAAGAACACCAGTGTTCAAAATAATAAGGATGTTTAAAGAATTAATTCATAGAATTAAAGTTTTAAAAAATTTGATGCATTTCAATAATTCCTGGGGGGAAAAAAAGGTGTTTTAAATTTTTAAGTAAACAAAAAGATTTGCCCTGATTTGTTGACACCAGCCAAACGAGATTGCAAACCTGATCATACAACTTGCTTCTCTCAATAGCTGCTGGAAGTTAGTTATGAAAATAGGTTTTAAATGATTTTTAAGACCATAAAATTTTTTTCTGTTCAGCTGATCAATTTTTCTTACCTTTTACATCAAACAATAAAATAATGTCGGCAAAAACCATCAAATATTACAAAAATAAATGTTCAACATTTAGTTTAAAAAAATCAGATTAAAAAATTTCTCAAAGAATTCAGATACAATTGTTTATCCAGTTTTAAAAAGAAAAAAAAATTACATATGTATAAGCCAATAGGTTTCTCTGAACTTGTCCTGCCATCTTTGGTTGTCATTCAAGTAGAATTTTTCAGTGTTTTTATTAAAACCAATCCTTCAAGGTAAACCAAGAGAACTGATTAAAACTGTAATAGGTGTTTACTCTAGTGTGTGCGGATTAGCAAGCTAGGGAAGTGAGTTTGGTTCTTGCTGTGCTACACAACTGTGACCTTGTGCCAAATTTAGTACATAGCACCAAAGATGAATTGACCAGTTTGAAAATCCTTTTGGATTTTTCAAAATATCATTATGAAAACAGAAAACAATAACAAAAAATCTGCTAAGGAGAGATTTCTCCTATTAATTTCTTATATGTATATACATATAGATTAAGAAGTATATAGTTGTTCATATTGATTTTTAAATTTATACTTTTACTGGTAAAAAACGTGACATGAAATTAATGAATCTTATGATGGAAGAGAAATTTGTCAACTGTGCTTTTTCAAGAGTTACCTTCACACCAACCTCATTGCCATATCTGCCTTTGCATAGATTTTCTTCTTCAGCCATCTTTAAAAGTCTTTTATGCTAGAATAAAACCTAATTTTACCTTTTTAACAAGTTCTGCATTAACATTTTTTTCATTGACATGTATAAGCAAAGAACAAAATGGGAATTTTCAAGAGACTAAACAGTACCATTTGAAAGCTCGTGTATTAGACAAAGCAAGAACAAGTTGTGAATTTCAAAATTGGATTGTATAAATTAACATTGTTTAGTGCTTGACTTTGACAGTGAAAGTAATTTAAGTAGGAATTTCCAGTAAAAAAATAGTAAATAATGTTGCTTGAAAATTGGTTAACATGGTTTCAGATTGAATGATAGAGAATTAAACTCTTCAGGGAACTTTTTAAAAATAATTTTTTAGCAAAGTTTATGGAAAAAAAGAAAGGATTGAAAATAAGCACTATGTTTGGTTAACCTTTAGCACGCTGCATTATTAATATTACTTCCCTTTCCATTGCATTCTTTTTCAAGGCCTCTCAATTGCAGTATCCTTACTGCTAATTTCACTCAAAGTTGCCATAGTGGGATATGACAACACAACTAAGAAATTCAAACACACAATTGTTCAGGGTTCAGTCACCTTCAGTGGTATGATTAGCTTTTTGTATAGCAAATGAAGCCACATACAGAGTGATAAAAGTTAAGGGGAAACAATTATTTTTAACATTTAGTTATACGTTTGCTTGTGTTTACAAACTACGAGACAAAGGATTCAACTACTACATACCTGATAATGGATTTCATTTTCATTTTCCTGTTTTAATTTAAAAATCAGGGATAAAAACACTAGCCCAAATCTGCCAGAAGATTTTATCAAAGTAGCTTGAAATATTGAAATGAGTAGTTTGTCTTTCTCAGCTGCACAAGTTTAATAGGAGTAGATAGGCTTGCCTATTGTCTGGTTCACTCTCCTCCCTGATCTTTTGAACAGGTGTAGAGGTTTCTCCCATTTTTCCTGTTCAGAACTGGATTTCCGGTTCCTTATAAGGTCTACTTCAACCCTATATTTCTTTGTCTAAACTCTGAAATTATATTTACTTTTTAGTTTTTATCTATTTTTTTTTCCTTCAGGAGTAGATAGGTTTTCCTATCATCTGGTTCACACTCCTCCAGAATTTTTTCAACAGGCATAGAGGTTTATCCCTTGTTTCCTGTTTAGGATTGGGTTTTCAGTTCCTCCTAAAATTTTCTCATTCTCTTTTACTCCCAGTAGCCCCTTGTGCCTTAGTGGCATTATCACCTTGCTTGGGGGGAATTGATTAACCCCCACCCCCCCAAAAAAACACAAAGTTATTGATTATTTTGGCAGAGATTTTGATAAGGATAAACATTTTTACATATTATTTATATCACTGTGGATGGCATCATTTCTTTGTAATTGTCACATCTGTTTTATTGTAAAACATATCGTGCAGATTAAAAAGGAAAAATTCAAATAAAATTTATTTAAATTTCATTCATTTTGTAGTTTTTGATAATGTGTCAAATATACAATGTGGCCTTCATGCTGACTTAAATGAAAGTAGTAAAAAGATTAATCTAATGTTGAGATGTTAGGAAATATGAAATTAAAACTGACAATGCAAACTGTTTTTCCCTGAATGCATTTTGGCATTTATATTATAACAAAAGAGCTGATTCTCTATCCACCACACACTGCCTGCATGTGACTTTCCGTGTACATGTAATGTATGTCTATGTGTGAGTGACTTATGTGTGCTTGTGTCATTTAATATACACGCAAGCACTTATGAGTGTGCACACTCAATTTGACTGAATTTGAAATAAGACATTCGTATAATACATTCCCTTTCATCCAATCTGGACATCTAGGATGAGTAATGAAATGATAAAGTTGGAAACAAAAAAAATCAGATTATTGAACTTATATAAGAAATTATTTGGCAATAAACAGAAATGTTTAAAAATATTTTTTAAAGTTTTGTAGAAACAGTTATTGACTTAAAATATACATGCTCACAACAAATACACAATTTGAATGAACATCTGTATTGAAATGGACATCTGTATTGAAAGGCCTACTGAAGTTATTTCCTGTTCAGAACTACTTCACACTACTTCAAATAAAAAGTTAAGAAGACCCCCCCCCCCCCATTGATGCTGGAAAAAGCGATAACAGCTATTGGACTTGAGAAACCTATTTTCCTGAAAAATTGTTTCAAGAGAAAAAATTTTGAAATTTCAACAGAAAACAGTACTGGCTGTTTGCTCAATGAATACCAAACATTCTCTTGTAGGGAAAAAGTTAATATTACCATTACTATTCTGTATTTAAACTGAACAAATTTTTTTTTAATAAACATAGTATTTCAAATGGACAAGCAAAATGGAAATTGAATTGTTCTGCCACCATTTTTATTTTATTTTCTTCAATATAAAATTCATTTTTGCTGAAAAATTGTGACTTCTTTCTCCAATCTTAAAACCTGTATTGGTGGGGAATCCTACAAATGTCATTTTGTGTTAATACTCAATGGAAAGGCATGAATCCAATCCTACATGTAATCCATTTCAATGGTTCTCCACAGGAAGATGATGCTGAAATTTTAATCCTGATAAACTATTAAAAATTTGGCAAAATTCAATCCTGTAGTGACAAAAAAATGTCTACTGTTGCTGATCATTTTTTCTGAATGTTTATGTTAAAATTATTTGGTTCAAAGTTCTTTGAGAATAAGGAAGGTTACCCAATATCAGACAAGATGGAAATGATGAGAGGGCTTGATTAATATAGTCATGAAAATATCCCAAGTAAGGAAGATATAATGAATAAATCTGTCTCTTTCATTACTACAATAATTAAATAAAATTAATGAAGTTTTGAGGTATTGTCAATATTCTATGAATTATTTGTACTAATATCCTCATCTGTCTTTAAACAGTTTTTGCCAATGTCCAAACTTTCATTTGTCCTTTTCAACCATGATTAATATTACTAAAGATAATATTTGTAACCCAGTGTTACTTTGTTAGCATGTTTTGTTTTGTTAGTCTCTCTCTCTCTCTCTCTCTCTATATATATATATATATATATATATATTTGGTTGGATTGATGTGAGTTTGTGACCCTGGGTTTCAAGCTTTTGCGATTGTCAGACAAACTGATTAATTTTCACAAGAAATTTTCGCTACACTTCCAATCTTTGAATTTCAACATACAAATGCATATGTATAGACACACCACCACCCATATACAGACTGTCCACATATGTCTATATCTGTATGAGTTCCGGCTGACGAGCAAGTGTGTATGTGTCTGCATACCTCATCTGATGTACGGACATGCATCTATGTTTGCGTTAGCACGATGACATCGCAACGACGATTCTCCCCCACTCCCATAATAACACCAATACACGCAATCTACATAAACCCAGAATTTTAAAAAATTAATCAGTTTGTCTGATAATCACAAAAGTGTGAAACCCAAGGTCACAAACTCACATCAATCCAACCAAATATGTTAGTTCTATCTCTGATATTGTGCGCTTTCTAATAAGTACTGCGCATATAATACACAAATAATGTTATATATATATATATATATATATATTTATAAATGTGCTTCAAAAAATGTGGTTGGTTCTGCACAAAGCCTTTACCACTATAATGAAATCATATGTGCTGGTGTCTGGGCTGTCAGTCCACCATATAAAAATGAATATATAATATCATGCATTGCTACTGTCAAGGAATATGTGTGTGTGTGTGTGTGTAAACAATAAACTAAGAAAAGTTAAAGTGACTTATCTGTTTAGCTGACTCAAGAGTTTCACATCAAAATGTTCATCAGGGCCAAATGTATAATATTTATAAAATCTTGACCTGATAAGTGTTTTGATGTTGGCTAACTAGATAAATCACTTGAACATTTAATTTACTGAATATATAAATCTGGTTATCTATTAGGCAGATTTTAGCAGATGTTCTGCTAACCTAAAAGAAAAAATAAATAAATAAATAAAATTCTCATAATGTCCAAGTATTTTCTCAGTTGTATTATTATTAGCTTTTTATATATAATTAATGAGCAATTATCATCTTTTCAAGCATCTGATCAATGAATTTTACATTGTGAAAGTGTCAGTAATGTCAAAGAGATTTCTAAGATGTGATTTTTAACATTTTTGTAGGTTTTAAAAGCTAATTTTAACATAGGACAACATTTGATTTCAGTCTCGTGAAGTGAAATAATAATAATAGTAACACGAGAAGAGTTAGTCAAACAAAAATATTCAAAAGACTCAGAAAGTTTGGGCTGAGTAATACAACCAAAAGTAGTAAATCAAATTTCATAATATAACTAGCGACTAATTTTCTTTTTCCATTGCATGTTATTGATATAGATATCAAGTGTTATATATATAATTCATAGAATGAATTTCTGAGACAGAATCCTCTCCCTCTTCATGAAAATCCTCATTTTTATTGTTTTTATAATACTGTTTTGATCGGAACACTCTTTGGTCTTGCACAAGTGTAAGTGATATTCATTTGCAATAAAAACAGTAAAAATGAAAATATCAGAAAGAAAAAAAATTGTAGTGGCACATCCAAAAATCTATATGTATATACATATTCTGAATTGAAAGGAAATGGAAATATTTCTTAAATGAAATTCACAAAACAAAAGAAATAAACAATGGCTGATAGGAAGTTTTTCAATGTGGTAAAAAAAAAAAAAAAAAAAAAAAAAAGAAGCTATAAAAACATTAACAAAAATTGATTCTTGAAAATTTTTTTTTTCTAATTTAGAAATTTTAACATTTTTTTTCTTTTTAAAATCATTGCATCTTTACTTCAAAAAACAGTTAGCTGCCATCTTGATATTAGGGCTTACATCAAGATTCTAATTTAAGTTAAATCTGAATGTCAACAAGAGAAAAGCTTCAACAGAAATCATAAAAATAATTGGATATAATGACCAATAACTGATCACCATTATTCACATCTAAAATAACACAACTATACACATTTCTATCACAAAACTGATGTTACAGCAATGTAATACAAGGCATGTGTGTTTGTTATATGGATAATTAAACATTTCCCAAATTAATGCCTATTTTTAAAATAATGTATATACCAGCATATAAGTAAACTTTTATAGTATTAAAAAAAAAATCTTCCCTCAACAATCTGTCAAAGATATGTTGACTGGTTGAACCTGTAGACCTTTTAAAAAATATAGAACCAAAGCCTCACTATGCTAGAAGGGCACTGTTGTGTTTTCTATAGAAAGTAGATTGTACAAGATGAAGTTGCTAGTGCCTGACTGGTTTTGAATTCAAAATTGTCCTTTTCCTAGACTGGTTGCCAACTGAGACTAGAAAGCCCAGTTTGTCTTGCTATTTAATTCATAGATGAAGGGAGAAGAAATGCATTCACACATTTCCCAAGGGCAAAAGTTAACATGATGTCCTCAGATGGAATTTGAACTTAGCTTGTCAATCTCAGTTGACAATCCACTATGCTATGCGCACATCCGTCAGATGAAGATTAAGGCCTAAATTAGGTGTTCACTTATATGCAGGCACATAAAGTAATTATTAAAAAAATGATCTTTTAATAATAATTAAGTTATATCATTAAAGAGGCTAATTAGTGCAGAAACAAGAAACTTAATCTAAAAGATCAAAAAGTTATCATTATAGCATTTACCTTTGTAAATATCTGATACAAAAGAGACCAATCAATTGTCTAAAACTGTAATCTAGATAAATGACCCCTAAAAAAACGCAAAACTTTTCAATTCATTTAAGAAAAATGAATACTCTGTATTTTTGGTGTATAGGACGCACTTTTTTTTTTTTTACCTTGAAATTTAATATCAAAATCTGCTTACACCCTCTGCTTACATCATATACAGGTTATTAATAATAATAATAATAATATATATATATATATGGTTTTTGCTGTTTCTTAAGTGGTGTAGATTTTCTTGGTGTTTGTTCGCTTTGTATTATGCTGACCCTTTTTGACCGTATTTGCTTAATGCAGGATTGACCTCTTTTTACCGTGTCAATGTATATGCACGCATGATTTTCTTTTTTTTAAAACTTCAAGTGTTTGTGTGTATGTTGTTTTTTTTGCTGATATTTATATGTATGTATATTTCTTTTTGGTCTTGGTGCGTGGGTCTTTTTTGTAGATGTGTTATTTTCTTTCTTCCTTTGTCATCTGGCTTTTGTTTGGGGCATAATTAAGTACATGTTGTAGGTTTGTATCATGTTTATTTGTTTCTAATTGTATTGGTCTTTAAGTAACAATGTAAATATTTATTTGAATGTCTACATTTCTCCATTTCATTTTCTTGTTTAATAGTTTGCTTTGGCTTTTAAATGTAATTATTTTTAATTTTTCCTCCAGGTATAGTTTGCAATTTCTGCTATTGCTACTGTGCAGAGGGTGCTCTTTTTATGATTTCCCACTTAATTTTGGTGATGATGTTCTTTTTGACTCTAGATGTATTTTGATATTGATAGTGTTTTGTTGTTTTTGCATCTTTCTTTTTAAATGATGTTTTGTGATTGTTAAATCTTTCTTTGAAAGTTGTTTCTGTGGCTCCTATGTAATTTTTTTCCACTGTGTTGATGTTGTTTGTTATGATGGCTAATTGTTAAGTGGACAGATGTCTTTGTTTTGACAGTTGCATTTATTGATGTTGTTTTGTGCTGTTGTTGTCACTGGTTTTATGAGTTTTTTTTTTTTTATTGTGTTTGGTTATTATTTTCTCCATGTTGTTCATGCAGCTGTAACTAATTTTGACTGTGTTTTTGTTGATGATTTTTGATAGTTTGTTGTGTTAAGGGGTAGTGTTTTTCAATTATATTGAAGAATATTTTTCCTATTTTTGTTTTTATTGTAGGTTGGCTTAAACCAAATTAGGTTTCTTTTTCGGTTGATTTTTGGTTTGTTTTCATTTTCGTGCGTCTTATACTTCCAAAAATATGGTACTTAAGCAAATATCAAAATATATTCCTTTTAATATTATTTGTGGACTTTCTTTTTTAAATTGAAGTAGAGATTCTAATTAATTGTACACACACACACACACACACACACATGTACACACCTGCACATTACTTAAACAAAGAGGAGAATCTGATAGACTTCAAAAGGTTATATTGTATCTTTATACACAAAGCTTATCTTGTGATCATAAACTACCATAAAAGTAGAAAGGGTAATTTGAACCAAACTACACCAAAATGGTGTTCTCAGATCTTAATGTCATTTTATTTTTAGTGAGGCAGAATTTGATTAACATTTTAGATTTATATATATATATTTTTTTGTTTTTTCAAAGAGGTTGGTCGTAAATAATTTCTGTTTTGGGGAACCATTTGTAATGACGATCATTCTAAGTACTAATCATACGTAACAATTAAGAATAAATTTAGTTTTTGCATGACAGTGGCAGCATACACTGTGGATTAAAGAAAAAAAAAGTTCTCCTCCAGGACAACAAAAGTCTGCATAAACCAAGAATAACACAGGAAAAAAGTTGGGAACTTGGTTGGTCTGTTCATCCCAACCAGTCATATTCACCTGACTTTTCACCAACTGACTGTTACCTTCTTGATTGCTGAAAAAATGTTTTGATGAAGAAAACTTTTTCTAATGAAAACCAGATTAAAGATTTTTTCAAAAACTTTTCTGCAAAATCTGCAGAATTTTTCAAAAGGTATTGAAAAGCTGCTGATAAGTGGCAACAAGTCATTGCAAATAATGGTGAATATATAATTGAATAAAATGTAATTGTATGTATTTTTCAAAAGAATAAAATTTGATAAGCAAAAGCGAAAATTATTTATGACTCAACCTAATATGAATATTAGTCTTTCAATTAGCGTTGTTGTGGACAATTCTTTTAAGGATTCTAATGTAGGTTACTGTGACAGTAAAAGTAAGAAAAGAAAATTAATAAATACAATTTCTATAACATGAAGTTAATCTGTAGAATTTTTGTATACAGAAGCTCAATTATTATTAACGTCAGAGCCTGCCTTTCTACCAATTGAAAATTCTTTAAGTTCTAGATTTTACTATTAAGAATGATATATATTTTTTAAATAATGTTCTAAAATATTTTACTTTTTCATTTTACTTATATTTTGAAATCTAATCTTTAGAATGCTCTAATTACTTTTGTTGAATTCATCACTCTTAGATAAATATATAAATTTATACATAAAAATGATTGAAATGTTGTGTGTCAGAAAAACTAGATGTATGTAAAAGCTGAAAGAAATATTCAAGATTGTAATCATTCCTGTAATGATTATCTGGAGATTTTGTTAAACTATTTTAAATAAGACAATTGAATGTTTGAAGAAAGACCCAAAACCATATATTCTCCATTAGGCCGAAGTTAATCTGAGGAAATTCAGAAGAGAATAAAGAATTATTTTAGACATGAAAAAGCATATTTTTCTGTTTGATAATTGAACTAAAAACAAAAATATTATATTGAATGATAGTAATAAGAATATTTAACTTATTTAAATATTAGGTTGAGTTAAAAATAATTTCTGTTTTTATTTATCAACTTTATTCTTAAAATTATTATAACTTGTTCCCAAAAAACAGAAATTACTTAGACTCCACCTAATATATATATATATATATATATATATATATATATATAAAAAATCCCCCAATAATATATATATATATATATATATATATTGCTTGGGGGCATTTTTACTTTATTAAGATTTCTTGAATATTCAGACTGGTAGATGAAATAAAATAATGTTTAAAATAAATGGAGCATCTACTCAAATATGGGCATCAACTAAAAATAACATTTGAAGTGATTAATGTATTTTTTATATCTCTCATGGCACAGCCACACATCTTTCAATCTCAATTTAACTTTTGAAAAGCATAGAATTGTGAAAGCCGTAAAGTTACTGTAAATAAATATTCTTAGACTCCAGTTGCATTTTCAACTTTTTTCTACATGTGTATGTGTGTGTGTATATATATATATATATATATATATATATATATATATATATATATATATATATATATATATATAGTATTTACCCAAAGTATTTATAGTATTCAAAGACTATTTTAGTCATTAAAGAAGATTTTACACAGATGTCTCTAAAAACAATAGCCCACAACATTTCTTGAGTGACATTTTTAAAAGTTTCTCATTAACATTAAAGTTTTAAAAGTTTTAAAAGAAAGAATTCTAATTTTGATTTTATCAGAGTCTCCTCTTCAACAATTTTAGCAAAATCCAGCACATTTTTTGTATTTTGTCACCCACAAGACAAGATAAAAATAGAACTGTTCTATTTGACTGCACAAACCCAAGCAACCAATTTCCCACATACGTGTTCTATCACACAGTACAAAACCCAGATCTGTAAAGCTAAACATTTTCCAAGAAGATTTTCTACAGGTTATTTGAAGAATTTTCCTTTAAACGTTTCTCTTCTCTTCAGGAACAACCATTAACAATTTCTGAAGCCAAATTGTTCCATCACCTGTAAAAGATAAAACAAAATTCTGCTTGAATTTCTGAACTGAAGAGTTTTTGTAACAATGATGACAGAACAATAAAAAAAGAATAGAAAAAATAAAGGCATAAAATAGATTTAAATTAGATTAATCAGATTAAGACCCCACAACCATTCCTTCTCCTTATAGAGGGAAGGTTGCTTGAACTTAATATACAAGTCTCATGCACTATTAAATGGTATTCTGTATGTGCCCTGCTGATGACTCAGGAAAAAAACTCTGACAAAAGATAAGACACAAATCATATTACTTATTTAGTTTTCCACAATTGCAGATCCAGAAGGATTGAAAAGCATCTGCAAATTTTCATACATCCTAAAAATCTTAACTGACACATGCTGCTCAATTCTTACCTCTAAATAGTTCTGCCAATATATTCAGCACTTTACCAACATTTAAAATAATATATCATTAAACTAACATGATGGGTGGGAAAGTGGGGAGGCAGAACATCTTTATGAATGGATTTCAACATGTTCAACTGAGAAAAAAAAATCTCTGTCAAAAGACAAAAAACAAAATGGATTACTTATTATGTGCTCTGCAATCATAGTGCACTATAGTTTTTCCCTGGATAAAATTCTCCTATAAAAATACTAAAGGTAGAAAGAGTGATGAAGGTTTGGTTGCCCATGTATTGTACTAAATAATGCCAGTAATGTACAAATTCATAAATTATTAACAGTTCCACAGGTCACAAGATGGGTATAAAATATTAAGCAATCTGCAAGACAGTTATTAAGTGATCCGCAGGTCATATGATGGTTATAAACTATTAAGCTATCTGAAGGTCGCACGATGGGTATAAACTACTAACCAATCAGCATGCCACAAGATCCACAGTTAGTAATATGGGTATAAACTATTATCAGATCCACAGGTAGTAAGATAACTTGTGGCTGTGAAATCAATATGACATAGTGTTTACTATAGGCATAAGGATTAAAATAACCAAACTGCAAACATGAATTAATTCTCCTCAAAGATGACAAAGTTTTAAGGAAAATGGTAACAAAAAGGATGCTTAGACTTAGAATCAGAAAAGACAGTTTAAATTTCTAGGGCATATAATGAGGAAAGAGGGCTTAAAAAATTTAACACTCACAGTACATATTGAAGGCAAGAAGGACAGAGAAAAGCAGTGAATAACCTACCTAACAAGCTTGTGTAAATGGTTGGCAGAATAGGGACTAGGAGAGATAACAAAAAGACAAACACTGATAAGAGCTACAAACGGCAGGAAGTTATGGAGAACCATGATCGCCCACATCCTGAAGGAATATGGCATACAGAATAATGCAGAACCCAAAGAAAAAAAGAAGAAGAAATAAGCAGTATGTGCACTGACGGTATGGACCTCTATGTATTATATCAAAAAACACCAGTAATATACAAATTCTTAAACTTATTAACAGATCCACAGGTAGTAAGACACAAACAGATACTTACTTGTAAGTTTCTGGATGAACCTTGGTTTACTTTTCCAGGCCACACAAATTAGATAAACAGGAATGCCACTGGCAATAATCAAGCAACCGATTCCTAGAATAGAAAAACAGAAAAAAAATTCTTTGAAATCCAGATCAATAAGAATTAAAATTCTATTTCATTATACACCATCTTTGACCAAAATTTTCTCTTATTTCCTTGAATTTTATTTTAGTTAGTTATTTTTAACTAATGATATTTATAAATTTAGTGTAACGGTCATTAAGTGGTTAATATCAAGTTATTAGTTAGTATAGTCCAGGTTTGTTACTCCTTGTTATTTACGTATTTTTGTAGTAATAACGTATAGCATTCAGTTCAATTTGGTGAGCTTCTATTAGTTTGTTGCATTATAACCTGTTTCTTTATTTACTGCTGACCTGTGACTTAGAACCCGGCAGAGGTATTAAAAGGGGGACTGAGGTAAAACCTGTAAGTGTTTTCTGTTTTTTTTTTTTTTCTTTTTTTAACCTTTAACCTACAACTGGTCCCAGGCAACACAGTAAATATCTGCTTCTTATATTGAAATTTTTTTTATAAAAAACAGTGTAGTTATTTAACATTTTTATAGTTTTTTTTTTTTTTTTAAATTATTTGTTGTAGGAATTTTATGTTCAAATTCTAATAGTTTTTTTTTTCTAAAATTATCTTAGAACCACAGGGATGACAAGTCTAAATATCTATTAACTGAAAAGCATGTATAGAGTACAACAATTTAATTTCTAATATTCATTATTTAAATGAGGTTTTACACTTTAAACATTGAAAAGAATTTACGAAACAAGTGGAGAAATAAAGACAATTTGGAAATTGAATTTGTATAAAAAGAAAGAAAAAAAAATACTCACCAGTTTCAACAGGCTTGGCATATAATGGCAAAAGGATAAGAAAAATAGATCCAATTGTATATATGATAGGCCAAACCAAATGCACCTGGAAAAAAAGCAGCATTTTTTATCAATATATTTGTAAATACTTTTTAACAGAAAATATGAGTTGAAAAAATGTTTTTTATTTTTAAAAATTGACACAGTTAACCTTGTAACAGAATTACTGGTGTGGATTTTAGAAGTAAGTGAATAAATAATTGGTAGCTGGTTGGAAAGTGAATTACTGTGATTGTAATATACCAAGTTACTGGTGCAGATTTTACAAATAAGTGACTCTATAATGGCTGGTTGGTTGGAAAGTGGAATATTGTATTATCTACGATACATATTACTCTAATAAAGTACCACAAGAGTGATATACCAAGTAAGAATTGAACTAATCCCATTAGTAAATAGGCATACTGGCCATTGCATTACAATGGCTGCAAAAACTTAACACAAGGCCAATAGAAGGAAAGAGCCTACCATGTGTATGTGTGTATATATATATATATATATATATATATATATATATATATATATATATAAATAAAATACAAGCTTACAGACATATAGAATCATCATGATATAAGTTGGGCATCTCAGGTGGGGTCATTTAATGCCCAAATATTAATAAGTTAACTTGTTTATTGAAAAGAAAGTTTGAACAAAGTAACTATAACAGAAAATATCAATTGAGTATTGTAACTATTTACACTGTTTTCCTCATCTTCATTGCTATTTTTTCCTTCTATTGGCCTTGTGTTGGAATTAAGAACTGAACCCTTTATTTAGCCCATGGGGGTAGATTAATCCAAAAGTGACTTGGCCCAAAGAGTTGTGAGTTCAATATCTAGCCACAGCAGAGGGAACAAAAACTTAGTGAGTTGAGTTCTACAGGGAATTAACTAATACTGAGATATCCAAAAAACGCATGTGGAATTAGAACAATTTACCCCTGTGGACTAAAAGGGTTTGGTTCGAAATTCCAATATACACACCTGAAAAAGGTCAGAATGTACAACATTTGAAATATGGCAATAAATATGAAGATTGTAACATGAGAGAAAATAGCTTACCTCTTGGTAGAAAGCAGGTTTGAATGTGTCTTACATGTAAAGTGTCCCAAAAAGAAAATGGCAGCTTTATGAGTTGTATATTTAAGAAATGATAAATCTTGAAATCGGGTTCATCTCTTGAGAGACTATTTTTTGCACCTATGCAAATTTGATGAGGCAACATAGGAGTGCTATTTTGGGCAGTTAACAGGAGACACGTGGGGTGGATTGTTTGGCTTGCCTGGTACTGTTTGATGAATGAAACAGATTAGGGAATTTATTTCAAGCACGCCAAAATGCCAAACTATGTAGATAGATTATCTTTAGCATAAATTTTCATATTCTGTGTTGAGTATTGCTCTTATTTTTTTTTGTTTTGTTTTGTTCCAAAAACTAAGTCATCCATCAGGACACCTCATAGGATTCACATGCTCCTTCCTGGTGCTCTTTACATTTGTCATCAAAGGAGTTTCACTTGTGCTTATATTAAGAGACACAAAACACTATATGTGTTCCTGCAGTTTCCATTTGACTCAGAATAACTAGATTTCATCTATTGTCCAGTATGAAGGATTCTTTTGCATGACCCCAATGCAGTTCACTGCCAAATGCGATCTGTTAGATTCTGCCATTGACCACATCCAACAACCGGCTGCCAGTGTCTTCAGCATAACCATGACAGGAGTGGCTTCTGGGTGCTATGCCTTGCTAAAGGCTAACATGATTCAGAAGTGTCTTTCTCCTAGACTGGTTGTCAACCATGGCTAGAGAGCCCAGCCTGCACTGTTATTTAACCCATACAAGAGGAGATGCATTTATAAAATTCCCAAGAGTGAATGTAACGAACATGACTGGTATTTGAACTCAGTTTTCCAATTTTTAATTCTGAACAGGTATCCATTGCACCACCAGACATCCAACAAAAAATGATCAGATAAATACGCGAGTCCACAAAAAAAAAAAAAAAACAGATTAAGCTGGACAGACATTAATCATTTGTAAAATATTGTACATCCAAAATAAGTGGTATGAGTGATTTACAAACCTTGATTGGTCTTTGCCATTCTGGATGAGTATATCGAAAATAAAGCAGAGAAGCAACAGATAAGCCAATGGCCATCCAGTTGACAAATGACACATAATTGATGAGAGCGTACAAGTCAGATGACACCAAATAAAACAAAGACAGAATTCCCTGCAAATAAAAGAAAAACATGAAAGATTTCCACAAATCAATGGTTGATATAATAAAAAATATAAAACATTGATCTCATTTATTCAACTTCCTATTTATTCTGATAACCATGAAATATATTTCATATTCATTTAGGTTAGTAATCTAAGTCCAACAAAATGAGAGAATAGAATTAGGAAATTTTGGCAGCAATTTTCCTGACAGACAAACCTACTTGTCTGCCTGTCTTGAAAATTCAGCATTCAAAGCTTTTTGTTAATGCTGAAGAAATGAGAAATGTATAACTGTCCCAATCATTGAAGTTAACTTCTACCTAAAATTTTGTTTCGATCAGTCAATATATGGCTGTTTTAGAGGGTGTGACAGATGGACAGAGTAACGGAAGTAACAGAATTTTATATATAGATAGATAAAATACATAGAATCTGAACTCTTTAAAAGTCTAATACGTCATAAGCATAATAGTTGCTAACAAATGATGAAATGAAATTAATGGATACTAATGATGGACAGACCATCATCTTAATATCTCTCAAGGTTTTAAGCTTTAAGAAAATAGCATTACTAAGTTTCATCACTTCTCAAGGTTCCTTATATAAAAGAATACATGTCCTTGATTTGTTAAACTTTTCTGCATATATATTCACTTATTTAATTCTGTGGTTCCCTGAATACATAGATAAATCCACTTGGATTTAAATTCAATCATTTTCATATTTGTAATATCTGTGAAAATTTCACTGTTTTCTTCTTTTAAATTTTCCAATGTGTCAATACTTTTAATGATTGAATATGTTTCTTGCAATTATCACAATTATAAAATACCTGGGGAAATTTCACTATTGCAGCTTGGTGGTGGGTTGATTTTGTCTAGCAGCATATCAACCACTATAGGTTATTTAATGCTGAAATCTAAATATTTTGAATGCAATTGTGTGTCTTCAACTAGATATTTTGTACATGATTTTATACTTTCAAGGTAAATGTAGGTTTTATAGATAGTTTGTACATGATCTGTTGTAGGTTTTAGTTAGTTTCTTCTGGCTTCTAATAAATTTCCAGAATCCATTTCCTTTTACCAAGAATAGCAATATGAACTTGGATCAAAATCCAACAACATGAGTCTCCTGTTTGCTACAGTAGTTGCATCTTTTTGTTGCCCCTTTAAGCATTTTTATGGATAGGGTGACAGTTAAAATTTGCATATATTAAAAGGGATTCTTGTGCAAGTCTATCCAACTCTGAGATCTGTCTTTTTATTTTCTCTTTAATCATTTCACCCCAAGCAAGGCAGGAATGCCACTAGTATGCAGGGGGTTAGAGAGAGTGAGAGAAAAGACTTGGTATAAGGGGGGGATTGAGTAAAAGATAAAAAATGAATGGGGTTCAAGACAACAGATGATGGTGATTGATGTTGCATTTAAATTTTTGAAGATTGTAGTTTTTAGGGAAGCAAGTAAATGGAAGGGAGTTCCACTGTCAGGAAGGATGGGAAAAGAAACTGTTGGCAGTTGCATTTAACTATTTCATCAGTAAAAGAGTGGGATCTAGATGCCAATCTAGTGGCACACTTAAATTCATGTAGTCAGGGAACCAGGGAAAAAAGCTTGTCAGAGCAGCTGCCATGAAAATATTTGTAGAAAAGACAGAGGGAAGCCACATCATATCTGTGAGAAAGTGACTGAAATCAAGATGCCAAGTCAGGATCGATTATATTGCAGTTCCTTCCTCGAGATGAATAGCAGGAGAATCAGAGCAGATATAGCTGCATGGTAGATTTGCAAATGTGCAAGATGGACTCTGACAAAAAAAAAAAAAAAAACTTTCTGGAACAACACAATGAACAAACTTTCTTTGCAGTAGATGCAGCTATTGATTCAGTGTAGTTGTTCCACTTCAAGTCAGTTCTGTCTTAAATATGTCTTGTGAAGCAGTCATTTTCTTTTTGGGAATATTTTACATGCTAGACACGTCCAAATCTGTTTTCATCCCGGATATAAGCCATTTTCCCTAGTGTTACACTCCCACCTGATCACATACGTCACAGGAGGATGGATGTTACCTTCAGTGAGTGCTTCTTTGTAGACGAGGATGGGATATTTCTATCAGTGTCCCACACTCACCTGTGTTCTCCTGGTCACCCTCATTTCTGATATTGTTGCCATCCTCTGGCTTTCTGACCCTGTTCTTAAGAATTGAGGGGTTAAGTGAGTACATTCAGTTAAGATGTATTTCACCATTGAGTGCAGCTTGGCATGTTGTACATGTTGGTTGATTTTCATTCTTCAGCAAGCATGAATGTAGTTGTAGTCCATGTGCAGTGGAGCCAATATTACCTCAGCCTTTTTCTGTTTTCTAGACACCTGCCTCCATACACCCAGGATGAGTTTGATTGCAATTGTAATTATAGACACTGGTCATTATTTAAAGCAGTAAGAGGGTACAAATGGAAAGATTGAAAATGTCTTACTGTATATTTACATATATTTATAACAATTTCTTTAATCTCAATAACAAATGCTTTATTCCAAAAGTTAAAACTTCACAAGACAAACCTTAAATAGACATAAAGTAAGACAAAATATATGCAAATTTATGCCACTCTAACTTCACTGGCACTTCTTTGAATGCTATATTCTTAGTAACAGTTCTCTGTCTTTTTCAATTTGGTTGTTAGTGTCTGACACTTCACCTTCATTGTTAGCGTCTGACACTTCACCTTCATTGTTAGCGTCCGACACTTCACCTTCAGTGTTAGCGTCCGACACTTCACCTTCAGTGTTCATTTCTGATACTTCGACACAGACATCAGATAATCTGCAAACCTTTTTTTTTGTTTCTTATCATTATGCATACTTTCTTTTTCTTACTAAAGCCAGATAGTGTCTCTGATATATCTTCTGTCTTTCCTTGCAATGAAAAAATGGATGATCCACTATTAAACTAAGGTAATGGCAGGGCATATAACAGATATGTAAAAGTAGGAATATACAGAAATAGAATATGATGCGCTTTATACAAAAGTCTTTGGGGGAATAGAAGTATGTAGAATAATATCCAAACAAAAGTGGAGATAATAAGAACAAAGTGGAAAAGCTATTCAACTACACCCCCCCATAGTAGGTGTCTCAGGCTGGAATGAGAGACAAATGCATAGGTGAGAAAAAGAAGAGGTAAGATCAGATATTGTGGTTGGATTTGAAATTTAGCCCACTCCAAGTAGATCTGTTTTTTCTTTATTAGTTCATATGCCACATCGTACTACTAATATTTTTGTGATGAGGGGTGATATTTTACACTTACTGACTGTAGAGAACTGTGAAGTGCATCCTGATGTTTCAATACACTCTGTCGATATACATTTATATGCAGGAAATACGTTCTCAATCTGTCTTCTAGTTATTTCCTGCCTTGGAAACTAGACTGACAATGATTCATTACTGTCATGTTCATATCATATACGGTATGCATGAACTTGTTATATTTTGTTACACTTTAGTAGCAGGGGTAGTATCTTAGTAGACACAGAGATTATGATATATAGCAAGAAAGAAAATACACTGACAGAACTTACCATGAACAAGACAGCAGGCATTGGGGTGAGGTTATTAACTGCTACATAGCTCATTACTTGAGGCATGTGACCCTCACGACCACCAACAAAGAACAGTCTATAAAATAAAACCATTAAAAAAAAACATTAAAATGAAATAATGTCAAAAAAAATTATTTTATGGTATAACAACATAACAACAGAGTAATGAACACAAGCTGAATTCAAAACTGAGGCAATAAACATGGTGTCATCCAGGGATATTAACCTATTTAACCTTTTACCATTCAACATGTTCAATTTCTGTATGATCACTAGAGTTAAGCATTGTCAAGCATGGTCAGTATCTAGATTGATGACCACTTGGGAATACCAATTGCTGTACATTTGGATGTCTGGGTGGTGTAATGGATAATGACTGGGAATTGTTAATTGAAGAGCCAAGTTCCAATTCCCATTGAATTTGTTATACTCACTTACATGCAAATACCCTTAGGAAAGGTATGAATCTACCTCTTCTTCCCCAAGCTATGGGTCAATTAGTAAGTCTTGTATCACTAAACTATTATTTTCTCCAAAAAAGAAAAAAAATTCTTACAATCTAAAAATATTTTCTGGCTTTAAATAACCTGCAAAGACTTGATAAACTCTAGAAAGCAAATCAATCAATAAACATGCATAAACCCACCCCATAAATACTGGCTCTGAAAGTCTTACTGTTTATGAGACTTCTGTATTATTTGCAATGATTTCAGCATATATTATGGTAGAGTATACATAGAGGTGGGTTATGGCAGACTGAACATTTAGAGCTGTTATTTATTGGGTGGGTTGAATGCGAAAAGGTTAAAGAATGCTTGCTATACTTAAAATATATGGACAATGTTTAACCTTTGTGCTTGAAAAAAAAAAAAATGTTATATGCTTTTGACTCTATTGGCAAAATTTCAAAAATCAATGATTAGAATTTTAATAAAACCCAAACATGAAAATAGATTTATAGATTTTCTTTATTCTTGAGAATTAACAACAAAGATATTAAATCCTATTTAATTATTAAATTTTTTATTTATGAGAAGAATTGTATATTTACAAGATTATAAAAATGTGAACCAACTATAATGAAATATTTATTATTTATCATTTAAGAAATAAATAGAAGTTTTTTTATTCATAAATTTATAAAAAAATATGTGAACAAGAAAATTTAAATAAACACATAATGAGGAGTAGCTAATTATAGATTTTGAAAAAATGTATTTTCCTAGCAGTTCTTTCATTTGCTCTCACCACATAAATCCTCTAAAATAGGTTGATAGCATCTCTTCCTCTGGACCAAATATTATTTTAATGTTAGATTTTCAGCAAGATCACAGACACTTAAGTGTATTTCTCCATATTCATTTTCCTTGTGTATAATTACAGAATATTTGTAATTTTTAATGCAAATATTACATTATAGTTGGTTTACATATTTTGATAATTTTATAATTCTTTTATAAATTTTTGAATACCAAGATCTCTTTTCAAATTTATTTCTTTATAAAATGGTAAAAACGAAAATGAACAAAAACAGCCGTCAATTGCTGAAACCTCCTGACGAGTGGACTGAACAATTACAAAAGGGTTCAACTATGAAACTCTGGAGTTGAGGTGCTGAATATAACATCGATCAGCTAAGTGACAAATTTGATTATATTAATCCTAAAAGTTAAATAAATATTGAATTGTGTTTGATTCATGTATTTTCATAATCTTAGAAATAGACATTGTCGAGGGAGTCAAAAGTATATAAAGCAAAGTAACATTGTTGCCAAGAGAATAACCAACCTTTTGACAGACCATTTTTTTTAGGCACAAGGGTTAAACACTGTCAATATTTGTTAGTAAATAAAGAATTTATCAGAAAATTTGATACAGAAAATAAAATAATAGGTGCAAAAATTTAAAAATAATGATATATGAATTTAATTAGGTACCTCCACAAAACAGAAAAAAAGATACCTAAGGTTCAAAATGAATTTTTAAAAATGAAAAATCTTTCTTGAAGCCTTTATTTTGGTTTTAATTTTAAGCTAATAGATTAAATTTAATATTTCCAATAAGCAAAATACTTTGCTGCATTTCAAAAACTAATTTAAATTGACTGGAAGAAGTAATTGTTTTTGCTAAAATAGCTGATTTGTGTCCTTTTTTTTTAGTCACTTTTCATTGCAATGTAATTCTCTACATTAAAAATCTTCCAAAAATAATATATACTTTTCTGAAACAAACTGTATTTGAGGAATATTATCTGATTTAAAGTATAATTAATCTGATTTGGAGCAAAAATTATTTACTTTATATTTTAAATATCACAAAGATACATTTTTATTCAGACATTAGCTATTTTTTTAACTGACAGTAGCTATGTTGAGGTGTTTGACAAGGTGATCACAGGTGTTCTAATGAGAGTTTATCTGTAAAACATTGATAAAAAAGAGTGAGCACCTTTGTTATTTAATTTTGAAGTACTCAGTAATCTTAAAAATTTAGGAAAATATTCTCCGTAATCTAATGTTTTATTGAATTTTACATATTTTGGCTTTAAATTTACTATAATTATTGCTTTTATTTTCTGATAATGTCATGCATGCTATTCTGTACTTACAAAAAATGGCATGTTTATACACTAATAAAAAAAATTCAAAATTATTTTTAAAATATTGGTGTTTGAAGATTTGTATTATGCTTTTTCATTTATGATTAGTAAATATAGTTTTCACTTAATAATAATATCATCTAAAAGGCTGAAATTAATACAGAATTTTAAGATTTAAAACTTAATAAATTTTTCTAATTAAAATTTAAAAAAAAAAATGAAAACAATTCTTGTAAAAATTCATTATTCACCAAAAAATTTTTTTTCTGAAAACAATAGTGTCCTTAATATATTATATTTATAAAAACAATTAAAAGCTCTTCTAATTAAATGTCATAGTTTTATTGCATTTTTTATTTTACAATTCAGACCAAATTTTTGGTAAATGGTGTTTCTGTTTGACAAAACAAATTGATGATTTAAATTCTCCATGGAGCCTTGCTTTTAACTAATATAAATACAAAGATCCTGAATTGGAATTTTTGGGTAGTTTTCAGTACTAGTGAGCTAGCCAAAATGAGCTGACTCATTTTATAGTTCACCAATAGAAGGGTTAACCAATCAGAAAGCTCAAAATATTCAATGCGACGTGTATAAAGGCAGCCATTTTGTTTTTTCTCCCAAAATATCTTCAATGCCAACCTGATATCAAAGACTTAAAGAATTGACAGCCGCTACTTTCTCTGAATCTACACTGCCAACCTCTGATATTGAAGAGATTACGAACTTCACTGGATTCCATATTCAGAGACTATGGCAAACATGGTCAACAGGAAGTGTTTTAACAATGGATGGAAAGTGTGACATTGAAATCCAAAGGTGCATTGAGATAGTGAAAGATGCCTTCCAAAAACCAAGCAAAGTATTAAGAAACAGGAAAATTCTGTTAGAAAGAAAAAACCTTTATGTAATACCAGTCCTCCTATATAGCAGTGAACGCCGGACAATTTCCTCACAGATGAAGAAGAGGCATAAAGCAAGAGAAATGTAGTTCTACAGAAAGATGTTGAGGATACCATGGACTGAACAGGTGAGCAAAGATAAAGTTTTAGAGAAAAAGGAAAAAAAAATGATACTTATACTCAGCATCAGAAAGAGGCAATTGAAATTTCTAGGGCACATGAGGAAGGGGAGCTTGGAAAATTTGATACTCACAGGGAGAGATTGAAAGCAAGAAGCATAGAGGAAAACAATGCATAACCTATCTAACGAGCTTTAGTAAATAGATGGCAGAACAGACTTTAGTAAAGCTAACAAAAAGACAAAATTTATTAAGACACACAAAGGACAGGAAATTGTGGAGAGGTATGATGGCCAATGTCCTGAAGGGACAAGGGAGATAGAAAACAACTTTATGAACTAAAAATCAATTTTGTTCCTCACTTGATTTAAGGTTTGGAACCTAAATTTCAACTTTATTATTTCCCTATTAAAAAAAGGTACAAAAATTTTATCTCATATAAAGGTCTCATTTTTTACCTGTTTCTCTTTGACATACAAATTCATTTTTACTAAACCATATTGTTTAGTGTGAAATTTTGTCTTGTGTTCAGTAAATAAACAGCACATTGATATATAAATTTATGTTACTTATATCAGAGAGCATTCCTTGGCATAATATATAAATCTAAAATTCATACGGTATGAAGGTATCCTTTTCATATGGGGAGGTACTTGAATTTTTGTCCATTGATTCTGTATTTTCTTTGCTGATTGCTATTATATACTCTTGTGTGTTTATATAAAGTAAACGAGATTTAAACAATTATTTATAGCTTTATATGTGGGTAATGCATCTGTTATGGGTTACGAAAGTAGAATCAGCAAGTCAAATTCAAATTCCACCTTAGTCAGTTGTATTCACCTTTGGAGAAATGCTTTTGGGAAAGGCTTGAATACATTTCTTTTCTTTCCAGTTATGGATTAAATAGTTGGGCAGCCTGGGCACTTGAGCCTTGGGTAGTAACTAGTCTAAGAGAGGAAAAATACTGAATTCTAAACCATGGAGAAATCAACAGGAAACCACTCCATTACTTTTTCAAAGATTGCATAGCAATTCACAAATAATAAAGCAAAGGAGTCTGTGGAACACCATTATTATCTATGTCTTGAAGGGTCATGGTATTGGAAAGAAAGAAAAAAGCTAAAGATATCAAACTAACTAAATTTATTTAGTTTAATTTTAACGGATTTGATTTTTACATTAATTTCTAACTTTAAGCTGATAACATAATCATATGATTTATACATAATGATTTTCATTTACTGAAAAAACAGCAACCATGGTCGTGTTTATAATATTCCAAAAGACAAGATAAAAAGATCTAAAAATGTTTCTTTCTTACCTTGATGAAGTGAAGAGGACCCCATTTATTCCACCAAATGTTGAGAGAGAGACAAAGATTGGCATGATCCACCACATGATTCCATAAATTCTCTTGGAAAACATCTGAACAAGAATAAAAAAAATACTCATAAAACCGTGCCATAATTTTCATTGATTTATTTGTTGAATCCTGTATGCAGAGTGAGTGACCATGGTTAAATGTAAAATAAATGACAGAACTGTCCAACAAACAGAATTGACAGCAATAACAAGAAAAAGAAAAGAAAGAACAGGGTAAAAAATAATATAAAAGCAAGCAAACAATATCTGCAAGGTAAATTAGCAGTAATAAGGCAAAGTAATATGGAAAAAAGTTTACAAATTAAGAATTGGAGTTGAAAGACAAGAGCAAGTTTGGATAAGCAAACATAGTTTTCTGACTTCAAGACAAGACAGACTGGGATTGAGTGATATGAAACCGAGAACTAGCCTGTTTTATTGGCTAGAAAGAAATCCCAGCATGAATTTGTGTGCTTCTGCCTATAAATTGGGGAGGGGAAAGTATTTTGCAATTATTCCATACAGGATTGGAACCAACACTGTAAACTAATATCATTACCTTTGTTGTATTTATCTGTTTCAGACAAGGGGCATTCTGATCATTCTCACTACAATTAGTTAAGTTTTAAAATATAACTTTCAATTTCTCATTAAACCTAGTGGCGAAGACCCACCTGGCATTTTTAAGTGAAGAGATGAAGGCAAAAAACGTTCTATACTTTGAAACATTTGTTTAGATTTCAAGATAAGCTATTACTTGTACATTGTGCTTGAAAGATATTAATTAGAAAGCAAAGCATATACATAAACATCATATGGAAGCATCTAATGATAAAAAAGCAACACATATCTAAAGCTTCAAAATTAAATCAGCTGAGTAGATAAATGCACAAAGGTTTCTTGTTTTTTTTTAACTAGAGACTAAATTATAGAGTTAAAAGTTGTGTCCCCCCATACACACATTTTTCTGGAAACTTTTTTATACACTGAATTGATGATGAATTTATTAATGACTAAAGTTAAGCTCATAGAGTTATTTCAAACTCCATGATCCTTTCATCAGCTGCATAGTATTATGTGTTTCACCAGGGCTACATACAGTTTTGAATTTAGAGTTGTCTTTCTTGTTTCCAACCAAGGCTGAACAGCCTAATCTACCTTACTATTTAGCCCAAAAGCTGGGATAGAAGAGATAGAATTATACTTTTCCCAAGTGTATTTATGTGAAAGTGAATGTAATGAAACTCAACTGGAATTCAAACTCAACTCTCTGATTTCTTGTTCCACTATTACATTACCTGCACATCCAAAATAATAAAAACACTTAATTTCTGAGAAATCATAAGTTCAGTCTCTGGGTTAAGCAGTAGAAAAAGCTGGACAGGATTTGGTATGGTTTGTTTGTTTTACCAGCATATCAAACCTTGTGCGTCATTTAATGCTGTAAATTAGATTTTTATTCAATAATATTTTAGGAAGTTTTAAGTTTTATAATTTGTGAAGTATAATTGAAAACTGCTTGTATATTCTGTCTATAGGTGAAATTGTCTGAGTTAAAGTTTGGTGTATAATTTAGTTTTCTTCCAGTAGGTCAAAATAGTTTTTACATTAACATTTTTGAAAAGTTCCTTAAGGCTATTATTCACTTAAGGTGTTTACAGATAAAGGTAAGTTCGGCACAGTCCATCATAAAATGTTTTACTGTGTATATCTCTATGCATTTAAATGAATCCTAATCTTTTAGAAGGAATGAATGTGTGATGTTGGTGTGGCCAATTCTGATTCTTGCTGAGACTACTTCTTCACTTTGGACAAAAAGAGGGCAACAAAGAAAAAAAACCCGCAAAAGAATAAGGAGAGGCTGCTGTATTATGTCTTTAGACAAAATCAAGTGGCTCACTTCACTAAGGGAGAAGGAAAGGATAAAATAAATATGGTCCAATGGAAAGAAGAAAGCTGACCTAGTCGAGATAAAAAGGGGGGGGCAAAAAAGACTGGGGAAGGTTGAGAATTTCAAAAAAGTCTGAAAGCAAACAGTGGAAAGAATATTATAAAACATACTGAGTGTTTCTTTTGGTTCAGCTAAACACTGCCTTGCTTTACCTTCTTGTCTAATAGACAGATGAGGTCATTAACTGAGTAATAAGAAGCAATTAGATTGCTCCCCCAACCCAAATGCAGTGTAATTAATTTTTGCTTTAAGGATTTTCTTAGTTGGAGCTTGGAAAGAGTACATTTGACAAGCTTTTCTCTTTGATTTCTTTCTTTTGCCTTTCAAAAGATAGTGTTGACTACTACAAATAGAAATGATAAAATACAATAGCGTCAGGAAAAATATCTGGCAAATATAGACCTTCATATCCACAATAAGACAGAGTATCAAAAGGATGGCTTTTCCCTTGATACTGCTATTATTTTAACTATGTTCACTCTTTAGCAATGTTTATTGTTTTAATAAGTGATGATTAGAATTGTAATAAAACCTAAACCTATGAAAGTGAATTTATGCTTTCTTTGTTCTTTCAGCCAACTTTGATCTTCAAAATTTTAAATGCAATATCAATCATTATCTACTGTCTCTTTGATTCCTCTTCTTTTATTGTTCTTAACCTTTAATATTGTTTTTCTTCTTCTATCACACTTTATTGCTTTGCTTGTGGTGAAATGATTAAAAAAAACAAAACAAAAAAACAAACAAAACAAAAATATACAGCCAGTCCAGGATTTCTCTGAACTCCCAAACTCAAACCATCTGACAATTCTAAGTTTAGAAGAGAAACCTGGGTTCAAATCTCACTAGGGTCAATTTGTCAAGGAGGTGACTTCTTGATAATACCATCCTGGGGTAACAATCCTAACATCTGTCACTGTCGGAAAGTGCCTGAAAACCATAATACATGCTGACCCAAGCCTAGTGAATGAACTTGGGTAAATGGAATTGTTTAGAAGCAATTATGATCGAGGGTTTGAGCATCTAACCTTCTTCAAACTATTGATCATGCCAAATTATGATCTTTCTCCCAGAAACTGTAACAAAAGTCCACTCAACATAGTATAAACCACAAGTTGGCTTTGTCGGTGTTGAACAAATACAAATATGCCTGTGCAGTCATCTGCAACAGGGATTAGATAGTCAGCATAGCAAAGGTAAACTTGTGTACAAGAGGCCAGCCTTTCAAGTTAGTACTTCTCTTTCTGCCACCATACTGCGAATGAGGTTGTCTCTTCTCTCTTACTCTGGAAGCCTGTGTCAAACCTGACCAAGGGCAGAAAACTATCATTCCTTGACATCATCTCAAGGGATGCAGGCATTGGTAGGCAGGACTTGGGGACAGCAATGAAGGACTGGGAAGTTTGGTGTAGTGTTGTGGACTCCATGATCTTGACTGCGGTTGACACATCATGATGATGACTTCTCTTTAGCTTGTTAAGTATTACTATCATGCCAGAGGACCTTACAAAGAAATAACCTTTCTTTTAAAATTTTCTGAAACATTGAATTTGACAGATTCCTTGTGAAAGTCAAAAGATACAGTACCTGAAATCTTATAAAAGTAAACAGGATAAGTATGCAAAATTTGAAAAAATCATTAATGTGTATTAATTTTGTCTGTAAGAATAAGAATAAAAAATGCTGAATCATATCCTTTACTTTTGTCTATTGTTCTGCATGCTTTCAAACAATCCATAATCATAAATTCTAATATCTCACAGTGAGAGAAAAGACAATGTTTTTGGCAAATAGCCAAAATCAATAGCAGAGAAACTGTTGGATTACCAATATTATATTTAATCACATACATTCACACAGAGATTCAAAGACAAATTCAGGCCAAAAAATATCATTCTCAAGTTATTTGAATTGCAAAGGAGAAAGTTAAGTGAAAGAGTTTTCTCTTCATAGCAACCAAGTTCTGATGACTGTGTAAATATGTTTACTTATGTTTATGTAAAGGTCAACAGATTTGTGTTACAGTTATTTGACATTGCAAGGCTTGAGAACATGAATGGACTTACTAGTTCAAGTTCAAATAAATGCCAACAAAGATATTCACTACATTTCTTGTGTATGCAAAGCTAACAAGATGAAAGATTGCCAAACACCTGTCAAGTTCATCAGATGATAATGTTCTGTGTTGCAATGACACACTTTCTCAAATGCTCTCGTATTGTATCTACAACTTCTTAACAATAATAAAGGTGAATCATTCTATTCAGATAAAAAGGTGACAATAAAAAAAAATTGCAAAGACCCAAAAGGAAAATAATATTTTTTTGGTACAAATTTTCCTTGGCATGTTACAATTCAAACAACATTTTGTGTAATCATTTCACCACAAGTCAATAAACACACTGAGACACAAGGGGTTACTGAGTGCAAAAGAATATGAGAAAAAGAAAACGTTATTAAGGAGAGAAAATAAAATAAAAGGAATTAAAAAAAATAGAAGATAACGATTGACATTGCATTTTTGAAGATCAAAGTTGACTGGAAAGCAGGAAACCAGAAAAGAGTTCCAAAAGTGAGAGTTCCACAAGTGCAAAAGAAACTGTTAGCAAAGAACTTATGGTTACATCTAGCGGCCATTTCAACTGTAAAATGATAAAATCTTGCCACCAATCTAGTACTGTGCTTAAATTCGTAAAATCTAGGTACCATAGAGGAAAGTTCATCAGAACAATTACCATGAAAGTATTTATAGAAAAGGTACAGGGAAGCTACTTTACAGCAATGGGAAAGTGACTGAAGTCAAGATACTAGGTCAGAACCAATAATATTGCAGATTCTTCTTTGAATTTTATCAAAAATCTCTAAATATATAGCTGGAGCAACAGACCAGATGTGCAGCAATATTCAAAGCATGGATGAATGGTAGACTTATAGATATATAATATAGATTCTGGCAAGAAAAATTGTCTGGCATGACACAGTGAACTAGCTTTCATAGCAGCAGACCTACCAAATGATTTAATTTGTAATGTCTAGGTACCATGCCAAGTAATGTATTTTTCAGAATATAAGATACATCCATATTTTAGGACAAAGTTTTGGAATGAATGAGAGAAAAATCTAGTTATATTTGAAAAATTATTATTGAACAATAATTCAAATTCATACTTTAAAATATAGTATAAGCAAAATTAGTTTATTTTGCTTCCTAGGATTAATATATGATAATTTTGGAGTTGGTGATGTATCCAATAAAAATGCAAATACTGATTAAGTGATTATTATTGATGCTAACTGGCAAGAAGTATGAGAAAAGAAACTATTAGAATAGAATAGATGGTTGAATGTAGCTAATTTGACAGTAAAACAGTGAGACCTAGTTGCCAATCTAGTAATGTGCTTAAATTCATGTAGTTGAGGGACTAAGAAAAACAGTTCATCAGAACAATTGTCATGAAAATATTTGTAGAAAAAAAATATGAGATGCAAGGTCAAGATCAATTAGTCTTTGAATTTTGTCAAGAATCTTGTGAGATATATTGTAGGAACATCAGACCATTTTATGCATATTTAAATATTTACACATGGCTTGTGTATATATATTATTAATAGCTTTGGCACATAGGTAATAAGCAGATATTGATATCAAAATTTTGTGCTCTTATACACTGAAAAATATAGGGTGTGTATGATACAGAGAAAGGATAAACTGATAACTCTAAACTTAACATAAACATTTAACATTTTACTGATTCTACAAGCAAAAGTCAGTTCTCCACTTTGAAAGTCATTTGCGTTATTAGTTTTTTTTAACCTGGCCTCTTTGCTCAAAAGGATGTTTCAATCAGTTGCTTAAGACTTCCTCAGATTAAAAAAAAAAAAAAAAAAAAAAACAACAACAACAAAAAAAAAACAAACAATGTGACTGGGGAAGATCAACTGATGAAGGGAGGTGCTCCTAAGCAGCTGTGCCATGATAAGCTAAGATAATTCTACAAAATAAACTGTTTTTGATTCTCAAGTTGATATCCTACAAAAAAGTTGACCAATATTGACACTGCAGACACCATTACGAATACCACAGTTCTCTTACATCATCTAGAAAATACTGTTCACAATGTTGGATGATATCAGTGCCTCTAAAACTGAATTCATAAGCTTCAACCAGCGAGGCTCAATACAAACTGTCTCAAGTGATTCGACAAAATCTGTCAAATCTTTCATATACCTAGTGAATTCTATGAAAAGGATGTGAAAATTTGCATAAAGCCTGGGAAGCCTTGAATAAATCGGATTGTGGGTAATTCAGTTCGCCCGTCGTTTGCAATGACTGAAATGGTTTAAAGTGCTTGCTTTCGTCTAGTCCTCCGGTCTACCAACTGAGCTGTTGCTAGTGACCTCTTATTCTCTCAGTCTCGTTAGTACGTATGCCGTCATGCCAACAATGTATTGATTTATCTCCCTATAGTCCATCATTGCCCGTACCTTAGCCTTGGTGGCTTGTGCATCGGCCATTAAGGGGATTAATCTTTTTGGGGGCCCCAATCGGTCTTGCGGATATGGTATCAGCCAGCCATTTGCGATCCACATCTCCAGTTCGCTCTCTTAGGCAGCTCTGTTCTTATTCGACACTGTATATTCTGCAACAGTGTTGCATAATTGATCTGGTGCTTTCTTTCCTGTCCACTTCCATTCTGCTGTCCAAGTCTTTGTTCCTTGGTCATATGAGATACAGAAATCCCGTTCTTCAATTGTAATGGCGGCACATGAGTCACAATTTCTCCCGAGCTGCACTTCCCCGGTACACATTACCAAAACACCGCCTAGTTTACGTATGGCATTGATTCTGATTAACAAATCATACCCCAGAGGTTTGTCATGAACCACCAGTGCGTCCACCTCGGCACAATCACTTCCATCTGTTAGGAGTGAAATCACTCCAACTCCGCAGCAAGCATGGGACGTCCCGTCAATAGTCCTAATCGTCACATGTTGCTCCTTCCAAACCTGACAGCAGTTTGCACTGATTATTGAACGGGAACATCCCATGTCAATGAGAGCCAAATATTGCACGCCATTCACACGTACCCTGACTATGGGCAAATCCGTACTTACTGATTGACAGAGGGGCAAGGGTGGTGACAGTTCCTTGCCCCCGAGCTTGTTTCCCGGACAGTTCTGTGCTAGATGGCCCAGATTGTTACAGCAATAGCAATGTGTTTTGCTATGATTCCTGCTCCCTGTATTACTTCAACTCCTGCATTTTTGGGAGATGTG
Organism: Acanthosepion pharaonis; assembly: GCA_903632075.3. Lineage (NCBI taxonomy): Eukaryota > Metazoa > Mollusca > Cephalopoda > Sepiida > Sepiidae > Acanthosepion > Acanthosepion pharaonis. The sequence continues at coordinate 1,614,342 of CAHIKZ030003957.1, forward strand.
GTTGGAACCACCACACTTGTAGCATTTGGGGCCCTTCTGACTCATGGGGATGCAAAAGTCACTGGCAGCATTCTCCTCTGATTTACACACGGCCTCCTCTGTCCGTGCAGCTGCTGCGACATGCTCTGACTCCCTCAAAATGGTTCAGGCTCTAGTCTGTAGCTGGTCAATAACCGTCTCTCCCAGCTTTGATGATGCTCACAGAACATGGATGTAAACTGGAAAACTAATCTACAAGACAACCTCAAAAGTTATTGTTTGAACATTAGCTAAAACCTTAGAGTCTAAGCTTGATGTAACCTGTACTCAGATGCTGAGACCTATATTTAACATTTCTTGGAGATGATATCCAATTAAATCACAACTCTATGGAACCATCAACTTTCATTTACAAAAGCTTAAATGCAATATCAATTGCTATCTTCTGTTTTCTTAATTTCCATCCTTTTATTGTTTTCTCTCCTTAAGTTTTTTTTCTCCTCATATTCACCAACACTCAGTAACCTCTTACATCTTAGTGACTTTATTGCTTTGCTTGGGGTGAAATGATTAAAAAAAAGAAAAGAAAAAAGAAATGAAACTGAATATATGGGAAACATTTCTTGCTCTGACATTTATTTTCACCTTTCAATTCTCTTGTCAACATACACAAGGCGTTTCCCAAGTTCTGTGCACACTGATGCTAGTGGAATCCAAACAAAACATGAGGTGATTTGTCTAGTCAAGGAAATCCCGAGAGAGGACCTTTAGGCATGTTTACAAAGCTTTATATGACAGCACAAGGAGATATTTATTTAGCTTAGTTTGATCTAGAATAGGTTTACAAAGGTCAAGAATTCAGTAAACGGTGAACTCTCTCCCCAAACAATGGCCTGCAGGATTATCCCTCTCATGACTACAGCAATGAAATAAGATTTTCTTCTTTTTATTAGTTTGGTGAAAACACAGTCAACATGTACATAATGTGAATTCTGTTCCAAGGTGTTCCTAACCTTGAAATGAGAGAGCAGGAAAAAAAAAAAAAAAAGGCTCATTTTGTAGATACATTCTAAGCATGTAAAACACTTAGTGAGGATCAAACTTGATACATTTAACACATTCAATTCTGCGTTGTTATAGTATTGTTGCCTGGCTGTACTGGCCAATTTTCAGAAAAGTAGGAAAATTGCCATTTACTGGAAATAAATAATGAGAAAATGCTGATAGAAATTTATCATGGGTACTGCCAATTTGGTTTCAATCAGATACTCTGCAGTACAGACTAATCTAAACAAAATGCTCAACACACAATATAAGAAAAATACATCACAAAACAGGTTGTATTGTATGCTACTATATTAGGAAAATTATTAACAAAGTGGAACATTTTTTAGTATGACACATTTTGTTTCTTCATTGGACTAAAACAGTGATCTCCAAACATTTTTCTCTGGGCCGCATTTTCAGAATGAAAATTTGCTTGGACCTCATCAAATTTTATGTGATAAAAAGTAAATTTAAAAATAATAAAAAAAAACCCAGAGAGGGTAAAAGGGAAATAACTGCGGATTCAAAGTCAGAATATTATCATTGATAACTCTCTCCTCCAATTTGCAGATCCTAGTTATTATATATATTCTTAATACATGATATAAGGCAAAAATATCACAATAATAAAATCAGTCAATAATTATTTATAACTATTTATACTTGGACTTATGTAGGCAATTACAAGTAATCCATAATAATATTTTAAATTTTGAAATCATATTTATTTTTGCCATATGAATTTTTTTGAAACTGTTTCTAAATTTTTGTCTTTCAATCATTCTGCCTCATCTATGAGACACACCACACTGTTTGGGAACCACTGAACTAAAGTAATGTTTCCATTGATCTAAACACACAAGTGGACAGAGGGAGGGATTTAAAACTTTTAAATTAAATTTTTGTTTTTAGATGTGTTTCGTATATAGCTTAGTCAATTTTGTTTAGTTTTTTTGTTTTTATCACTTTTGTTATTAAGTATTCTACATTGATAATAAAAGATTTGACAAGAAAGATGAAATGTTGCAAGAACCTGGACACAAATTTACTATGGGTAATCTAGCAATTAAAGCACTTTCAATACACTTTTCATTTTAGTAAATTGCTTTCTCTATTAATTAAAGTATCATTTTTTTAAATCAAAAATATTGTCAAACTCATTATGGTGAGTCACTAAAGCATTTAGTGTGGTTTTGTAAAAGATCCCTTTTGTATTCATATAATCTTTTATTTAAATTCCTTTAGATTTCCTCCCCACAAGGCAGGATATAGCACAAGGCTAACTATTTTACATGGGGCAATTCTGAGCCTGAAGGCTCAGGCCAAAATTGCCTCTAGACCCCGTATACACAGGGTCAGGTAGCTGTTTACCCCACCCCCAATGAGACTGTCCTTCAGCATAGCCTTGTCTGGGTTCTTCTCTGCTTGACAAGCCAAGCACTGACAAAGTCTACTTTTGCTTGTGTGGCAAATGAATGTTTCACACTTTCAATAAATTGTTAGAAGCTTTTATGGAAAAGGGTGAGCTCATTTTTAATTAGCAGGTAGGATAGGGTAATTCAACAATATTTGTTAGCCAAGGATGAAAAGTTTAATCCTTGGGAGGATTAGTATTAACAATCTTCTTAATAGCCATCTGAAAGGTAAAAAAGCATAGTTCCCAGGTAAAATAATATATTTTGATTCATTGAGTTTATCAGAATGCTTCACTCTTCTATTTTGAAATTTTTTTTACAAGCTTTTTGTTTCACACTGAATATTAAATAATTATATCCTATTACAATTTCTAACATTATAATTTATATATCATCTTCTCCTATGCTACTATATATCTACATTGGTTTGGAATTAGCACTAAGTAATGTTTAATTTACAACACAAATGACAGGGACCAACATTTCAGTGACTTGAAAATGTGTTGACAACAGACCATGTAAGTTTTATAAAGACTTTATTAGATCCATAGTAGCCTAGTGTCCATAAATAGTCTGTATGACCCATTTGATTTCCTATATGTTTACAGCAGGTTCATTAAATAAATATTTACTAAAGTAAGCATAGTCTATCTCAAGGCCACTAAGTAAAGATCAAAAACACTAAAGATAAACTTTAAGGCATCTTTGCTTTGCTATAAAAGTGCAACACACCCAGAGATAATTGTTGATTTCTAATTTGTATGGAATGAATATTTATTTTTGTATTTTGTACAAAAATTGTGGCACAATGCCAAAGGGGAAGGCTAGTCATCAGTAACTATCCTAGTCAATCACAATCAATTCATTCAATACAATATACCCAATCACCACAAGAATTTGTTTATCACATCAGTCCTACGTATACTACAATACCACATATTCACTGGGGATCTACAAATCACCCCATGACATAAAAATCTATAAATTTAAAGTTTGTTTTTTTTTTCACAGAAATATATAAAATTTTCATGAAGCATGAAATGATGGGGGAGGGAATGAACCCAGAAAAACAAAACTAAAAATAGAACAAAATATTCAAACTAAAACAAAACAGATGTTAGCAGGACCTGTCCATCCCTCAAAATAATGAGAGTGACCACTGTAGTCTGCCATAGACAGAATAAAGAAACACACTCACTAATAGAGTGGGAAGGATAAAAAATAAATAATGGAATGGGAAAATCAAAGGCTGATCGAGCCAAGATAAAAAAGGGGACAAAAACAAACTGGAAAGGTTGGGAACCTCATAACAAAAAAGAGTGCCAGGAACAGGCTGGGAACAATATTTATTCACATTAGGAAAACAAGAAACATCTAAAACCAGGGGAGGGTTCACATGAAACTGTCCTGTTGTACTTAAAGGAGAAAATCAAGGCTAGCTCTGTTCATGTGAACCAGGCTCACCACAGATACCCACCTTTCAGTGAAATCAGTCAATATCAAATGCATTCTATCAGATCTGATCTTTATCCTGATGAGAATAACATTGATATTGTAAGATTCCCTCTATTCGCAATGTCCATACCACTATTCTTGCTATGGCTAGCAACATGATAAACACCATCCATTTCAATCTGGAGAAAGGAGGTGACACATTGTCACATGTGAATGCAAGATCAATGGATACAAGCTAATCTGGATCGATACGAGCCATCAATTCGCTGACATAGTCCAGAAAGAGCACACATGAAAACAATGGTAGAAGGTGTACAAAGCCATTTCCTCTAAACCAAGGTCACACCAATGACAGTCAGGCAAGTCTGCCCAGCCCCATCTAAAGGTTACATCATTGAGAGATAGCACATTATGAATTAATTGCCAGGTAAATGAAAATTCAGGATTGCCACTGTCGCCCAAGACAAGAAAGGATGCAACTGTGATGCTGATAAGCCAAGCCAACCACAAAGGTGGTCCATTGTGACCCCCATCCACTAGATCACAATACAATAGCCTATAAGGCAGTGAAAAGTCACTGGACTGAGGAAGAGCCCTTAAGGTCACCTGACACTCTCGTAGGAATCTCTATTGATTCCGAGGCTTATGATGGTGCTCAGCTGCAGAAGCACAGAGTGATAGTAATGTTAAGGAAGGCATCCCTAACACTCCCTTCCAAAATTGAGTCTTCCATCAATGCACGGCATAGAAACACCAAACTTGAAGCGTGCCAATGGCATATCAATTGTGGCATTTCCAGCCCACCCTACAACACGGACACTGGGAAACAGTCTCTTTGCAGACCAGATGCTTCCAACAAGTGATCGAGTGCCTTCTTTTTATTCTTGCAGAGAAGAACTACAGCCAATGAATAAAGGAGAATCGGAAAGAGGTATGTAGTACATGCCTCCACCTTACCCTTTATGGACAACCACTGTCGAAGCCAAGTCTGGTCTGCCACTTCGACCTTTGATTGTACTTCGGACCAATTCTTCTTCAGCTGCAGACTGAGCTTGAACTACACTCCAAAAAAAAAAAGGTCCCTGGAAGTGCGACCTCTTTCCAGGCTCCTAACTGCAAACCGGATGACTTGTCGTGGTTAATTCTGGTCCCCATCACCTTCTCATACTGCTCAAGTCCCTTTTGTACTACATCAATGTCACTACAGCACAACATGAAAATAGACACATCATTGCTAATAGTTTATTATAGTCATAATTTGTAAAACTTTTTGCTTTCTTACCTGTGAATTTACTTTACTTATATTGTCTGCTTGCCTGATACCATTTAATTTTTGCCCCTGTTTTTTTCTATTGCAAATATTATTGATTCTGTTCGTTGGACAGTTATTTATTTTGCATTTGGACCATGACTTTTATTTTAAAGCTTATGAGCCCAGGAATAAACTCTGAAATATACATCTTGTTTTGCAAACAATTATTCTGGTGTAATTATAACTTATTTACTGAAAAAAAAAAAGCGATACAATTCTCATCATAAAGAAACATTTTTGTTGACATTGCTCTGTATGTTTATATAAATGCCTAAGAAGTGATAATTTATCAAAAGGAAAGACACAAATAATTTCCCTATATGCAAAATCAGCACTGAACTCATTTTGTAAAAATATGGAACATGTTTAAAATAATGAACATTTATTTATGTTTTCAGTTGGACTAGATACTGTTTCCAACACAAATGGCTTACATGTCATATTTTTTTATTTTCGATAATAATTTTAATCCAGAAAATCATCTGGCAGATGGTAGTTTAACCAGTAAAATTTGTTTAAAAAGAAGCAATGCTCAAATCATTATAACCAATATGGATGGAAATATGCAAGACTGCATTTTAACAAAATTAACAATCGTATGCAAAAGCAGTATTGAAACTATTAAGAATTGTATTATTAAAGGCGAAAAAAATCGGCCACTTTATTAAGGATTTCTGAGAATATTGGCAAGTGATTTAATAATTGCTTTCTTTCTAAAGGCTGTTTGATCTCAAGCCATTTACAGTTGTTATTATAACTCAAAAAGACAAGCTACTGACATTTACTGAACTTAGAGTAGCACTGTGAGGCTTTGAAGAAGAGGAAATGGTTCATGCTTCAGTAAAGATACCAAAATATCAAAGCTACCAAAGTTTTTGTAGTCATATGATTTTATGAGCACTGCATATATATTAAATATCAGTGTTACAGTTAAAGAAGAAAAACTGCTTTTGAAATGTTCATGGGTTGCAAATTTAACTTTGCCAATATGCATACTTTTTATGTGGGTGCACTTTGTTATGTCTAAATACTAGAAAGAAATTGGGCATTAAGGGTGAAAAAGTATTTTTCATAGGCTACTTCAAGTCCTCTTTATTTACCAACTATACATGGGACAAGGAACAATAATAGTTGAATATATAAAGTTTACTGAAAACATTGAAAGTCCTACTTCTGATAATTCGTCATTTCCAGTGGAATAAAAAGCAATACTTCCCAACTATCTGCTGAAAAGTTGTTGTGAAGAAGAGAAACAAGAAAAGCAAAATGCCACAATATTTCTCAAATTCAAACATGGATCACTTGATAAGAGCCAGACAAGTCCTACACTATTTGAAAGAGAGAAAAACATACTGTTTAGTGTTTAATAAATTGAATAAAGCCCCTAACTGTAAGAGGTTTTTGTGATGTGGATTGAAGTAATTCAAATGACTGCCATAGCATTACAGGATATAAAGATATATTACAGGAGAACTGATATCCAAACAGGTTATGAAAAATGCCTGAATATTTGAAGGATTACTTTATTAACAATTTAAATGACACATTAAATCAGGCTATAGATTATAGTCATTTGATAAATAAGATACACTAATTGTAATGCAGTTATTCAACATCATTTTTTTCATCCCACCAAATGTATGTGAAAACAGCATATTTAAAATACACTGGCTAACTGAGGATTATAATTGATTGCCAACTGTCCTGAGTATGATGATAAACTACATCTGGCAGTAAGGCCTCTGATCAGGAGATTGAAGGCTTTGAAGAGCATGGAATCACCTCTTAATTGCTATTTGGGGTGGTAGTACCTGTTAGAGTTCCAGCTATGGATAAAATAGTTAATTCCTAAACTAGGGATACGGACATTATGAAAGTTTAAAACTGTTTTCTTTATTTTTAATATTATTACTATTTTGGTGTTATTATTAGTAGTAGTATTAGTATTACCCTTTTTTGTATGTGAAAAAAAATCGAAACAATTTGTAATATCACAAGTTAAGAAAAAACTTTTAAAAACCAATAAATTAAAAAAATGATAAAGAAAAGAAAGATTTCAAATATTATAAGAGAAAAAACACTTGAAATATGAAACAAAAAATAATCTTGCAGTTATGTATGCAAATTTTATGTGAATGTTAGCATGTATTTTTCTTTGAATTTATTAGCCATTTGGAAAAGGGAAAATAAAGGGGAAGTTAATATGTGTGCATTCACCCATCAGATTGAGGTGGGTGGGTGTGGATTTACAATTTGTATGGAATGACTGTAAAAGATATTTTCTCCTCCTTTCATAGGCAAAAATCCACAAAATATATAACGGGATACTTTTCTTAGTCAATAAAATAAGTTGATTTACAACTTGACTCAGTCCAGTTCTACTTTGTCTATATGGAAGATCATTGGGTTCACTTGTCTGACCTAGCTTTTCCGCATAGATGCTAATTCATGATTCATAAACCTTTTTGCTTTCTTGCCTGATACCATTTAATTTTTGCTCCTCTTTCTTTCTATTGCAAATATTATTAATTCTGTTTGTTGGATAGTTGTGTTATTAATTTTACATTTGAACCATGACTTCTATCTTCACAATAATCAAGCTCATTATATTAGTAATGGTAATATTAGCAGTTTCATCATATGAAAATGTTTTGTATTTATTGGCTGAACAGCCAGTGTTATGCTTTTCTTCACATCTTGACAATCAAGCTAGTGTCAAAGTATAGTATCCGTTCTTATTTTTAATAGTAATATTAGCTGTTTCCATATAAGGAAACATTCATCATTCATTGACTAGTATTACATTTGGTTGAAATTTATAAAATCTTTCTCTTAAAATAATTTTTTTTTAAAGAAAATAGATTTCTGAAGTCTGCTAATTATTAACGCTCTTTCCAGTACTGATGGGAGGTTTCCTTCCTAACCTTTTGTTTGAAGTAGTGTGGAAAATTAACATCTTCATTATGTCATTATTTTCTCTTCACGTTACATGTGCTATCTATTTTAGTTGTTGCCGTTGTTGAAAGTCTTCTTATTTTGTACAGTTCTTTCTTTGTGATTCTGTGGCACCAATCCACTAGGTTAAAAGAAGAATGGTCCTTACTAAGAACTACATTCTTCATTCACTCAAGGACATTTTTAATCATCGATTTAAGAAAATGGTTGCATACAGTTTAGATATTTCTGAACGAGTTTGGCACTATGCATGACATCTACAGGAAAGTCTTGATCTGGCAAAGATATTTAAGAACATATCTTGAGATTTTAGGTTAATGTTTTTGGTTTAGTAGCAGTTTGTGAGTTGGGTGAAACTACCCCTAGTACAGCATATTCTATGTTTAATTTCTTTATCTCCTATACTAAATTTGTTATGGTCTTGCTTATTAACTGGTTACTCTACGACAAGTGTCTAAATATTGTGTCTGTATTCATGCTTTTTTTTCTTTTTTCATAACAGCTGTTGTCAATTAAGATTTACAAAGAGAAAATTAATCCCTGTGTTAAAATGTGGTGAAAGATAGAGAGAAACCTGAATACACTGTTTTATATGTTTTTCTTTCACATTGGATGAAGTGAAAATTCTCAGCACATTTTGTTTTGTTTAAGATTTAATATTTTAAACATAATGGAGAGAAAATGTAGAGTCTAAAGCATTAAAGACAATTACATGAAATTGGTTAGATCATAAAATTCAAATTGCTTTTATTGAAAAGGCAAAAAAAGCCAGTAAAATATTTTATTCAATTAGAAAAATATAGCAACTTCTCAAACTTAGAATCAGCTATAAAATCTAATTGAAAAGAATCCAACTTATCAGTATTGTACATTGTATGAAAAGTTTGATTGTGATTGTTTTCTTTCTTCAAAATGAATCCAATAAATAAAATGTATAAATAAAGTTATATATAGTTTGTGAGACAAAGTTGCTTTCCAATACATTAGAAAGACTTATTTATTTTTCATATTATCTATTCATTTTCTTTATTTTGAAGTGAAAACAATCAACATTATTATATCCTATTGGCACTCACACATTTTTTAAAATCAACCAGAAGAAAAAGTTTAACAAGTGATCATTTTAAAACTGAGCCAGAATATGAAAAGGCCTGAAAGCATAAAAAACACATTCTTGTTTTGCAGCCCAGATGATTCCACTAGCAGACAATAGACCCACAGCTCCAACCAGCTATTATCATCTGCAGCTTGCCATTGACTGTTGCTCCAGCCATCCTTGCCGGCAGCTATGATATGCAATAAACTGTCCTTTTCAGGACAATGCCCTGCAGTGACTACAAAACTGTTCTTCTCAGAACAACATTCTTCTCACCATTTACATGAACTTATTTTTTGCCTGTAACTTTATTTTTGTTGATGTATTTTCTTTAACGAAAATAAACTTGGCAATATATTTTTTTTACTCAAATCTTTGTTTGTTGTGTTTCTTCCATCATTATCTGTTTGCAGACCAATATACCACTCATAACACCATCAAACTTTTCATACAATACTGATTGGTTGGATTTGAAATTAGAAGCATAAGCCTTTTGTTTCTAACTTATTTGTGTAGTGTGCTTTGGTATATATTTGCATTGAACATTTTACGAATAAGGAAGATGTAGTATCACATGCAAGTGAAAATGACAAAATAAATAGAGAGCAGAGAGTGAACAAAGGGCAATCATCAGTGAACCCATTTGCTAAACGTAATGTGGAGAATTGTGCAACGATTGATAATACTCAGAGAGAAATAGACAACATAACAATGGAGTCGTCAATAGGATCCTTGAATGCACTGGAAGATCCCGAACACATAGAGACATGGATCAGAACGTTTGCAGCATTTGCAAGAGTAAAAAAATTGAGAGATACCATGACCGAAGGTGGAGAAAATGAGATAACGGATTTATTTCTTGCTATTGTTAGGTGTGAAGCGGTGAAGAAATTTTCGACAATGTGTTACTTGAGCAAAATTAAAACAAATGATATTTGAAGAAATTATCAAAGTTATAAAAAAGAACATAAGACCAAAGAAAAAATTGGTTGTTGCTGAAAGAACCAAGTTTTTACAGACAAGACAAGCACCAAATAAGTCCATTATACAGTACTTACAAAAATTAAAAGAACATGTTAAGTACTATGAGTTTGAAAAGTTGGGAACTTGGGAAATGACCAGAGAAGATGAATTGATTCTTCTCAGAATAATTGAACATTTGCAAGACCAGAACCACAAACAAAAAATAATGGAACCTTTACAAAGTTGTAATATGAATTTGGAGGCTAGCATTGAATTTTTACAACAGTTAGAGTTGATTAAAGAATTTAATCAACTCTAACTCAACAAGAATTTGAGGCATACAGGACGAGCGTGACCAGGTCTATAATTAAATATAGATACTGTGGAAACAATCAAAAGAGAAACAAGTACAAATGTCCTGCGTTAGGGAAAGTAGGCTCAAATTGCAAAAAAAGAACATATGTAAATACGAAAAGAAAATAGAAAGAGTACAAAAAATACAAACCTCCTCCAAAGAAGAGGCTGAAATATTTACAGTGAATACACAAAAAAGGAGAGAAAAAATAAAGATAAATGGCCAAATATTTAAAATGCAAGTTGATACAGGCAGTGAAGTCATGCTGATACCAAAAAATTTGGGTGTTAAATTGGGACAGCCTAAATTAAAAAAAGCAACATCCAATTGAAGCAATTTGATGGAACAACTATAAAAATAATAGGTACAAGGCAATTTTGAAACAGATATGTGTTTTGAAATAATTCCCATTACTGTGGTAGAATGCGAAAAACATCATGGATTACTAGGAATTGATGTGTTAAAAGTGGAGATGGCGAGATTAATCAATTCCATAGAAGCACAAAATGAAATTGGAGTGTTAAAAGGCTATAAAGCAAGTATTCGACTAATAGAGACCTATCATCCAAAATATATAGAATTGAGAAAAGTTCCAATTCATATCCTACCTTTGGTGGTGGCCAAGTTAAACAAAATGATACAAAAAGGCATACTAGAAAGAGTGACTCAAGGTGGTAGCAATTGGGAATCACCAATAGTAGTGATAAAGAAATCTGACGGAGATTTAAGGATTTCTGGTGATAGCAAAATAGGAGTATATCACCAGATATGTTCGGACTCTTTTCCATTGCCAAATATTGAAACTGTGAGCCATGAGTTAGTGAAAACGGAGCACTTTGCAAAAATTGATCTCAAGGCAGCATACAACCAGATAGAAATTGATGAAAAATTCAAGGAAGTAACTATGTTAACCCCCCCTATAGGCTTGCTAAAGTGGACGTGTCTACCGTTTGGAGTAAAGACGTCAAGTCATATTTTTCAGAAAGCGATTGAAAGAGTTTTATTAGGAAAAATAAAAAATATGATAATTTATCAGAATGATATATGTGTAAAGGCAAGAACCAGAGAAGAATTGAAATATAAAACAGAGCAAATTTTAATGAGGTTGAATAAGGCAGGCATGACTATAAACAAAGACAAATGTAGTTTTGACTGCATGAAGATATCATATTTAGGACATCAAATATCAAAAGAAGGCATATCACCTGACGAGAGATTAACAAAGAAAATAACAAAAATAGCTCCTCCAACAAATAAAAAGAAGTTAGAATCCTTTTTGGGGCTGATAAATTTTTATAGTAAATACATTCCAAGATACAGCAACGTAATAGAGCCATTTGCAAAATTATGCAAGAAAAATAGTGAATTTAACTGGATACAAAAGCAAACTATCACTTTTGAAACAGTAAAGAAAATACTGAGGCGCAAACCAATAATAAAAATTTTTGATCCACAAAAATAAGTAACATTAACCACAGACGTGAGTGAAAAGGTGATTGTTGTTATTGTGTCGCAAGAACACCCAATCATGTACATATCAAGAAGGAACCGAGCCGAGATTAACTACTCGAATATTGAAAAAGAAGCATTGGCAATTATATGGAGCATGGAAAGGGCATAAAATTTTTTAGTAGGAAAGAAATTCTTATTAAAATCAGACCACAAACCACTGGAATTCATATTTAACTAGAGAAAAGAATTGCCAAAAGTAACATGGTCAAGGACTTTGAGATAATATATGTTAAAGGGAACACTATACCTCACATAAATGCATTATCAAGATTGCATTTCAAGAATGAAGCTGAAGAAAAACAAGACAAGGCAGAATACAAAATAATACACTGGGTTGAAATGAACGTTCTTCCTCTAAATAGACTCAAAATAGAGACAGAACAAGATCCAGTATTAAGCAGAATAGTGGAAAGAATAAGAAATAATGTATGGAGCAATTGTTCGGTGGCAGAGCAACCCTTTAAAGAAACCAAGCACAAACTGACAGTAGAAAATGGCATAATATGCATTGGAGACATAATTGTAGCTCCACAAACACTGAGAAGGGACATATTAAAAGGAGTGCATGATGATGTGCATTATGGCATAATAATGACACAAAAATGACTATAGTTACAAGCTTGGTGGCCAGGGTATTCAAAAGAGGTAGAGGAATATATTAAGAGATGCCCAAAATGTGTGGAAATAAAAAATTTCAAGCAAAGAAAAAATCACTCATGGCCCAAATAAGCAGAGCCATGGGTTAGGGTCCACATGGATCATGGACATATCAAAGATAGGGGACTGTTCTTAATATTAGTAGATTCGTATTCAGGGTGGCCAGAGGTTGTCAGAGTAAAAGACAGAAATCCACCACAATAAAGCAAATACTAAAAGCGATATTCTCAAGGAATACTAGTCACTGACGATGCATCTGAATTTTGCTATAAGAATTTATGTGCATGGTTGAAACAGATAGGATGTATCCCATACAAGACACCACCATATCATCCACAATCTAATGGCATGGAAAGAATGGTACAAATGGTGAAAATGGGGTTAAAAGCATTCTCACCACTTAATGAAAGCCTAGAAGCGTATTTATCGAAAATGCTTCTCAGTTATAGATTCATTCCACATGCAGTAAAAAGCTGATCCCTTTGGCATTAATGGGCAGACAAATCAGAGCCCCATAATTATGTTCTTTTCAATGAAATAAAAGTTATGGTATAGAAAGAATAAAGAAGCTGAGCCAGAACGAGCAAATTTCCTGATACAAAAAGGACACAACATGGCTATACTAGAGAAAAAGGGACAAAATATAATAGCACATGCGGATCAATTCAGAAGCAGAAATAAATTGGATGATGTGGAAATGGAAGATCAAGATCAAGAAGAGACAGAAAGTTACAAAAGTGGAACAGAGCAGGAAATGGAAGAAAGTGAGAGTGAAAAGACAGATAAGAATGAAGAAGGAAATGAAGAAAGACCAAGATCACCATTAAAAAAAAGAAAGATAGAAAAGAGCAAGGAGAGCACAGTACAAGCATAATCAGAAATAGTAGTAGAAGAAACAATGGTGTCTGGCCTCTTTGGTTCAGGGAGGTGTAGTATCATGTGCAAATGAGGATGACAACATAAATAGAGAGCAGAGGGTGAACAAAGCAGCATTAGTCAGTGAACTCATTTGCTAAACGTAACGTGGAGAACTTTGCTATGATTGATACTACTCAGAGAGAAATAGACAACTAGAAGAAAACACAATGATGTAACTATATACTGATTATACTCAAGTAAAAAAAAAAAAAACATAATTCTGGAGGAAGTTTGTAGTGGTTGACAAGGACAAAAAGTCAATAAAAAATTATGTCACTAATAACAATGGAACATTTACTTGAATTGACAGAATCAGAGAAAGAGCTGTGACACCAGAACATGACCCATATGCCAACAGTAGTAGCGGAGCAGCTAAAATAATGCATAAAAGTTGAGTATAAAGTATTAACTCAAAAAATTAATTTTTGAATATCAAATTTCAGAAAGATAATTTGAAAGACAAGCATAATTTTCATTACACTACAGACCTATGATCTTAGTATTTAACCTATTGAAGTTCTTTTTTTTATTACTTTACACTTACACTATGATTACTACTTGAAATCACTGTATTTTTTAGGCACAACTCCTATGAGTGGCTTGTACTCACAACTGCTGGCATTATACTGATTATAAGGATTTTGTGGGATAATGTTACATGGTTTGGTGTTGTTCTGATTAAAAGTTCTTAAGAAGAGGACTGATTCATAGAAGTTACATCTCTCAACATTTTTACTCAAAACTTTTTTTCATTAATTACAATTGCTCAGCAGTAGAAACTTTAACTTGGAAGACATAAACAAATTCAGGAGTGTTTAAAATAAGTAGAACCAAGCATATGCTTGCCAGTAAATTTGGTTGTTATTATCCTGTCGGAGTTACCTCCTCCTCCTGTCCTTGAACCTGCAGAGGAACAGGTCATTTCGACCTTGACCTCTCATTCATGCTCCTTACACACTGTTAACACGTCAGAGGGACCAGCAAATCCCCTTTTTAGTTAGGCTATATTACAAACCTAGTTGTAATATACTTCTAGTCATTTTTAGACCATAGTTATCTTTGGCTAACCTTGTAGTATTTTACTATAGAGACTTTTCGGTTAGCTTAGTCAATTTCTCTTGCTGGTCCCCCTCGACACAAGACAGTGATTTCTCCCTAGATTCTAGGGAGGCTGTCGGCGGCCACAACAGTCGTCTACGCAGGCCCCTTGGCCTTCATTGGCCAAGGACGCCGATCAACGGGCTGTGTATTAAGTTACGCTCCCACTTTTTTTTGTCTGCCAACTTGACGATAGTTGGGAACTTTTTTTTCTCTCTCCTTCCCAACACGTCAAGTTGGCACCCTGGCAATGACAAACCGCAACAAGTTGGCAATGACAAACGACTCAGCTTCAACAACCAACAAAGATCATCCTGGCATCACTCAACACCAAGCAATCATCCTGGCAACAACCCACATCAACAACCCCCAACAACGATGATCCAGCAACTGCCAACCTCAATCAATGCCTGCACTAAAACCACAACTTCCGGCTCAAAGATCATCCTGGCATCATCCTCGTTCTGTCGTCCATATTGTTTCTCAACATCAACAACCACCAAGCAATCATCCTGGCAACAACCCACATCCTCGTGGGGGTTGGGCTTACCAAGCTGAAATCTTTTCAGTTGTACTGTCAAACTCTCCCCAACAACGATGATCCAGCAGTTGCTAGATACTCTAGCTGGAATCTGTTGAGTATGACTCAAACTTATGCAAGAACTGCCAACCTTCCAAGACCATCCTGGATTGCCAATGCCTGTTACCTTATTTCTTATTATACTAAACCTTTACTTATTTTATCCACCAAATGTTCCTAGCATGGAATATAACAGTTTACTTGCAAGCTGTTTTCTCACTAGATGCAAAAAGCTGCAGTGATGGTCACCAAAGAGACCAGTATATGCTTTCCCAGGTTTAGAGACTTTGCTACTTGGTATCCATGTTCCATAAAATAGACATTTATCACATATATACCATGTGCAGCATAATTTCAGCTGCTACTATGTGACCTCTTAGGAGTAAGGCATGTGTTTCTTTAGCTACCTCAATAATTAGCAGCATTTGTTACTAGTTTTCAAGGTGTATTTCCTAAATAAAAGGATAGCATCAGTATGAAGTATGGACCTTTTTCATTAAAACCAGATAATGGATGAGTTTGTTACCTTTCAAAATAAATTAATTTAACATCCGTTGAATTTTAACATATATAAAGGACATGTCTCAAAGAAGGATAGAAAGAGAAAATTAAATTTTAGTATGTACCAGTACCTCAAAAAAGAAAAAAAAGAAAAGAAAAACATTTGATATTAGTTTGTGCACATCACATGGTTGGGTAGAAATTAAATAGTCAGTTGCCGAATCAGTGTCTTCCCAGGGAAAGACTGAACAACATACCTACCATATCCTACAAGTTAGAGAAAAAAAATGAGAGGGAGGGAGGGAAGGTTTATGTTCCTTCGTTAGTCCTGACTACAACACTACAAATCAGTGTTAAGTGAAGTCCATTGGCAGACAAGGTGGGATAATCCCACAAAGAGATTAGAACAAAAATCTTCCAGAGAAATCCACTAGTTTTCAGTTATGTAGAAAACAATTTTCAACATTTAATAAAGTAACCTAATTTTCTCAAGTTTGGAATAATACATGCAAAGGCTCAAGATTAACGCTATCTCACATTAGTTTAAGATGACTCATTATTTTGGGCCACGATGCCAAGATGTGACAAAATTTTTAATTAAAATTCTACTATTCATATTCTAAAAATTAACTTCATAAAAGAAAAAAATATTCTTACCTCTCACCAATAGACATTTTAATAGAGCTCACATATGCATACAAACTAAGAACAAAAAATAAATAAAACTTAAGAACTTTTTAAACTGGTGTATGAAACGCAATTGAAAAATGAAGGTCAAAGAACTTAGATTTGTTTATTTATCTTTAATTGAGAAAAACATTAAGATCTTTTCTTTAATAATCAAGAAAATTATATTTTTCCTATCAATTTTCAGTTAAAAACATGGATAATCCATTAACAAACAACATTTATGTATAGTTTTCTGCTAATCCTAAATTAAATTGAAAACACAGTCCTGGAAGTGTAGGTCAGAAGCTTTTAGAAAATGATAACTTTTTCTTTTTTTTTTTTTGAGTTATTTCTATCAATTTTAAGAGCTCGTTAAAAATAAAAAAAAATATTCATATTTGAATACCACAATTTCTAGTGGCTGGTCACATGACTATGTGTATGAAAGAATTTTTTATTTTAATTTTTTTTACAATGAAGTTCATCTGGCCCAAGAGCCACTTGAGGTACAGGATTACAGAAGCACAGTTTATGGGGATATGCAGGGAAGATAATGGATAGCCCTAGACTTGAACAAGTTAAGATTATAGTGACTGGGGAAGCATCCTCTTAGGAGTCAGTTCCACAAAGCAGCAGTTCATGGGAAGGAACTGCTTGAGTGAAACTTACAAATGAAAAGAATGAGGTTGGTTCACTTTTTTTTACTATGAAAATATATTGTTGGTATTTTTACTATAAAAATATATTTTTGTAATTTCTTGATTCCAGTTCGGAGGTTTACTTTTTGCCCATAGCTGGGACCCTAACAAGTGCTACCACTGAGAGTCAGGGTGAACCTGGGAACAACAGCAATTATGATGTGGTTCCACACTCCTTAAAACCTCCCAATCAGAGCCCTTGCTGCCAGATGTAGTTTGTATGAAAGAGATCAGAACTGTCCCTGTGCATTGATATTTTAACAATTTAGATTTGAAATCAGACCAACTTGCTTTTAACAAAATTAACCTGAGTTTGTAAATATTGATTTTAAGCAAATATGTCTTTATGATTTATTACAGACTTTTACTAACCTTAGTTTAGTCTGACACAAGATCAAATGAGATTAAAGATGATTGTGTTGCACCAACCTTTCAGTTACGAAAAAGTTACCTATTGTTGGAAACTGATATTTGAAATCATGTTTATTATATATATATATATATATATATATATTCTTGATTCACACACTTGAGAAAATATTGTAACACTACCATGTCAGCCTAATAATTTTAACGGGCAAAATTTTATTTAAATTTTCACAAGCTTTTGCTGCTTTATCTTTAATCATGAAACATGTGAAGAAGTCATTTAGTAAGAGTAATGATTGTGCACTTTTTTTTTACTAATATTTGTTTATTCAGTAGATGATTCATTACTCAACAATGGAGAAATAAAAAATAAAAAAAATAGGCTGAATGGTCCCATGATTGCAATTGTACTTTTGTTGAATTTTGATAAATAGAAAACTTTTGTACAAGTATCACACTTCTGCTGGCCTGATATGGGGTGTTATCCTAGTCTGACACAACACCAATTACATAACACAGCTACTGGGCACTATCGTTGGTCATGGCAACCAATTATAAACTCCTGCCCAGAGTCATAAACTGGTCTATGAGGTTTGTCTGAAAAATAATGGGATTGGATGTGCTGTGTGTACTATGACCGAAAGAAGAATAAGCAGATTGTGTTCTCATCTAACATGATATCTTGCGGGTATATAACTGTAATCTTAGCTTCCTGTAACCATTGCATTTTTTTTTTTTTACATGCTTTTGTGGTAGCTTCATCATGACAATGCACCTGCTCCCAACACCCTGAGTATCCAGCAGTTAATGACCATTCTTTTACAACTTTTCCGATGACTGTGTGACTGGCTTAAAAAAAATCCTAACTGATATGTATCTGAATAAATAGAGGTTTCAGCCAAGAAGAACCTCACAAACCAGCCAAGAACAACCTACTTATTCACCTGAACTTACTCCATGTGACATTTTTTTCTTTTCCCAAAGCACAAGTGGCAGGCTGAAGGGGACCCTTTTTGAAGGCATGGAGGCCATCAAGAGGGCTGTAACGATGGAGTTGAAGGGCATCCAAGAAGAATCCTTCCAAGAGCGCATAGAACCATGAAAAAGTTATTAGATGTGAAGGGAATTACTTTGAAGGGGAAACCATGTAGTTTGTTTGGAATTGAAATAAATTGTTTTGTGACACCAGTTCAATTATTTTTCATACAGACCTTGTGGATTTTGTCACTTCTGTTCCTTACTTCTGGTTATTTGGGTTGCTACTTCTTCATTCCAGCTGATAGTTAATTGAGTAATTGTCTATTGGACTTTCCCAGTTCACGTGACTTTTAAATCCTCGAAAAGATGTATCTGACAAAATCCTCCAAACTTCTGGAACAGGATGAAATTGACTGTACTAGTCAGATTACAGCAGTATTATAAATAACTTCTGCCAAGGAATAAGTCAATACTCTTATAAACAATAAATTGGTTTAATTTGATGTCAGCAACTCCTGTTGGTGTTGTGAGTGTAAGCATTAGCTAAACAATATGGGATCACTGATTTAGTTCCCTATACTTTGTAAAGTAATTATTATAACCACTGATTCAGTAAAGTTTTGCTTCTGACAACTTCCTTTAATGACCATTCTTTTACAACTTTTCCGATGACTGCTGTGTATCTGAATAAATAGGGGTTTCAGTCAAATTTGTCCCCCTAGCCTTACTTCATCTTGACTCCATTCCAACGCTTCAACAACTTTTACCCCTTGAACTGGTCAATTGCTAGTCAAAATACCAATGGTTTCAAATCATGGTTAGTTTTCCAAATTATCTAAACCTCACACCTGTGAGTGAATTAACTGTTTGAGCCATAGGAATTGATATTTTTACTTTAACACTTCAAACCATTTAGCATAGTTTTGTCATCTTCCAAAATCTGCAATATTCTCTAGTCCCATATTGTTACACAAGTCTAAGAGGCTCTTAAAAATTGTTTAGTGATTGAAATACTGACTTTGACTAAAGTGAGAAAATTATGTAATGTTTTTTAAGAAAATATATATCTGTAAATTCAATTTATCTCTGATTAGTGGATAACATCCGCAAAAGAGAAACTGAGTGGAAGAAAGGTTTTTGATCATTTGTGTGTGTGTAAGTTGACATTGAGGTCAAAACTCAGTGGTGACTATCTGTTTCATGTTTAAACACAATAGCCATGGCCTGATAATTGCATTTAAGCATGAAACAGACTGTCACCACTGGGTGTTGACTTCAGTGTCAACTTTTTATATTTACATATGCTCTGTCCCTGATACTGGACACTTTAACTCATAAATATAGCATACCTTAAAACTATATTTTTATCATATATATATAATATATATAATAAAGTGTAGTAGTTTTTCACTGATTTTTATTAAAGACCAGCAAGTTTTTTTTTTTCTTATGGAATTCTTTTAATAACCTTTTCTTCCTTTGCAAGGAGTTGTCTGACAAAGAACTTATTAACACTCCCTCATATATAATGTATATATTTATTATGCTTTGTTCAGGATAGTCATGTGTTTGATACTCAGTAAGAATCAAAACTAATCTAGCTGTTTATCTTCACTTTCTGGCAGTTGCCATATATAAGCTGCACAGGTGAACCAAATGTAGTACAGGTTTTTGCTGCCATCCCTTGTGAGCAGTACTTTCTGTGATTTCCCTTTATCCCAACTTAAGGAAATCTCTTTGAAATAGTGAAAAATAGGCCTTAGGATAAGTAAATTTTTTATAGTCAAATTGCTCAATCTCCTTGCTAATGTCTCACTATATATACAAAAAACATTTTTTTATGTTTTATGAAAGTGCTCAAAATTTGACAATACTTCCATCCTGATATCAAACAACTCATCAGAAAGGAAGATAGAATTAATAAAAGAATTCCTTAACAAAGAATTTTTGGCAGACTATGATAAAACAAAACTACAGTTTATTATATATGTTCAAAACTTATCTCTTTGGTTCAAAGTTAATTTTGCAGATGGTATCTGCCTATTGGATGGTTATAGTGTTGAACTGAATTGCTTGCTTTAAAAGAGAAATATCCTGGTCAACCATTTTTTTTTTGTTTTTATGATAAATCCAATGCTTGATTAATTGGTCAGATTTTGTGAACTGGGTTGGAGCAAGAACTTTTCAGCATTGCCTTCTAGGATATTTCCCTGAATTATACAAAACAATAGGCTCAAGGAAATCAATAAAAGCAATTATGGCTGTGGGCATTTTATTTGCTTTCAATAGTCAGTGTATAGATCTGTTCTAGTGTTTTGTTTTTTTGGTATTTAGGACACTTAAAAGAAAACGAACATCTCATAAACAATTTATAGAACCTGGTGAATTAATATTCTGAAATCAAGAAATAATATGAATGTTTATCAAGCAAAATTTGAACAAAGTGTTAGTGATACTGTTTCAGTTAACATGTATAATGTATTCATTCTGGCTAATGTTAATCAGTTTTGATCTCTTATTTCCAGTCTTGATTACAAATCACAGAATCATATTAACATGAAAATAGAATCAATGATGATACAGTTACAAGAATAGAGACCAAGACAAATCAATTGTCAAATAAGAAACTCTTAGTTACCTGTAACTGATGGTACATACTAAATTTAGGTTAATCTTGCACAAGATCAAATAAGAATCAGGAATATTTTGCTGCTCCATTCTCTCAAGGAGTGAGGGTTGTCTTTAAAAATCATCATAGAGGATCATAGCTATAGTGATTTGTACTTGCAGCCTTGTGCCACATCTAATGTTTTACTTCGACTTGTATGCCAATCACCAGGGTTCCTAGTCTAGTCATTGAATAAAACTCCCTAATTTCTCTGAGAAATTCCACTGAAAATCCCTGATTTTGGGATATTGTGTAACAGGTAGACAAGTATATAGCTATTTATACTATTTACATTGTCTGGACTATTGTCCTCATCTCTATTGTTATATTCATGATGTTTCAGCTGTTGTATGCTCTGGCCTTTTCAGGTGATATACGCTGGAATTTTGAACCAAACCTTTTATTTAGTCCACGAGTAGATTGTTCTAGTTTCTTGCCTTTTCTGGATAACTCAAAAAAAGGTTACTGAGACATTAGATTTATAATTCCTCAAAATTTACTCAGAAATGGCCCAGTGGATAAAAGCATTGGTTGAGGTAATCCAAAAAGTGACTTGACTCAAAGAGTTGTGAGTTCAATACCTGAGTTCAGCAGAGATGAACAAAAATTTAGAGAGTTGAGTTACTAAAGGGAATTAACTGAAATTGAGATATCCAGAAAAGGCATGGCATATAGAATTAGAACAATCTATCCCCATGGACTAAATAAAGGGTTTGTTTCAAAATGTGTGAAACTGACCCAAGTAATCTCTTTCCAACTGACAAAGTCTCTCTCCATACAAGCAGCACTGCATTCAAACATAAACTGACTATTCTCTCTCATGTTGTGTTTTTATGCCCAGCTGATCTTGCAAAAAATTTTCATGCACTCAACCACTCACATGAATTCTCCTAGCTCCGAGACTGTGTCTTTCTTAAATTAAGATGTCATGGCGGCTATATTTCTTTTACTTTCCTTTACTCATTTTGCACACCAGGCATATATGTGCTCACTTTGCCACATGAGTCTACACAAAATTCCAATACATATCGCCTGAAGAAGGATGAAACATTGTGAATATGACAATAAAGATGAGGACAATAGTTACAATACCTCATTTCAGAAATATAGATATATACAGCTGTATAGGGTATTCTGAACTGAACCCTTTATTTAATCTGAGGTCAGACTGTTCTCATTCTACTGCCCATATTTAGGAATATCTTGTATAGTTCTTATTTTTAGTACTAAGACAATTTTCTCTGGTGAATTTGAAGCCTTAAACCTAACCTGCCTACTGTTGTTGCTTGTTATGTTTGACCTGCACTCACTGGCACGTTCCTCTTTTGTTACAGTTGCTGAAGACTTACTATCATTTGTCTTTCTTTTATTAGCAGTTCCCATATTGTATTTATTTCTATGCTAGGTGTACTAAAAAGATCTTCATAGCCTAGCATAAGTGCTGATTCTTTCAAATGTCTAACTCTCTGTGACACGACTGGAATGTTGACTGACTCTCCAGCAAATGATGCAATGATTTCTTCAGAGTACACTGAAATGCCAAATGCTACCAAGATGCCAGAAGTACAATGGTCGGGCCAAAATATACCAGAGGTACAATGGTCGGGACGAATTCGGAAGTTGCCATCCAGGTTTGGGGATTGGGTAGGTGTTGTGAATTATAATATTTATTGTAATATTTTATTTAGTGAAATTTATGTATGTGTACATTTAGGAAAAGACTAATTATTTTGGACAGACTATTTTTGCCAGGGGAGTGGTGGTTCACCCCTGGTTGGGCATTTTCTTTTCTTTCTTTTTCAAGATGAACACTTGGGCTAATTAGGTGCTAGCGAGTAGCGACTACTAGTGGAAGAAAGTTGACAACTACTTATCATGCTGCAGAAATGAAATCCAGAAAAAACATCACATCAAGAAATGAGAATGCAAATCCCCATTTTCAATATTATATTTAGATGCTTTATTCAGGGCTTCGTCTGCTCACCTGGGTAGGTGACACTTTGGACAACTTTTTTGATCTCATAGATCAGCTCTTCCTCCAACCAACTCCTTGCCCAGCCACATATCAACACATGTAGCTGGAAGTACAAACTGTTGGCACTGGAATCATAAGATGGACAAGTCTTTCTCATGCCAAGAGCAGACCAGAACTGAATCTCCAATCATAACAATGACTGTTGATAGAGACCAGCACCCAGAAATAATCAATGTTTGGTTTGTTGTCGCCTGGTCTCCAAAAACTTTTCATGCACTCCTTTAATTCTGCTTCAGCCAAAATAGATACCACTTCAAAAATAATATAAATAAAACCACATATTTGTTTTCTATATGTGTACACAGTATCACGAAAGCACAAATGTGTAACACAGTAAAAAAAAGTTCAAGGCAACAAGGAGTCAAGGCTGAATATTGGCTTAGAAGAAAAGTTTCACTTTATTAAAAAGATAATCTTTCTTTTTAAGATAATCTCTTCTTTTTTTTTTTTTTTGATAGAATGATAGAGAGAGAACGTGGATGGGGAGAAAAGTAAGAGTTTGGGATTTTAATGTTGACAAACACATTAAAAAAGCAGGTAAAATATTTGATAAGCTCTACTCTCACCTACTACATTAACCCAGTAAGGGAGAAATCTAAATAGACATTTCAAAAACGTCAAGTAACAAAAAACAGAAATCTCATAACAGAAACCAAATATGCATTCCTGTGTGTTGAGCTGCTTGCCTGCTTGTCGAACAAATTTTGAGAAATATTTGGGTGAAGTGGCATTTATTTACATAATAAATATTTCCTCCAAAAACATTTGTCTGCTAACTAATACCAGTATTTTTCTTATCCATTAGAAACCACCTTTCAAACTATGAACCCATGGAATGCATCAATCTAATAGAAGAACTGTATCAATCTAGAAAATCTTACGTGTTTGTCAAAGACTCCAACATGGAAACATTTCAAACATCATCAGGAGTAAAAGGCAAAAATGAGGGCCTCAATCAATTTAATCTTTTCCCAGACCACAAATGTGAAGAGATGGGCACTGACCACTTAAACATTTTATACTACATCCTAAACTAATCTACCAATAGAAAACAATGACCCTGCTTTTCCTCCCAAGGCCAATGTACTGATGATAAGAGGAGGTTATGCTGGTGAAATAGATATTGATAGTTGGAATAAGAATTATCTTAAACAGAAAATAAATATCCAATACCAAGTGTTCCAAGAAATAGGACTCAAGACAAACATTTCCAAAACAGAAACTATGATTTGGAACTGGAATGAAAGCTGTGATGCCACATACTCTGAATATCCATGAGTATCCATCATAAAAATTCAGGATGTGGAATTAGTAAATACTAAACACTTCAAATACCACAGGATATAGATCAGTTATAACAAATTTAATATAGGAAAACAGGAAACTGAACATAGAATAGGCTGCACCAGATGTAGTTTTATCCAAAACCACAAACTGCTACAAAACCAAAACATCAAACTTAAGTCATATTCTTAAATAGCTTCATTAGATTGAAACCTTCATAGAGACATCATGCATGACACCAAACCTGTTCAGAAATATCTAAACTGTCAGTTGGATACAACCACTTTCTAAGATCAATGTTGAAAAAAGGCTTTGAGTGAGTGAAGCCTGAGGGTCTTGGCAAAGATCATCCTTCTTTGAACATTGGGGATTGGCTCTACAGAATCAAAAACAAAAAACTGTGCCAGATAACATTAAACCCACATCAATTGAGGACTGCCAACAGTTGCAACAAGTAAAATAGATAGCACATGTAACTAGAAGATAAAATAATGACATAATCAAGATGTTAACATTCCACATCATTTCAAATAAAAGGTTAAGAAAGAAATTCCAATCAATACTAGAAACATAGTAGCTATTGAACTTCAAAAACCTATTTTCCTGAAAAATTATTTTAAGAGGAAAATTTTATAAATTTCAACTGAAAGCAGTACTGGCTGCTTGGTCAATGAATGTCAAATGTTTCCTTGTAGTGAAACGGCTAATATTATTAAAAAATAAGCTAAGCAAAACTAAATCTTATAGACAAACCTGAATTAAATTACTCCAATTAACAATCTATGAAAAATAATGCTATTTAGAAATTTTTTTTGTTTAATTCTCTTAATGTATGTTGAGTGGACTAGCCATTAATAGCTTATAAAATGGAATCAACAAACTAAGTTTAAATTCTAGCTGAGATTGTATTTATTTTGCCGTAATACTTTTGGTAAAGGTTTCATTTCATCTCCCCCCTAAAACCTGGGTTGAATAGTAAAGCAGATTCATTTGTCTATCTTTGGGTAGCAATCAATCAAAGAGAAGAATCAGTTTGAATCCAAAATCATGGGGAAGACAACATGAAACCACTGTTTTTCTCAAGTTATGGCAATGTACATTTTCAAGATAATAAGGAAGTTGTGGAGAGTAATGATATTCTATATCCTGAAGAGAACAATTCTTTTCCCAATCTTGTATATTCAATAAGAGATAAAAAGACTTGATTTACTGAATAGTGTGTAGACTAGCTTGTCAACAAATAAAGATTTTAACAATTTTGAGAGATTCTGTAATCAAGTCTTTGGTAATAGTAATAGTGACTATTCTACTCTAGTATGCAGGAGAATCACCAGAGAGTTGAAATCAATTTCAAACATTTATTTTCCATGTTTGTGTGTTCATGTGTGAGTGCGTGTGTGTGGGGGAGAGGTATGGTAATCACTGATTTCTTAAAATAAACTCAAAATGACTGAAGCATTGAATGAAACTGGAATTATGATAAATTGCAAGAAGGCTATGACTCATTTTCAGAATACTATTTCAAGAGCTGTTCTGACTAATTTCCTCATTCTTAGTTATATTGCTAGACTTTGGTTGACAGGTTCTTTCAGTTCTCATCATTGGCTGGAATTAGTTTGCAATTTATTCAACACTGTTGGTTTTATTTCTACATTTCTGGCAAAATTTTAAAACAACTGATGGAATTTGAGATAATAATTTAACAGTTAAATGTTGAGGAAATGAATCCAAGAACAAGAGGAATAGGGAGAGAGAGAGAGAAAAGAAAAAAATAGATGTGGTATCAAGTGGAAATTATGAATCTTTCAACTCTAACACTGTAAATTATAGAGAGTTAAATTTGAGACTTTGTTTGGAAGCAGGTTTCTTTTTTTTTTTTTTAATTAAATATATATGTTAACTTTGGTTACCTCAACATGGTGTAATGATTAGCAAGCTTGTCTCACTAGAACAATTACGACCAAGTAGGGAGTTCCATCCTCAATGGGTGCTCCATGCTTTCAGCCTTGTACCACATCTAATGTTGCACCCTGTGTTGTCTCTTGTTTCCCATGTGATTACATAAAATGGTATCAATGAAAAGGACCATTTTTTTGTTATTTGTTTTATTAATAGAGAATGGTGGCAGCTTGCATTCTAAGAGGCAGTAGGAGGAATGACATCACAGGAATATTCACACATTGGCCCAGCATCCCTCCATGGGTGGTCTTAGCTGCTCGCTAACCTGGGTGTGGGAGGTGTATCAATGCTTCAGAAATTTTGCAACCCTCTTCAGAATTTTTGCAACCCTCTGTTGAATTTACACTGTTTTGGACTTCTATCCAAAATCCAGATAAAGGCAGAATACCATGCCCACATAGCACTCCAATTGCTGACCATTCTGACTCTGGCTTTCACATTCTGTAACACCAAGCTGCGCTTAAAAAATCACTATAATATTAAAGTTTCATTATAAGAAATAGAGGTGTGTGGATGATAAGTAGTCCCCCCCTAAAACATATTCAACATGGCATCTCATTGTGGAGATATGGTTAGTTTCACAGATCATAACTCTGTACTCCACATTTATAATCTCCTGTCAGACTAGCCAATCTTCGGGAATACTTGGACATCTTGTCACCTAAATGCTGAGCAAGCTAATCCCACAAATCAGTTACCATTAAATAGTGAATTCAAACCTCACTACTTGCCCCATATGTGTAGCCATGTGGCAACTCTAGGCCATGTTTGGTAAATAACAATTAGGGTACATGCTCATAGTGGTTGCAGGCAGATTTCATACACCATTATTATTGAATACTGAGTTCAATTTTCACAGGCTACTTCACATTTATGGCTTTGTGTGAACTCTAAGCTATGCTCAGTAAACAAAAACAATGAGGCAAACATGGATAAACATGCTTGCAATAAGACAGTGTCAAAAGAACAGTTTTTCCCATGACATTACTTTTTTTTTTAACTACCTTTATTCTTTGGCAATATTTATCATTCTAAAAGGCGATGATTAAAATTGTAATAAAACCTAAATGCATGATGAAAGTGAATTTATAAATTCTTTTTTGTTCTTCAATTTACAACAGAAATATTAAAAATAGTATTTATTAGATCGTTTAATTACAAGAATAATTTTATATTTACAATATTCTAAAAACTAATACAACTAGAACTAATGCAATGCAATTTATCATTTACCAATTTATAAAGAAATTATATATGAAAACAATTTTTTATTCATAAACATTTACTAAATTATTAAAATATGTAAACCAATTATAAGGAAATCCTTATTATTTACCATTTTATAAAGTTTAAGTCAATTAGCAATTAGCTGATGTTTTGCCAATCATTCCAATAAATATAATAGCGTAAATAAACAATAATAAATAGTGTTTATTATTTTTGTTGTAAATTTTCAAGAACAAATATAAGAATTCACTTTCATATGTTTAGGTTTTATTAAAATTCTAATCATTCCTTTTTAAAACAATAAGCTTTGTTGAAGAGTGAAGGTAGTTAAAAAAGTGATGTAATGGGAAAAACAGTCCTTTTTACACTGTGTAATGGCATAGGTTTACTCATGTTTGCCAGCAATGTAATGATTAACAAGCCGGTCTTGCAGACCCTTAGTTGTAAGTATGATCTTCACTGGATGCTCTAGACTTGTGGCCTTGTGGATGCTTCCCTGAATAGTTCAATTTTTATCTCTTTAAGGCAAGGGTCAACCATCATCTTTCCTCATAATCTTCACTTCTTATCATTTACTATTCCATTTATATCACATACTTCATTCAGCATTACCATTTTAATTTCAACCCTCTACTTTGGGTGGCTCTCAGGCCTTGTATTGGATCAATTTTAGTATAAGAAAAAAAAAGATAACAAACTATGTGTAGTAAATAAATGAAGCATATTCAACATTTACATCACTAGTTTCCAGCCAATGAAAAACAGAGAAGGAGATGGGTTGGCATGACATGATCATAACTTGTATTGTTATCTAAGAAGTAGAATAAATATCGAGGGAAGGCCATATTTTAAGACAAAGAACCAATCAGATGCAAGCAAAACATCTGTACACTTTGATAAAGCAGCACTGCTTGCATCAGCTGCAATATGTTGCAGTGAATATCAGTCATCAGTTAGTCTACTTCCAAATTCATGACCTTTTTGGTATTAATGCTTGGGAAGTAAGATTTGTTTTCATGAAAATTGTACTCTATAAAGAAAAACAGAAAAATGGAGGAAACATTTATCATTGATAACTTAAAATAAACTCAAAATTTCTCTAGTATTGACTAAAAACTGGAAATATAATAAATTACAAGACAACTTTACAGAATATTATTCCATAAATTGTTTGGACTAATAAATATCCTCATCCTTAGTTTTATGGAATTCTTCAGCTTTCATCATGATCTAAAATTATTTCACATTTCGTTCAGCCATGTTGGTTTTACCTCTGCACTTAAATATCAATTCAAACAATGATGGAATTTGAGAATTCTTGATGCAGAAAGAAAATCAATTAATACTTCAAAATTGTAAGATGCAACAGATTAAAAATAAATTAATTTTTAGAAACTTTTATGCATACACCTACATAAGTATTTTTTAAGCAATTAAGAATTTTTTTAAAAATCAGGCAATATTTTTCCTTACTATAAACATTATATTTAGTGTATACACATGTTTGAGTAGACATCCCTAAATATAACGTTTATAGTAATCAGAAATTAATAATAATCTATAAGAAAGAATCCCATGATTAAATAAAGGGTTCAGTTGAAAATTCCCTGATGGAGAACAGAATGGCCAAAATATTGTGATAATAACAACAAAGATAAGAACAATAGCCCAATAAGTAAGTTTAGCAGAAATAGATTTCAAAATGTCCCAACAAAAAATGTACATTTCTTAAATTAGGTAATCATGCATTACTTTGCTGCAATGGCTTTCCATAGCTTATTGGTAAAACATACCTGAGTTGGAGGTAGTTTCTTAGATTAAAAAGAGAATACAAATTTGGTTCCTGTTGAGGGACACTTTTTCTTTATTAAGACTTTCAATCTCTAGGCAAGGAGATATTAATTACACTGTTTAAAAAATAGGGATATCTATTTAAACACATGTAACCACTAAATGCAATGTTTACCGCAATAAGAAATTATGCATACTTTGTAAATTTAGCAGATGAGTAAAAACTTCCCAGCTTGAACTTTAATAATTTTTGACTGGTCAAAGAAACATGAAGTTTAATATAACGGTACCATACAAGCCTTTATTTTTCAGGTTGGTGATAAGTAAAAATAGTGACAAAGCCCACTAACTAAAATGTAGTGATTAAAACACAATAAAGGGATTGATCTAAACAAGTCATCAAATAATGAATTAATTATTTGAGAATTAGCACTATGATATTCAGAACTATTTTTCTTTAAGTTGCTTATGACAAGTGAAAGCAAGAATGCTCAGTATAAAACTTGGAATATACTAGTAATTATACTAGTTTATATTAGTATGCTGTTTGATAATCTTATGTTCTAATTAATCGACAATTAAGATCAGATACAATCAATAATTGTCCATGCATTGAATATTGCTGTCACATCTGGCCTGGTGCTTTTGCTAGGTATTTAGAGATTCTTTATAAAATTCAAAGAAGAATCTGCAATGTTATATCAGCCCACACCTGGCATCTCAGCTTCACTCACTTTTCCAGCACTGTAATGTCTCTTTCTGAGTCTTTTCTATAAATATTTTCATGTTAGTTATTCTGATATGCTTCTCTCTTTGGTACCTTGATTTTACAAATTTACTAGATTGGCAGCTAGGTCTTATCATTTTACAATTAAAATTGCTAGATGTAACCAGGCTAACAGTTTCTTTACTTGCATTTCTTGCTTGTAGAACTCTCATCTGACCTCTTCCTTTCCAGTCAACTTTGATCTTCAAAAATTTAAATGCAATGTCAATTGTTATCTTCTGTCTTCTTAATTCTTGATTTTTTATTGTTCTCACTCCTTCATAATGTTTTTCATTTTCTCATATTCTTTCGCACCCAGCAAACCCTTGTATCTGGGTGTATTTATTGCCTTGTTTGGGGTGAAATAATTACAAAAATCAAAAAAGTTAAGACAGTAGACATTTTGTATCAAGAACATCTTGTTGAATAAAACAGACTGTGCATGTTATCACTGTATGGTGATATTACTGATCTCATTATAGTCACCACACAGTGAAAAGAACAGTAGCTTTATCATCTCCCATTCAGTGATATTTTTTCAGTATTTTCACTGAGAATCTAAAATAATTAATGGTAACTTATCAATTACTGCTATAGGAAATTAAAAGGTATTTCATAAAAACACACTTATATTAAAATGTATTTTGTAAAAGGGTGTGTATATTATCACTGTAAAATGAACTTATGTAAGTGTTTTCCTCGATGTTGTCTTGGTTGGTAGGATAATCTGGAACTTATTCCACAGTGGTGGTAGGAGGACTGGAGAGGGGACTGTTTACAAAACACGCCTGCAGTAATTCTGTAACTATTTCACAGGTTTTTTGAGTGATAAACTGTAGCAAATGAGTCGACTTAAACAGTGTAAGGGATGCAACTCTTTCCGTCTGAAAATGTCTGCAACGCAAAACGATGTACACCAAGCACGGGTGAAATGTTGGTCTGCCAATGTCTCCAAGCAACCTGCTTTTATGGAGCCCAGACACACCTCATTAGCATGTGTGTAACACGACTTTATGCGGACTGCACGAGACCGTGAATATTAAAAGTCACGGACGCCATTTTGAATCTTTTCTTTCCTTTCTCAACCCACAGGCCAGGAAGATGCGAGAACGTTTGCGAGGTAGGCGTTTCTATTTTCCCCACACTCCCCCTGATCTCATGATCACAGAGTTGACAGGGAGGTGGTGATCGCTTGGCGCCGGTACTTCTCGAAGAGGGACGCCTGTAAGCCTCATCGTTGCTTGTGCTCCTGTCTGAGGTCTGAGGGTCGAAAAGACACCGCGTCCCTTGGAAGGCTACTGATATCCGAGTCACTGCCTGATGGGGCTGGCGTGAACCAGAGCGATGCCTCACTGGTCTCAGATTCGATTCGCTCTCATCGTCCAGCGGTGGTTGCAACCGCGTCGACGGACGAGGTCCTTAACGTGACGGGGCACACCGTCGACCCGCACCGCCTGTGGGCTGATCACCTCAATGACGCGTCCGATTCCAGATTTTCGTGGTGCACTTGCTGTGCGGGATTTTTAATCCAGACGACATCGCCTTTCTTCAGCCTCTCTCTGGTTACTTTCAGTTCCGTCAGTGGGTTGGTTTCTATGCCCTTCACTCTAACGTGGTACCTATGCAATGTGTCTGCTGGCGCGAGGGTGAGACATCATCCTTCGGAGTCACGTTGTATAAGTAGACCGCCTCAGACACCGCGGCAGCCCGTTCTGGCTGCGATGGTCTTGACGGTCCTGTGGTTCCGCCGATGATTCCATTTCCACTCGGCACGTGGGCGCACCGGAACCGTAAGTGCACTCCCCAGCCATCCGCAAACTTCTCGAACTGCTCGCTGGTGAATGCGGTGCCATTGTCGGTTAATATCTCCGTTGGGGGCCACGTTCAAGAAAGATGCTGTTTAACTGACGGATGATAGTGGCTGCATCTTTGCCGACGCAGCAGTCGCCATATCGCAAACCTGGATGGACCACAATCAATGAGTGTCAGGAAATGCTCGCCGTTGTGGTGAGTAACATCTATCGCCAGCCGGCTCCAGTGGTTCCTCACGCCAGCTGCCCTTTCTTCCAGCGAACGGGTGCTGGGTCTATAGACTGGCACGCCACACAGCTTCTGACCACTCTCCTGACGTCTGTCTTTTGTACTCCTGGGTCAACCAACTTGGCGAAATACAGTGTCCGCTTGACTAAAGGGTGCCCACTTTGTTGGTGGACTTCTTTGATTTGATTAAATCGAACGGGACTCACGGACGCAGCGCAGGCTGGTTGCACGGGCTCAATGGCTTTCTTAGCGGCGTCAAGCCACCTTTGCGGCACCCTCGTTAAACAATCTGCTTTGTTGAGGCTAGATTTGACCAGGGACACCTCCATTGTCAGTGCGCGCATTTGCACTAAATTCACGATCGTGTCGAGCCGCCGTCGGATAAGCATCTCGCTGGTGGCTTTAGTCCGCACCCTGGCCCTCCCGGTCAAGGTATCAGAGATCCACTTATAAACGCAAGCGGAATCAGTGAACAGACGCAGGGTGGTCGACTTGGCGTTGTCTGGGAGTCCTGCCAGAAAGGCGCATCCTAGGATTTGGTCGCTTGCTCCACCGAACAGTGCGGCCAGCTTCCTCAAATCGCCAGAAAGACATCTACTGTTTCATCCGGTCCAAGCCGCCGCTCGTAAACTGCCTCCAGGCGACAAAGGGGTCCGCACCAAATGCTGCGTATAGAGCTTGTTTTATTTCCTCCAAGTCTGCGTCATCCCTTAGCTGCTGATACACAGCGTAAGCTCCTTTGGTGAGTCTAAGAGGGATAACCAGTGCGGGATCTTTAATTTTACACAGCCGGCAGACCCGCTCGGCATTTTCCCACCACTCGACCACAGAGGGGCCAGCAGGGGGAGCCGTCGAACTCTGGTATTAACTTCAAGTCGAATCTGTCCATGCTGTAATAATTGCCGAAATAGCTTGTAGCAAATGAGTCGACTTAAACAGTGTAAGGGACGCAACTCTTTCCGTCTGAAAATGTCTGCAACGCAAAACGATGTACACCAAGCACGGGTGAAATGTTGGTCTGCCAATGTCTCCAAGCAACCTGCTTTTATGGAGCCCAGACACACCTCATTAGCATGTGTGTAACACGACTTTGCGTGACTGCACGAGACCGTGAATATTAAAAGTCACGGACGCCATTTTGAATCTTTTCTTTCCTTTCTCAACCCACAGGCCAGGAAGATGCGAGAACGTTTGCGAGGTAGGCCGTTTCTATTTTCCCCACATAAACAAAGCTCAAAATTCTTCTCACTATACTTTCTCCTCATTATTGTCTCAGTACCTCCCTCTAACTACTTCCAGTGATAAACAAAGCTTCCAATATCCCTCCTTCTGAATTCACCTTATCTATCCTCAGATTACTTAACCTTTGTCCATATGGTGATAATAATATCACCTGTAATATCACTGTGTGGTGATAATAATCACTACCAATAAGAAAACTTATTTCTAAAAACATATCAACTGAACAACATTTTAAATACATTAATTACCAATATAAGTACTCACCACAGCAACGGCAGCTCCGGATTTTATTTCTGCAGGACTTACAGTTGAAAAGTAAGCCACATTGGCTAACACATAAATGACAGTAACCATGATGATTGAAATCCAAATAGCTCGAGGTAGATTTCTGAAAAAGTAAAAGGCATACTAACATTTAATTGAATTTTCTTTATTTTTTACAATGAGGTTCCCCCTGTACAAGGCCTGGGGGCCTCTTGAGGTAGAGGATTACAGAGTAAGAAGCACAGTTTATGTGGATATACAGGGAAGATAATAGCTATCCCTACACTTGAACAAGTTAAGATTGTAGCCACTGAGGAAGCATTCTCTTGGGAGCCATTTCTATAAAGCATCAATTTGTGGAAAGAAGCTGATTGAGTGGGACTTACATCTCACCAATGGGATATGAAGGGAGTGAGGCTGGTCTGCTACATGTGTGGCATGGCAGGTCTTAGTCGTAAAGGTTAGAACTGGTGGAACTAAGGAATGTACAGTAGCGGCCATAATATAAAAAACGGAAACAACAAAGACATAAACACTTATCATGGAAATAGCAACAGAGCAGTAAGAAGCTTGCAACCATTTTGTTGGTTGGTTCAACAGCATATCAACACCTTATGGGTCATTTAATGGCGTAATTTCATTTTACTGGAGGCTTTGGTAATTTTTTTTTTTCAAAAATGTACCACCTAATTTAGTATTTCATTTCTGTTGTGGTACGATCCACCTAATTTACATAGTGGAGTACCGACCATATAAATATGGGTTGGTACCGGGAAGACAAGGGAAGAAGTAAGAAGAGATCCAATCGAGAGACTCTGCCCGACTGCGATTAAGTCAACCCATTCTACAGGAACAGTCTTCCCAAGAATATACCAAAACTAACTGTAAATATTGTGTACCTTTTCCTTGTTTCAATACATTTTGTTTACGTACATTTTGTGTTGTATTATTATTATTCCATGCTTATCCAAGCTTCAACAATTTCTGAGATGAGTAATTGTCAATATTCTGGTATTATTTTGAACTATTGTTCTCATCTTGATTGACATTTGGTTGAAATGTTGTGTTTATAATAACATCTATATCAAACAAGATGAGAACAATAGTTTGAAATAATACCAGAATATTGACAATTACTCATCTAAAAAAATGAAATACTAAATTATGAAAAGCAGTACAAACCTGCTAACTAAATGTCAAAATCCTGACACTGAATATAAAAGATACCAAGATATAGGATTTGGTGTTGTCATCTAGCAGCATGAGTTTAATCCTCAGATGAGGAATCACCAATTCAACAGGAACAAACAATAACTGACATTGCAGAGACAAAATGTCAATAATCAACAAATATCAATCAATGGATAATGACCAGAGTGTACTTGGTTGAAACATCTATATCAACCAAGATGAGAACAATAGTTGGAAATAATACTAGGATATTGACAATTACCCATCACAGAAATGAAATATTAAAAGGTTGTCATTTGGAATGATTTTCATTCTTTTATTTTAAACATGTGCAGAGCTGTGATGGAGTGAAAATGTTAACAATAAAAAATAAAAAAAAATAATAAAAAACATATTTATGTAAATGTATATAGGCAACACCAGAAGGAATAAAAAACAAGAAGGAAAAAAAGTCCTTTTGACATTTACCTGTAAGGGTCTTTTAACTCTTCAATGACAAAGTTCAGGTAGTTCCTAAAAAGAAAAAAAGTTGAATAGAAAGGTGAACTTAATACATGTGTACTATATCACCTGATGAATGGGAGGTCTAGCAAACAAAAATTACCATCATTAAAAAGTATAGTTAAGATAGTGGATTGGGTTATCCCTCCCACCATTATTATGATATTCATATTGAAACTTCACATTGTAAAGTTATCCAACATTTTCAGTTTGTATTTTAGAAAATTATTTTAAAATGTAAGTAAATCTGAAAATTATTGAGCTGCCTGTAAACTTTTCAAACCTGCTATGTGAATGATGCAAGTATATATATATATATATATATATATATATAGGGGCAGCAGATCATTATTCAAACATATATTGTTAAAAATAACAGACAATGAATGTCTATTATGGTTGATCATGAGCTGATCTAAGCTTTATATAGTTACTGTAATTTCAGGAGAAAATAAAGACAAAAACACCAGAAAAGTACACCTTAGCCAACATATAGAGAGATGCGAAGGACAAAATCTGCCAAATTTTAGTGTCTTCCCTTTTTACCAATGCGACTACAGAACCAGCGAACAAAGGCGGATTAATAAGGAAACATTTTTCATCAACAAGTTCAAACCCATACTTAATTCATTGCATAAATAGATTCTACTAAATTCCCCTTACCATGAACAACATATATAGCCTGTTACAACAGTTGATTTTCATTTTTTTCATTGGTACAAAACATAGGCATCAACATGTGGAGATGAAAACAGTTAAAAAACTTTTTGAAAAGCTAAGCGAAACCAGTTAAAGTAAAA
This sequence comes from Acanthosepion pharaonis, assembly GCA_903632075.3. Lineage (NCBI taxonomy): Eukaryota > Metazoa > Mollusca > Cephalopoda > Sepiida > Sepiidae > Acanthosepion > Acanthosepion pharaonis. Next base: position 1,650,667 of record CAHIKZ030003957.1, read on the forward strand.
AAATTTTAAAAAAGGAAAACAACAAATTATTTTTCTAAGAAAAAACACTGAAAATCCAATAGTAAGTAACAAAATTTTAATTCTTCTCTGTAAAAATTCATATAAATAAATAAAACTATATTAAATATTAGGTGCCTATTTTTTTCAATCCTCATTTTAGTCTATACAATAAGTTTTGTACAGAATCTTTCTAACAAAAATATATTTTTTTTACCTATATATATATATATATATATATATTTATATATATATATATAACCGACTGGGTAAATATATGTAGGTATACGAGTAAGAGATAGTATACAAAAACATATAAATACTCTATAGTATAAAAAAAAAAAAAAAAAAACAGTGCTTGATGTAAAGTAACAGAGCTATATATCTTTATATAATAAACAATATATATAATATCTTTCATTAATTGCTCAACTCAATGTTTCATGTTGAAGCAATTTTCCAGTACTGGAATTATAATATTTATTTTTATTAATAAAATATTTATTTATTATATTTTTTTAATAAAATTCTTATTTCTTTATATTAGTTTATTAATAGAAGATTTATTTAAACAAATAAATACTATAATTCCAGCACATGAAAATTAATTCAGCATGAAAATCCAAGTTGTGCAATTAATGTAAGATATGTATATTGCTTAATATATATATATATATATATATATATATATATATATATATATACACATACATACACACACATATATATAAAATATAAAGGGAAGAGGTTATCGTCATTCCAACGAGAGAAAAGTGTATATATTAAAAAGAAGAGAGAAACTGCCAACGTTTTTGGTTGTAATGCAGATTTTTAAAAAAAATATTATGCTTTATTTTCCATTTAACTAATTATGGAAATAATTATGGAAAATAAAGCATGATATTTTTTTTAAAAAGTCCACATTACAACCAAAAACGTTTGCAGCTTGTCTCTTCTTTTTAACACACACACACACACACACACATATATATATATAAATATTTATTACACACACTCAGGGCCAAAGACACCTGGTGAAAATGAATATTTTTCTATTACTGCAGGATATTGCATCATCCAATTTTAGTTAATGCAAACAAATTGCAATATTACATCATCCTCATGTTTAAAACTATATAATGTAGGTCCTTGAGTTTTAGCTGGTTTGAAATCCAAGCTGTTCTAAAGACAAGCTTTCTTACATTTAAGAACCTAGTAACAGAGAAATGTTCATTTTTATCAGAGTGACTTTAACTTTTCACAAAGACAATATATAAATATAAAATAGTGCATGGTGGTAATAAAATGTTTTCAGTGGCTCAGTCAGTTAATTGTCATATGTGATACATGCTTGGGCAATCTTGACTCTTAATTCATGACTGATTAGGCAGAAGCTTTTCTTGTAGTAGTCTGCTATTTCTTTCTGCGGTAGATAGTGTCTTATACTGTTTGTTGGCATGCAGTCTACCACAGAAAGAAACTGCCGACTACTTTTTGAAAACTACTTTCTTTCTGCGGTAGTCTGGTTGCCAACCAAAGCTATAGGACCCAGTCTGTCCTGCTATTCAGCACATAGTTGGGGGGAAATAGATGGATTCATATCATTCCCAAGATTATTTCTGCATACGTGAATGTAACAAACCACACTAGAAATTGAACTTGGCACTCTGATTTCTCATTCTAAGCCATTATCCATTACACCACACTGCACAGTAGTGAGTGCTGGTGGTAACAAAAATGATTTTTAATAAGAGGCTAGAATTGTCAAGTGCATGAAACTTGTACCAAATGTTCAAGCTAAAAAGTTATCACAGGTTTGTTGGTGTTTGAGACATTTGTCTCAGTGGTTCTTTTGGCTGAATTTCAAATTTCTAGATCTTGAAGTCATTCATGAAATTCCATTTTCTTTAGCTTGAAACTAAGAAAATAAGATTCGGAAAGTAGAGCACTTTGGAGGCATACTGACTGTTAATGGTTATTTGGTAAGTTTTTAGACTTTAGTAAAGTTGTAAATTTTCAGGTGAATAAACTTCAGTTTGGTGCAGATTATTGAAAAATAAATATTTCTGACATGATACGAAATGTCAGAGATGTGTTTGTAAAACCAATTTTGTTGTTCAATATAGCGGCAATCTCATAAATAAACGACCAAAATTGGCAGACTTATAGTATTTCAACACTGAAATTTCTAGAAAGCATTGCAATGCTTTAAAAATTGACCTTTTAAATATGAACTCGAAATATATACATATATACATATATATATATATATTTTAGATAACTGAAATTTTATATAAGATCAGCTTTTCCGTGATCATATTTTAAACGGAATGCTGATCTTGTATAAAAAATTTCAGTTATCTGTTTGGATTAGTTGTGCTCTTATGTCCATCGTCTTTTTCATGTTGAATTTTATATGTTCTAATGTTAATTATGTTATATGAATATGTCCTGATGATGGTCTAAAATAGACCGAAACGTACAACGTTGACTTTATATTAACATTAATACAGCATAATTGCATATTAAGATTTTTGTTTGTTTTTTCTGTATATTTTTCTTCATACATATATATATATATATATATATATATATATATATATATATATATATATATATATATATATATATATAAATTAAGACAATTACTTAATCCATAAAAGCAAGATAATAAAAAAATTAGTTTCCAGATTATAATTTTAATGAAAAGTAAAGAGTAATGGCTTTTTTTAATTAAAACGAAAAAAAAATTACTATGAACATATTGGTTCATTTAAAAGCATGGTAAATATAGACACTTGGCTTCTTCTATGTAGGGGTATGTAGCTGCTTCCACATCAGGGTAAGCATGGATATGTGCCTGCTTGTTTGTTTGTTTAGCAGCATATCAACTCCTTATGGGTCATTTAATAGCAAAATGTAATTTTCTTGGGAGTATTAATAATTTCTTTTACAAAAATGTGTAGCTGGTAATTTTTTTTACTATGAAAATGTTTTGCTGGCATTTTTACTATAATTTTTTTATATACATTCATAAAGTTTTGACCCCAGTTTGAGGGTTAACTATTTGCCCATAGCTGGGACCCTAACAGGTGCTACCACCCTGGCTCAAGGTGGACCTGGGAACAACCACAATTAAGAGCAAATAATGTGTCTGCTTCCATGTAAGTATAAATAGGAGCATGTGGCTCATTCTATGTAGGGATAAATATGGACACATGGTTGCTTACACATTGAGTGTAAATTTGGCTGATATGTTTCTTGTTTGGTTTTCATGTTTGCTTTAACACATTGCTGTTTCAAAGTTGAAACATCTCACAGAATTCTTTTGAGAGAGTCGTTTCATAGAAGAAAAGTTACAAATAAAATTTCAAACAAATTAATTCCTCTATGGACTTATGTTTATAATTTTTTATTTATAGAAATATTTTTAGTGTCCAAAGAATATTTTTTTCAGAGAATTCAACAAATTAAATAAAATGTGGGTGTTGATTGACTTAAAATAATATTTACCAACGTTTTTCTTACAATATTTATTTTTCATAAATAAATCTATTCATAGATGTACAAATACTGACATTTTTTTTTATTGAAATCTGATAATTACTTCATTAAAAAATTAAATGCTTTCAAAGAAAATAATACAATTGAAAATTTATTTTATCTCAAACTAAACTATTTTCAATTAGACCCAAACATGATAATAGAATTTTGGAGGCCTTTATTCAATTTATGAATAACAAATTCTTAGAAAGTTAATCCAAAACATGCAAATCAGAATCATATAATCAGGAGATTTAAAAAGAAAAAAAATTACCTATATCTAAACAGGATAAAATCTCATAAGTTCAATATTATTTTGTATCAACTGTTTTAAAAAACAATCTTCACTTGATCCAGGAAGGTGGATTTTATCAGAATTATTCCTTCCTAGCAATTAAGGAAATATTTCTATTGTACCTTTAGAAAAATTTAAAAACAAACAAATATAAGGCATAAAAGGAAATTCTATTCTTCCAGTTTTCAAAATATTTCTTGGGAGAGAGAGAAAAAAAAAAGAAAAAAAAATATAATTCAAAAGTCGCCAAAATACCAACCAATTTACCTAGTGAATCCACTTGAATCACAATTTTTTTTCAATATCAGTTTATAACATTTATTCCTATTCATTCCTTTCTCGAAGGCATTAGTGCAAAGTGAATAATGACTATTTCAGTTGGAGTTTGTATTCTGCAAGACATTTTCATTTTCTGTACTATAAAGCACAGGATAATAGAATTTTTAAATAAATAAATGTTTATATATCAGCCTGAGGGATCTTTTTAATGTGATATTAAATAATTTATCAAATTTTAAAAAAATTATTTTTAATCATTTCACCTCAAGCAAAGCAATAAAGCCACTATGATGCAAGGGGTTACTGAGTGTAAGAGAATATGAGGAAAAAAAACACTATCAAGGAGAGAGAACAATAAAAGAACTGGAATTAAGAAAACAAGACAGCAATTGACATTGCATTTAAATTTTTTAAGATCAAAGTTGACTGGGAAGCAACAGGTAAGAAGTGCGAGAAAAGAAACTGTTAGCATAGAACTTACGGTTACATCTAACCATTTCAACTGTAAAATGAGACCTTACTGCTAATCTAGTACTGCACTTACATTCATTAAAATCTAGGCACCATAGAACAATTACCATGAAAGCATTTATAGAACAGGCACAGAGAAGCTACATTATGGTGGCGAGAAAGTAACTCAAGCCAAGATGCAAGTTCAGGACCAATAAAATTACAGATTCTTCTTGTCATATAAAAAGATAACTTTTTTGCAGTTTGACCAGAAATAACAGTTTTTATCCCAAATTTACCGGCGGTGACTTTGGGGGTCAGTGTCACTTATCCTCTATTGATCTTTGTGTCAAATTACCCTTAGACAAAATTTCATTTCCAAGTTTCCAACCATTACCTGCCAGAAGATGCATACAAGCAAGAAAAAAAATTAACTGGGTTCATAGCAATATATACACACATATCTTATATAGACCACCATATAATGGAAGATGAAAATTTTGGGGCCTGACTCACATATCAAAATCTGTATTACTGGTTCTGGAAAGTGGGGCTGAGAACATTTCAGCACCCCCTTGTATGTATCAGTAGCTATATATGTTACAAATGAATCAGTACATACATGTCTATGTGAAAATAAATTATACATAAGTATTAAAAGGAGACATCATCTTAATTACCATGTCAACTGCATGATGGATTTAGGACAACACTATTTGCTCAAATTATTTCCATCATGCTGTCATTTGTTCTTGTTCATTTCATTGTCTGCTTGTTAATTATATGAGTTTGAATAAATGGGTAGAAGCTAAGTCAGCCTATATATTGCTAACCGCGGAATATTCTTTGAGGTTTGATGCTGATAGTTAATGCTGCTTTCTAATGTTTGCTGTTTAATTGTATGGCAGGAATTTTTCAAATGTTTTAGTCATTTGTTATGATCACCTAACTTCTCACAGGATATAAGAGGTGAATTTTTGAAACACTGTCATATCTGGTTAGATGCACTGCAGAGATTTCAACGGTGCCTTGAAGCGCTTTGGTCCCATGTAGAGTGAGTGGCCATGGTAAAATGTAAATAAATAGCAGAACTGCCCAACAAACAAACATTGGCAAAGTTTGTAATAAGCAATAATAAGAAAAAGAAAAGAACAGGACAAAGATAATGTAAAGCAAGCAAACTTATGAAACCAAAAACCGGCCTATTTTATTGGCTAGGAAGAAATCCCAGCATGCATTTGTGTGTTTCTGCCTATAAATTGGGGAAGAAAAAGTGTTTTGCAGTCATTCCCACTTGAATTGGAACAAACATCCTAGATGGGGCTATGAGGTACATCAGTTCCAGATGGAGCATAGAGACATATGTACCAGATAGAAGATACAGAAAGGTGGTTCTACAGTAGGATGCTGGGAATACCATGGACCAAATATGTGAACAATGACAAAGTTTTAGAGAAAATGTAAACGAAAAAAGGACATCAGGAAGATGAGGAAAGAGGGCTTGGAAAATTTGATACTCACAGGATAGATTGAAGGCAAGTGAGACAGAAGAAAACAATGCATAACGTACCTAGCATGCTTGAATAAATGGATGGCAGAACAATGTTTAGGAGAGATAAGAAAAAGACAAAATTTTTAAGATCTACAAAGGATAGGAAATGGTGAAGAGTCATGATGACCTACATCCTGAAGGGACATGGCATATATAAGAGGAAGTGTTTAAGATGGTTCATATTTCTCATGAGTGACTAGTGGTGTTACAGCAAATATTTCAAATACTGTACTTCCTTGATTATCTGGATGTGAAATGAACAGAAAAATTTAAATCATTTTAAACATTTTTCAATTATTTGAACTAAATCCATTCTAATATTTCATTTCAGACGAGTGTTTTCAGCATATATATAAAAAAAAATCCATACTCAGTGCTTGATAAAAAAACTGGTAAAATCAGTTCAATTCATAATTTCCTTATTGTTTTCATACAAAGTACATACATTTGAATCATCACAGCTTGGTCACACCAGGAATGGCATATAGAGGTGTGCGACACATGTGAACCATGCTTCACTGGGATAATGGAATGCCTTTGTGTTTGCCCAGTAGGTAGTAATATTAACACCTGTTGAATAGAAATTATTTCTAATAAAAAAAAAAAACTCCACAGATAATGCTATAGCTTGTAGTTCTGATTAGTGACGACAGAAAATTTTTTTGAGCAATCTTCAGTGTTAAATATTAACATTTGAAAATGCTATTTTATGATATAAATATCAAATTTCTTTCAGAAAATAACTTTTTCTTCATTCTTTTTCAATAACTTAGTCATTTAATCATCCAGAATTTTGAATTATCTAAACATATTTTTCAACCTCTATCCAAGGTGTTCAGATGAAGTACTGTATTCTTTTTCAAGAAACCATTTACCATGTTCAGATGAAACAAGTTGTCTAAAATATACTTTTATTACTTATTGTTGATATGATTTTTTTTGCAGATACATCACTTTGGTGAGTTTTTCAATCTTAGATAAATACTGAGTGTTTTCTGCTCTATGAAACATTTGGTGGCTTTCATGATTCAACTATTAGTTTGAATTTTAAAAGATTCATTGAAGAATATAGTTTCTCACAGATGCTGGGAGAAATCCAAATACTTAGCTGTCTGGTAAACTATTTCAAATTGTAAGCATAACAAAATTTTTCCAAATTTTGACTATTTAATTGTTGGTTGGTTGGTTTGAGGATCCATTTTCTACTGATTGCAGGTTATTCAAAACCAGGAAATATATTTAAATTGGAAGAATTTTGTTGAGATAATAATGGTTTAGTGATAAAAATATTACTAATTAAACCATAGCTGGAGAAGAGGTGGATTCATACCTTCCCCAAGGGTATTTGTGCGTAAGTGAATATAACAAAGCCAACAGGAATTGGAATATGGCTCTCTGATTAATAATTCTGAGCCATTATTCATTAAACCACTAGTACATACAATGCCTGCAAGACCTGGTATTCCCAAGTGGTCATCCATCTAGGTGTGCGTGTATACACACACACACACACACACACACATATATATATGGTGGACACTCCTGTCGTATTTGATGGATGAGGGTCAAGCAGCTCAGACCAGACACCAGCACATATGATTTGATTATAGTGGTGAAGGCTTTGTGCAGAACTGGCCACACTTTTTGAAGGGGTGAATACAGACAGCTGGTGCACTATGTGCCACAAGGTCCCCAAATGACCCTATACAGGTTTTGAATTCAGAGTTGTCCTTTTCCTAGACCAGTTGCCATCCAAGGCTATAGAAACCAGTCTACCCTTCTATTTACACGTAAGTGAATGTAATGGATTTGACTCGGTTCCCAAATTTCCTCAATCGGAGCTGTTATCCACTACTCCACTGTGCCCATATATATATATATATATATATATATATATATATATATATATATATAGTGTATAGGGACAGCAGATCGTTATTCAAACAGATATTGTTAAATATAACAGACAACAAATGTCTATTATGTTTGATTATGAGCCGTATAAGTTTTGTATAGTGGCTTTAGTTTCGGGAGAAAATAAAGACGAAAAGTGCCCAACATCTGTTGTATTGCCCATACAACCACTCTGATGATGGCTCATGTGAGCTGAAAGCTTAGATTGAGGAAAAGCATAATAAAAAATTATCCAAAAGTTGGACAGTTTTTGTCTTTATTCTCTCCTGAAACTAAAGCCACTATACAAAGCTTAGAACATAATAGACATTTGCTGTAGTTATATTTAACAAATATATATACATATATATATATATATATAAAAATAAATAAATTCCCAAGAGGATAGAATCCAGGTATAACTCAATGTCCAGGACAGAGTAAGAATATAATATAATGGAATATTAATGTTTGAGCCTTTTATATATATAAATGTGTGTGTGTCCATATATATATATATATATATATATATATATATATATATATATATATGTGTGTGTGTGTGTGTGTGTGTGTGTGTGTGTGTGTGTGTGTGTGTGAAAAATATATAGAAAATAGGAAAGAACTCGTTAGGTAAATAATCCAAAGTTCTTTAGTATTTTTGTTATCATTTTTAAAAAATAGTGCTCGATACAAAAGTAGAGCATAAATATAATTATTTATTTACTTTCCTACCAATAGTAGACTTAGTAAAATATTTAATAAAAACACCCTAAAATTAAGTTACAGCTGCACTGAAAATCTAGAAAGTTTAATAAAAAAACACAATAATAAAATCCTGAACAAACCCCCATGCCTGAATAGTATTAATAAAAACCCTACACTTAAATTAGACAAAAATAGTGAAAAATTATGTGATTATAGAAACCCAGAAGACTGCCCATTGGAAAATAAATGCTGCGTTAAATCTGTGGTATACCAATGTACTATCTCATCCATTGAGAGTCCTAATACTAATATGATATACATTGGGTCTACGAAGAATGAATTTAAAGCCAGATGGAGGCAGCATAAGTGCTCTTTCAACAATATAATTAAAAGAAATCAGACATATCTATCTAAATATTTTTGGCATTTGAAGGAAATGAATAAAACACCAAAAGTAAAATGGAAAATTATAAACAAAACTAGAACTTGTAAAACTTGGGATGACCCATGCCCTTTATGCCTACATGAAAAACTACACATTATTAAGTTTCTAAATAATAAAAATCTATTAAACAATAGACATGAGTTAACGGTTTTTGCCGACATCATCAAATTTTTTGCATTGAATAATTAGCATAAAAACAAACAAAATAAAATAATTTTTAAAATCCATAGTCCTAATAAATAGTTTAAATGCCCTACCAAAAAAGATGTGTTAGCGATTTAAGACAGTTTTTATATACACAAAACCCTTTCAGAAAAAAATAAAAAATAAAATAAGAAAATAAATAAATCTCCATAGACGCTTAACCAGACTAGGCAATGTCTTCTTCCGCTTTAAATTTAGACACCCCAACCTTACCCTGACTTGACATCTGTGAATGTAACCGAGATATTGATACAAATTATTAACACCTTATGCCCCTTTTTCTTTAAACAATTGCTCTAGCCGTTACCATAGAAATTTTGATTTTAATAATGAATATGCTTATAAAACACGTAAATTTCAGAAGTAAGTTATTCCAAAAAAAAATTTCGCTTGAAGATGGAACAGAGCTTAGTACTTTAATTCAATTTAATTCAAATAATTATATTGAAGTTTTTGGCTCTTGTTTTGAAACATGAGAACTCTTATGTAGCATGTTGGAATCATATTTTTTAAATATATATATATATATATATATATATATATATATATATACACACACACACATATGCATACTTACACACACCACACACGACTGACCACAATTTCAATTTAAAAAATGCTACACTAATCTAATTAAAAGTGAAAACAATGTACTAAAATGAAAATGTTTAAAAAATGCTTTAAATTGCTAGTTCATCCACAGTAAACTTGTGTTCAGGTTATTTTGTTTCACCAAACTTGGCAGATCTATTTTCACAATGTGGGATATTTAATAAAGAGATTGATGGAAACATGAACAAAAAGAGTCGAAATGATATCAGCTAGATTATTATATACCCAAAAACACATAAAAAAAATTCTTAAATTTAAAATTCTCAGTGCCTCTCACTCATGCACATGTGTAGTAGCATCAACATAAATGATGAAGTTGTAAAGGAGGAACCATGTCACATAAAAACCTTTTCCACTTTATCATACTTCCTTCCCATAAAATTGTTTTTGATATATAAAAAAATGTATATATTTTTATTCCATATACAAACACACACACACACACATTTTATTTATTTTTAAAATTTTAATAAAATTTCATATCCCACCTCCATAGATTATTTAAGTATCATAATTCTTTATTCTGAAGATCTACTATTGATTTATTTTTTGTTTTGTTTTTATGATTTATCAATCCTTTGTAGGCTATTTAAAGTCAAAACATATTTTGGATTGTAAGAATTTTTTTTTTTTGTGAGTCAATATTGCATTAAAAATTGTTTTGAAAATAACAATGATTGTTCCAGATACAAGCCCTACTATTTAACCTGTAGGTGGGGGAGGAAATGAATTTATACCTTTCCAAAAGTTGATTGGTTGTTTTTTTTGTTTAGTGGCATATCAACCACTATGGGTTATTTAATGCTGAAATCTAAATATTTTGTACACGATTTTATTTTATTCTTTTTGGAGATAATAATGGTTTTGAGTATTTGTATATAAGTGAATACAACTGGAACTTGCTCTCCATTCTCATTATGTGCTTCTATTCATTACATCAGCCACTGAAGATCAACTAATTCAATATAAAATTGATCTCGATTAATTGTTGCAGGAAGTACTGAGAAAAAATAAATTAATTCAGCCATATCTGTCTGAAGAGGTTTTAATAGAAATTTAATTGTTGCCTTATTTCTAAAATCATGAAAATGGTCAGCAAGTTCAGTTTTATCTTCTCAATTGCTTTTGCTAAAAACTGAAAATTAGCTTCAGATTCAGTGATTTTCCTATATTTTTTCAAAGCTGGAAAATGAGCTAACCTTCCAGTCATCATAAGATTATAAAACAGCAATAATTTTCTTTCAAATGATGTTTTTTTTTTAATGTCCCTTTAGAACATAGGCAAGCGTGACACTCCAGAAATACCTGTGAATTGCCATGCCTAATTGGATAAAAATAGTGGAGTGATTTCCTAGATGTCTTCTCGATGATTTGAAAGATTTTCTTCTATTAGACTAGTTGCCATCCAAGACTAAAGAGTTCAATCTATTTAATCGAAGGAATCATGGCTTAATTTATTTTTCTTTATTATTTATGAATTGCTATACCTTTTTGAGAAAGACTGTAGATTGGTTTCCGAATGACTTCTCTACAGTTTGGTATCCAGAGTTTTTCTTTTCTTAAACTGAATTTTACCCAGAAACTAAAGAGTCCAATCTAATCTGCTATTAACCCATAACTGGGGGGAAGAGGCAAATTCAGGAGCATTTGTGAAAAAGTGAAGCCTAGCCCAGAATTTGTTCTTAGTTCCAATTTCTGCACCAATATCCATTATATCTCTTCTAAAAGTGAAATAACTTTTCATTAAGTGAAATATTAAACTTTTGTTTTTCAGAATTGTAAATTTTCTGAACTTTTCTGCCGTTTCAAAGCCTTGACCTATTTTCTTAATAAGTAATAGAGAAACAAAGATTTCTTTTGCCTTTAGAGTTTTATACAATTCAGAATAGTTCCTGCAGATGAAAACCAGTTATGCAGTTTTTGACAGCAACACTTGAATGATATTTTTCCATGCTGAAGGAGTCACAAAATGGCATTCTGTAGATCTCTCCTTGTTCTGTCAATCCTGGTTCCATTAATGAGCTTTAAGAGTTTAATAGTTTAGCATTTTAGACTTGGCCTATTTTATACATAAGGAGTAGACACACACTTACTCATGGAGTTCATTTCCTTTGTTTTCACTAATCAAAACATATAATTAGTGTCTTACATGATTAAATACTATTGTACATATAAGTAGGCCAAAGGAATAAACCAATGATACATTTCTATGTTGCAGGTCTTATAAACCAAACCAAGCTTGGATCTTGTAGCATATGTGCAAAAATTAGTAACCAGAGTTATACCCCTTGATACAGGACATTCCTGAATGAGATTCTGATGTGGTGTGAAATAAAAAAAAAAATGAGAGCTCACCACAAGACACAGATCTAACATAGTTCAAGGAAGAAGAGAATTGTTCACTTTATAAGCAAAGAGATTCAGTATATTTAATGGCACATAAGACCTTCATTTTATTTACATTTAATAATACATACTTATAGAATTAGGCTAAGTAAAAGGAATGATAGTCTACAACATCTCGGTAAACATTAGTCTACAAGATTTCTCAACTTTGCATGCAAGACTGGAAAGATATTTTTTTGAGATAAAAAAAACAAAGTGGGGCTCATGTGCTATTAAATACTTGTTGGTCAGAACTGGTATTAATGGGACTGGCTCCATTTGTCTTTTCCTTGATTAAATGCTGGAAGAATGGTTCATTCATTATATTGCTCCAGAAAAAAAACCTGTCCAATCCTCTGTCCAACCTTGACAGAGTTCAAAAACACTTATGTGTGATTAATTATTGTCCACCGGGCAACCATTATTCAACCAATGAAACACTGCTAGCTTTTCGCTACTATATTGCTATGGCATATGTTTGGACAAGTTACATTCCTTAGTGACACCAGCTCAGATCTTCACAGCTTGAACTCACCATGCTGTGTTCATGGTGGCAAACCATCTCCATTCCCTTTGATAAAAAGCAAGTTCCACTCAAACAGCATCATCATCAGAACTGTTACTTTGTAGAAAAAATCCCAAGAGAATGCTTCCCTGACAACTACCATTTTGGTTTCTAAGTCCATGGTCAACCAATATCCATCTTACTAATATTATGCTCTCTTACTTCCCTCTCCCTTACAATATCCCTCAGTAACCCTCTACCTTGAGTAGTCCTTGGGCCTTGTATTGGGTGAACTGTCAGTAAAAAAAAATGTTGATTCATCAATTCTAATCCTAAAGAGTTTTTCAAATAGAGTTTAGTAACCAAGACCTGTACTAAATTTCCAATTTATATCTAAGTATTGGCAAATTTTTAGAAACCATTTTAAAACTATTCATAATCCCAATATTATCAAAAGAGATTATTGCCCTGAACTCATATTTAGCATTGTCCCAATAATAGTGGAGAAAAAAAAAGCAGGAGTTAAGAAAATGGTAGTATTTATTACCTTTCAATTCCCTTCAGCCAAACCAGTTTGCTTACATGTTTCGTATGTACACGCAACACCTTGTTTAAATATTTGCTCAGTTATGCAAACTTCGATACAAGGGAATACATATGTGAGTAGATATTTGCTAAATTTAGCAAACCCTAGAACCAGGCTAAATTGATAGCTGGGAAGAGATGAGCTAAAGAAGGAGAATTGCTCCCAATGTTCCAAGAAGGAAGGTATGACCCATCTTGAATTGAAATTAATAACCCACATTCAAAATTCTGATTTTTCTTGGGCATAAATACTAACCCCTAGCACAAAATATGCAATAATTTCATCCATAAAACAGACATTGACATTATCCTCTTTATTCATATTTCTTCTATGTGACATGTTCCTTCCTCCACAACTTCCTATCCTTTGTAGCTCTCAATAAATTTTGTATTTTTGTCATCTCTCCCAAACCCAACTCCACCATTCATTCACTCAAGCTCACCAGGTAGGTTATGCATTGTTTTCCTCTGTCTTTCTTGCATTCAATCTGTTCTATTAGTATCAAATTTTCCAAACACTCTTTCCTCATTATGTGCCCTAGAAACTTCAACTATCTCTTCCTGATGTTAAGCAAAAATGTCTTTTTCATTTCTATTTTCTCTTGAACTTCGTTGTTGCTCACATATTCAGTCCATGATATTCTCAGCATCCTTCTGTAAAAGCACATTTCTGTTTCTTCAAGTCCCTTCTTCATCTGTAAGGAGATTGTCCAGCATTCACTCCCTTATTTTCTAAGGCTAAATTGGACAAAATAAATATAGGAAGATTGTGTTGTGTCAATCTTCAAAAAAAGGAGAGCCTGCTTGATATGAAAATTATTATTTAAAATCCTGGCTTTAAGCAGGGCTGAAACACACATCATTGGTAATGGTAATATTAATCATTTCCTTATAAGGAAACATTCAGCATTCATTGAGTGAACAGCCAGTGCTGCTTTTGATTAAAATTTATCAAATCTTTCTCTTAAAACAATTTTTCAGTAAAATAAGTTTCTCAATTCCACTAGCTATTATTGTCCTTTCCTGTACATGAAGGCTTCCTTGCTAACTCTTTGTTTGAAGTAGTGTAGAACATTAACATCTTGATTATATTTCAGTACTAATTTGGCAATAAAGTATAATCAATAACAGTTGAATTTGCTAGATGTAACTGTAAGTTCTATGCTAACAGTTTTTTCGCACATTTATGTAAGTTTTCCAGCTCCATGATTTCCAGCCAACTTTGATCTTCAAAACTTTAAATTCAATGTCAGTCATTATCTACTGTCTTCCTGATTACTCTTCTATTGTTCTTGCTCCTTAATAATGTTTCTCTTTCTTCTTATTCTTTCACACCCAGTAACCTTTTGTGTCTTAGTGGTTTTAGTGTCTTGCATAGGGTGAAATGATTAAAAAAAAAAGAAAAAAAGAAAAGTCATTTTCTCTTTGAGTTACATATCCATTTCAGCTGTCACTGTAAGTATTTACAGTGATGTGGTTTGTTATTTGGCACAGTTCTTTGTGATTTTGTAGTGCCAATTCACAAGGTTCAAAGAAAGATGGTCTTTGATGAGACCTACAAGCTTCATTTGCTCAAATCTACTTTTAACCATTGATCTGAAAGTGATTGTATATAGCTAAGAGTTTAGATATTTCTGAATGGGTTTGGTGCCATGAATGGTATCCACATTAGTGGGAAATATATGCAACTATCTTAGCCACTAACCAATTTAGGTGCTGTATATGATGGGAGATTCCACTAGGACATATTGGAGGTGGAACTGAGGTATCAAGGCTCGTTCAATCTAAACATGATGGATGACACTGCTAGTTCCTACAATGGGAGACCAGCTCAATACCCCATTAAAAGATCAAGCATCTAAAATATTTATGAAAAATTCCCATCAAATAAATTTTAATTGAACATAAATTAATTACTATTTACTTTGAACACATATTTAAACAGTTTCATGGTAATACAAAACTTAATTATAGCTTAAAGAGGCCAATCTCAAGAATGGCTAATTAGAGCTGACAGAAAAACAGATAAAAGGAATCGGACATATTCAGATAGAAGCCAGGATTTACAAACTCACCTGGGATATACTGAATTTCTTTCCATACCACAATACATATTTAAGTTTTGAAACAATACTGAGAGAGAAAGAAAGAGGAAAAAATACAAAACAGAATTGCAATATTTATTTTTTCATACATTCTCTTCTCATTAAGGATGAAGAAAAATTAAATCCATGGTGCACAGTATTTTTACCCAATACCCTCAAAAGTTATGTATTACAAGTTTACAAAGAAACATGTTCTCACAAAGAAAACATATACCATAACTCATTAACCAGGGATCCAAAGTACTTCAAAATTTTGGACATCACTAACTCAACCACCAAACATTCAATTTTGTGCCATAGTAACACTACGAATCTGAGCATAATAAATAAAAAATATGTACAAAATCATTTTTCTTTTTAAAATTACAAACTTAAAATTAAAAAAAATAATACTAAACCAAAATACTTACCATCCATTGTAAGCAAAAAGGCCAGAATAAAATGCCAGGGAGATTTTTGTTACATCACTTTCTGAATCTTGGAATGAATTGTCAAAATATTCCACATTTCCTGAAAAAGTTAATTCAAATAAACAGAAAAAGGACAATTTTCTAACAGAAATTTTACATATAATACCTAGATTAAAGAATTTATGAACAATAAGTTATTGAGTATAAGAATATAAGTTTCTAATATATAATGAAAATATATATCAGCAGAACCTATTTGGATTACCATCCGAAAGTTCATTTTTATTAAGTCTAAGCAGCTTTCCCTCTAAGTAAAGAATAGCTGCTGATTCTAAATGTGACCTGTAGGATATTTATACTGCATATTATCTGGTAATATTTCTTCTACTTCTTTTTAGTTGTGCACATATTTATAGTTTTTTACATCAAATGGCTGTGAGGAGTGATCAGAGATAACTGGTTAGCTCCTTTGTTTCTTCCTTTGCTCCACTTTTTTCTAAACGTATTTTTGTACATCTATATTTCTGAGATGAAGTATTGTAACTATTTAAACTTTTTACATTGTTTGGACTTTATCCTTGTCTTTATTATCATATTCACAACTTTTCAGCCTTCTTCAGGCAATATATGTTGGAATTTCAAACTGAAGCCTTTATTTAGTTCCCAAGGACACATAGACAAAAGCGTTGGCTGAAGTAATCCAAAAATGACTTGTTCCAAAGAGTTATGAATTCAGTACCTGGCAACAGCAGGTGTGAACAAAAACTTGGAGTGTTGAGTTACTAAAGAGAATTAATTGAAACTGAGATATCCAGAAAAGGCATGGTGGCATGGTATGTGGAACTAGAACAATCTACTAAATAAAGAGTTTGGTTTGAAATTCCAACATATATCACCTGAAGAAGGCAGGAGCATACAACGGCCAAAATGTTATACTTATACTTAAAAATTTTCATGTTTAAAGCCCTAATGATATATATATATATATATATATATATATATATATATATATATACTGGATAAAATATTACATAAATTTTTTATATATTAAGAACAGTTTTGGGGGAAAGATATATGACAAAAGTGGAAAAGGTTTTTGTGTAATGCGTTATGTTCCTTAGGACTTCATTGGACTAAGTTTGTTTATGTTGATGCGACTACATGCGCACAAACAAGAGATGCTGGGAGTTTTAAACTTTTGGGTATATAATCTAGCCAATTTCATTTAGATTCTTCTTCTTTTTGTTTCCATCATATTTGTCATTAAATATCCCAATTTGTGATAACAGAAGATATTCCAAGAATGGTGAAATGTTCTAAGAATCTGGATACAAATTTACTGTGGATGAATTAGTCATTAAAGCATTTTCTAAACATTTTTGTCTTAGTGAATTATTTTCTCTTAATTAGAGTAGCATTTTTTGTGTCAGAATTGTGATCAGTCTTATTATGGTGAAAAAAGAAAAAAGAACCTAAATGAAATTGGAAAGATCATGAAAACAAAAACACATAAAAAAAAAAAAATTTTTTTTCTAAATTTAAAATTCCCAGCTTTTCTCATTTGTGCACAGACTTAGTCTGATGAAATCCTAATAAAACTTTTTCCACTTTGTCATACATCTTTTATACACACACACATACAGCTTGCTTCAAGTGGGTAATCAAGTGAGGATAAAGCATACTACACCTGTAAATTGGCCTGCAAGATGAAATTGTCAACTCTTGCTTTATGTTCAGATATCTCAAGCCCCATACACTCCAATTGTGGATTATGGGTCCACAGCCTAAACACACAAGGCATTTGCTGCTGAAATTTCCATAGCAAGTTAACTTTTCATGGAATGGAATTGCTAGCCCCATTTAAATTTAGACTTGTGCTTCTCCTTGACTGGTTGCCAACCAAAGGTGAAGAGGCCAGTCTACCTTACTAATTAATCCCTAGCTGGGGTTATTTATGTGAAAGTGAATATTACAAACTCAATTGGAATTCAAAATTTCTTGTTCAAAGCTGCTATCCATTACACCATCCCACATCCTCATATGAAAGAAAACATTATTATTTGAGGTATGTGACAAGTATGACAGTTACTGCTCCATAACAACTACACATGTCAGGGTTAGAGGAAAATAAGCAGGTAAGCCAGCCTCGGGAACTTCGTTTTGATGTGTTGAATGACACAGCTATGGGCAAGAAGATTTCAGTACCTTTGATAAATGGTTAACTGTAATAACCTGAGAACTAAGAATATTTTCAAAATGCTACAGCTTGCAGAAGGCTCATGTTCAGTTGTCATATAGCAGATAGTGCATTAGTCCTGGTTTTATTTGGAATGGGATATGCTAACCAATTGGCACCAGTTCTGATAAGTCTTGCTTCCTGCCAAAGAAAATGGACGGCAGGGTATGAATGTATCTATTGTTATTATGTGGACACAATAATACTAGTATGCATTACAAAAAAGCAACAAGCCAATGGAGCCAGTGTGATGGTTTTGGCAACATTTTTTTCTTAAACTATTATTCACCCAATACCATGCCTAAGTGCCAGTGAAG
This sequence comes from Acanthosepion pharaonis, assembly GCA_903632075.3. Classification (NCBI taxonomy): domain Eukaryota; kingdom Metazoa; phylum Mollusca; class Cephalopoda; order Sepiida; family Sepiidae; genus Acanthosepion; species Acanthosepion pharaonis. The sequence goes on from CAHIKZ030003957.1 coordinate 1,669,188, forward strand.
GTAGAGGGATTTTAAATGGGGACGTTGTAAGGGTATATACGGAGGGAGTAAGTATTGCATATTATGATGATATGTAGGATAGATAACAGTTGACCTTCAACTTGAAGAGGTTAAGATTGTAGCAATCAGGGAAACATACTTTCAGGAGTTCATTCTACATTGCAACAGTTCTGATAAAGAAACTGAGTGGAACTTCCTCCTTATTAATGGAATATGAAGGGAATAATGATGTCAACTCAGTGTACATGGCATGATGAATCCTTGCTGTGAAGGTCTGGACTGGTGGAACAAAGGAATGCAGTTTGCACTGACATCTTCCATGAAAATAGCAATAGAGTCACAAGAAACTAGCAATGTTTTGTCTGTGGGAAAGAGGCTGTAGAATGGAAAACAATTCAACACCCACATTCCACTGAGAAACACTAGGTCCTATCAATTACGTGGAGGGTACCTTGTTGTGTGGCACTTATGTCAATATCATTAAAGACTGGGTACCAAATTTTTATGATGGAAATGGAAACTTTCAACAATACAATATGTCCTACCACAGTGAATGGGAATGTTTGCAGGGAACTTGAATATTTTACTGTACCAAGCTCCCCAGATTTAAATCCCATTGAGCACTTACTGTTCTGCTTTGCAAAACCTCCACAATATAACTTGCAGTAGTTAATAAACCTCCTGATAATATCCTGACAGTAAATCCCAGAAGAAATATTTAGAGAAGTTTTGTAGAGTTCATGCTTGATTGGGTACAGTTGCTTTTCAGCAGCAGCCCATTGCAGTTTCATGACTGGATTCTGCAGATCTCATTCCATATGTGACACAGAGGAAGGTTATGAAATCAAGTGTGTGGATCACTTGCTGGCAAGTTGAAGTCCACCTTAAACAAATTCACGCCATTGGTGCTTTCTTCTACTGATTTTCTTTCACCTTAACCAACTCTTGCAAAGCCAAATGGCAATAGGGAATGGATGATCGGAGCAAGTTTTGGTGAAACTGGAAGCTTCTCCTCCTGAACCAGCACATTGGTAGCAAATTTAGTCATCAACACCATCATCATAAAGGAAGCAACCAGCAAAGAAGAAATTAAAGTTTTGGATATAAGATAAAGCTGATGATAGCTTTTATGAATACAGGGAGTACCAACAGTGGAGTAATGGATAGCGGCTTGGATTGAGGAATTGGATAGCCGAGTTCGAATTCCAGTCGAATCCATTACATTCACTTACGTGCTAATACTCTTTGGAAAGGTGTGAATCCTCTTCTTCTCCCTCCAGTTATGGGTAAATAGCAGGACAGACTGGGTTCTATAGCCTTGGATGGCAACTGGTCTAAGAGAAGGAAAACTCTGAATTCAAAACCTGCGGAGGGTCGTTTGGGGACCTTGTGGCACGTAGTGCACCAGGTCTCTGTAATCAGCCCCTCAAAAAGTGTGGATGGTCCTGCACGAAACCTTCACCACTATCATCAAATCCCATGTGCTATACATGCGGGTTTGGAGACCGCTTGTGAATTCCAAATTCCCATGAAACTCCAATATTGGAGCCGGCTCAACCAACCCCGGGTGAATGCCATTACAAGAAGAAGAAGAAGAGGAGTACCAACAGCCAAGAAAAAGGACTTTTTCCCAATATTTTCAATATTTCTGTGCATGTATGTTCAAGAGGGATATATCCATAAGCTTGCTGCCACATATAATTAATGAACTAAATTTTGACCTGAAATATTCACTGTTTTCATATTATTATATGGGAAATGATATATAAATTTTTATATATCAGAACAATTTGAGGAGAATTTATCTAAGCTTAACATAAAAGTTGTTACAAGTACTTCTAAAACAATAAAAGACTTAATACAAAACAAGATAATGAACTAAAAATTTAAGGAATTTACTCTATCACCTGTAATAATTGCTACAAGGAATACATTGGAAAAACCTCAATGAATTTAAGTAAAGGATTATATGAAAACAAAAAGGATCTTTTACAAAACAACATGCCCAATGCATTAGCTGCTCGATGTAATCAGTGACCATAATACTGACTTAAAAAATACTACTTTAATTAAAAGAGAAAGTAATTTACTAAAACAAAAGTGTTCAGAAAGTGATTTAATCACTAGATCATTCATAGTAAATTTATGCCCAGGTTCTTACAACATTTCACCTTTCTTGACAGTTCTTCTATTATCCCAATGTGGAATATTTAATAACAAAAGTGATAAAAACAAACCAAAAAGAAAAACGAACTAAATGAAATTTGCTGGACTATATACGCAAAACACAAATTTTTTTTTTAAATTTAAATTTCAGCATCTCTCCTTCATGCATATGTGTAATCACATCAATATAAACATCCCTTTATTCTGACAAAATGCATCACATGAAATATTTTTTCCTCTTTGTCATAGATTTTCCTAATATTATTCTATATCAGTTTTTTCAACCTCTTTTTTTAACTTCAGGGAGCACTTGTAAAATAACTAAAATTCTGGGCTGTACATTTAACTTTAATAAGAAAAAAATAGTCATGAAATTTGAAAATAGAAAAATAAAGATGTCTCCTGAAATAAGCATTTATTTTTAAGACATTACATTGTATATTTAAGTCTGCTTGCATGAAACACATGCTTGATGTGCTCTGAAAGCAAAAAAAAAAATGATCTTTAATGGTTATCATTTTTGGTTTAGCATTTCCCAAAGAAGATTAGCAGTACAGTTTTTATTTAAATGGGTTTATGAAGAAACTGCTATTTCTTTTAGAGAGGCTGATAATGACTGATTTAAATCCCTTGAGGAAGGGCAAAAAGGAAAGCATTATAAGCTCCTTACATATTAAGGAATTTATCATTCAGTTTAAAATATCAAATGACAATGACTTGACTTAGATATAGAAGACATGCTTGGTGTCTAGCTTTTTAAAAATAAAGTGTTTTTAAATATAAAAGTGATTCATAAATTACTCTTCTGTTAACATGGGGTGTACCTAGCTACCTTTCAGGGCACATTAGTGTGCCTGGGCACACCAGTTGAGAAACACTATTCTATATTGTATCTTATTTTCAATTAATTGCATTAACATTGATCACTGAATTAAATGCATTGAATAGAAAGGAAAATAAGTACCAGTTATATAAAATAAATGTTTGTTTTTTATCATTAAACTAAATTTATTTATCTACCTAAATATAACATACCTTTCCTAAAGGGATTTAGTGAAAACTTCTCCATATGCTCTGCCCAGATAGAAAAGAATGGGTGAGTGAGCAAACCACTAATTAACTTAACTGCCCAAACAGTAGAGACAAGAAAATGTTTCACCTTTAAGCAACCTTGAATAATAATTCTTGATTATAACACATGGCCCCTAAGATTACTTTATTCCAATGTAAAATAAATACAAGTCAACTATTCAAATAAAATTCACAAAATGTCTTAATAATGAGCAAATATAAAAAAAGGCAATTTAAGTGTCATATAGACATTTATTCAGCTTTGTCTCAAACAGGGACAAATGTGGGGAAGTAAATAAAGTGTAAGGAAATTGTGTTACACCAATCCCCCAAGTGTAAATAAATCCCCCAAGTGTAAATAAATGCCCCAAGTGTAAATAAATCCCCCAAGTGTAAATAAATCTTCCAAGTGTAAATAAATCCCCCAAGTGTAAATAAATCTTCCAAGTGTAAATAAATCCCCCAAGTGTAAATAAATCTTCCAATTGTAAATAAATCCCCCAAGTGTAAATAAATCTTCCAAGTGTAAATAAATCCACCAAGTGTAAATAAATCTTCCAAATGTAAATAAAAGGCCTGCTTTGAAAATAAACATCTTAAATCCAAGGATTTACTTTGAATGAAATGCTTGTGAAAATATATATATAGCTAAAGCTTGGGATATCCAGAATAAAATGGATGTAATCTGGAAATCTGATCTACCAGACAACCTCAAATGGAGGTTCTTTTCACCACTGGTTTTAATGTATGGTGTAACTGCTTGGACATTAACTAAAAGAGTCTAAGCTTGATGGAAGCTACACTCAGATGATGAGAGCTATACTTAACATCTCTTGGAGACAACATCCAATTAAATCACAGCTCAATGGACCCATTCTAACAGATAAATATTTTTATCAAGGTTTAAAAAATAAAAAAATTTCCAAAAATAATTTCATTCATTTGTTAATAATACCTGAAAGTTTCATTAAAATCTGCCAATTATTTGTTTTTTGCAAGAATTTCCTATCAATGCATTTGTCACTGTAAAAAAGAAGATGCTAAAATTTCCTATAATCTTTAGTTCCTCCCACTGGCGCACACACACACACACACACACACACACAAAGATTTTTAAACAAAATTTCAAATGTTCTAAAATGGGTAAAAAAATATAATTTAATAATAAAAAATCCTTTGGTCTTCCCTCTTAATAATAACAAAGATTTTGATGAGAAGACTTCGTTGGTATTAAGTTTGGGGCATTTTTTCATCATGGTATGCCAATTTTTTAGTGAATTAATGGTGATACATATATTTTATTACTATTTTTTTCTGTAACTATAAGCTAAGCTAATGTAATATCTTTCTATTCACAGAAATATATTGTGTTGATTTTTGATGAATAAAACTTTTGTCTATTATTGTATTGGTGTGTTTCACCTACAATTTACAATATATGTTTATGCAACAATTTTTTTATAATTTTTATTTCAATGAATAATTATATCTTCAGTTCAAATTTTGAGTGAATGTATATTATGATGGAGATTGTCTGTCATGTTATTTTTTCATCAATACAACAATATTTTACATAATTGTAACATTATAAACATTTTTGTATTGAGGTGTGTAAACTTTTCTCTTTTTCGGAAATCTGAGGTGACTAATGCAGTGTTAAATAGAAAATGATGTCCCAAAAGCCATTAAGGTATTTTGAAATATTAATTAAAAAAAAAAAAAATTTAAATCATTAAATATTAGCAAAAGAGATGTTACATTTTTAGAAGCCTTTCCTGACTTTTGAGGCGCATCGTACATAATGTTAGGTTACCTTTGCCAAGCTGGACAAATCCTGTAATGATGATAAGCAATAACGCCAAAACTTTAGCATACGTAAAAATATCCTGGACACGGGTTGCCCACTTCACATCCTTACAATTCACAAATGTTAGAACCACTGAAAGAGAAAAAAAATTTAAGATTTATAAATTAGCTCAGCATAAAATAAACTGATCATTATTTTTCAAAAGAACAAAATACAGAGATGACAAGAACAAAATTTTCATGAATCAATGAGCATTTTTATAACATTTTTAATTAAACATGATTTTAAAAATGGGCTTATGAGGTAAAGTATTGTCAATAATAGCTTTGTCTGGCCCAAAGCCAAATATACAGAGATAAGATATAATCTTTCAAAATTTTGAAAATTAGCATTAAAAGAAAACTTGTTGCATTTACCTATGCTTGAATACAGACAACTATCATTGGTAGCAAATGCACAATTATTTCAACCACCAGGTAGACCATGATATTCTATTGGCTCACTTCTACACAAGACTAAATTGGAAGAAATAGAAGTAGGAAGATTATTTTGTGCCAATTTCCCAATCCTGGTTTTTAACTGGGTTAGAACACCTGTCACTAGCACTAGCAAAATATAAGCAACCATTTCAGCCATGAAATAAACATTGACTTTACCTTACTTATAAAAGGGTAAATTAGAGGGAATGGAAATAGAAATATTGTGTTATGTTAATCTCCTGTGCCTGCATTTAAAATAAGCATTCATTATCATAGCTTTTACCAAGATTTGAATATTAACTCAATCAGTCAGTTAAGTGCCATATGTGATATACACTTGGGCAATCATGTCTCTTTTGATTCATGACTGACTAACCAGAAGATTTTCCTGCAATAAGTTGCCATTTCTTTCTGTGGTAGAGTGGATGCCAACCAAGACTACAGAACCCAGTCTTCCCTGCTATTCAACCCATAGTTTTAAAAAAAAAAAAGAACTTCAGGCAGTTTATCCACAGCCTTGAACATAATACTCAACATCTTATCTGGAAGTCGGAAAAGTATAATAAAAAATGAAACCAACAGACCAACCTTTGTGTGATTATTCTATTCAGTAACCTTCCCTAGGTTACAACAATATGATTAAAGGAAATAAATGTCATAAAAAGCTATTTGAAAAATTATGTGATATGAAGTATATGACTATGAATATTTAATAAATGCTTACAATTTATATCACTTGAAATATAAAGACAAGTATCAACTTGTCAATTGTCAAATATTCATGGATGCAGCTAGTATTATAATAAAGTGACAAAATAGGTCCCTTAGAACACCCATAAAGTAAAATGGAAAGTGAATAATTTTATCTGGCATGGCAGTTTTTTTTATGACTACATAGACAATGTAGCCATGTCATATTGCAAGACAGATTCTCATCTGATCACCAAAGCTAAGCAATGCTGAGCCTAATTATTATTTAGATGGGTGACTGTTTGGGGATACCAGATACTGTAAGCTTGGATGTATGGTTGGTGTGATGAATAATGTCCTGGAATGAAAAATCGGAGTTCAAATTCCAGTAGAGTTTGTTACATTCACTTTTGTGCAAATGACCTTGGGAATGTTATGAAACCATCCCTTCCCTAGCTATAGGTTAAATAACATGACAGACTGGGTCCAATAGCCACAGAGAAATAATGGCAGCCTACTGAAGGAATTCTTCTATCAAGTAAGTCATAAATCAAAAACAAAACAAAATCACCCAAGTGCGTATCACACATGGCACCTCAAAAAGAAAGGAGAGTCAAAATGAGAAAAAAATTATCCAAGTGTGTATTGCACACAGCACCTCGGGAAGAAAGGAGAATCAAAAAGAGATATGATCGCCCAAGTATGTATCACACATAACACCTAAAGAAAAAAGACAGAATCTTCAAAACAACCACCAGTTAACTGAAAGGAAATAAAATAAATGGATAAAAAGTTTTAAGACCTAGGGATCCTTGGCTGGGGGTTAAGAAATTCCATTTACAGGCTTAAATTAACTGGGCCACAGGTAGAATTGGCAGAATAGGTTTGGGTTACCCATTAGAAAATATTTTCAGTCTACCAATGGCCATGTTGTAAACTGTACAGTATAATGTAGAGATGGGCAGAGGAATGGTAGGAAAGTTGAAGGGAAGAGCTGATCCATTAGTCTGTCATGTCAGAAATAATAAAACTTCTGACAAATTTCCCCTACCTATCTACTTACCTAAACTGTGCCAACTGAATATCTGAATAAACAACCAAATATATTGAAAATAAAATTTGCCTTTTCATTTCTCACTGTGATGATATTTCCACCTTTTATTTATTTGTGAATGTACAACTCGCCTTTCCCAGTTTCAGGGAATACAAATGCTATTGGGATTTTCCCAATTATATTTGGTAACAAAAATATTGTGACACCGACAAGAAGAAAGGAACACAAACACAGATGAAAATATTTGAAAAAACTTGTATTGTAAGAAAAGAGAGGAAAGTTTCATTGCAAACAGTCGGGTTTGCGGACCTTATCTGAAAGATGTGTCCTTTTAACAGTTTTATATTTCCTGTGTCGTTTTGGCTGGGTTGAAGAAAATAGAGTCTTGACTTCTGTGCTTCAGTTTCTGTCTAAATCCACACATGTGTCCTGGTGTTTAGATGACGGAGAGTGCAGACGGGGAACGTGTTGTCTCTGAGGGTCCCAACAAGTAAAAGAGGAAGAGAGTTTGTAAAAACCGCTCTCGTGGGGGTTTGGGGAAAATCTAAAAAGGTCCAATCACAGGGTACCCATTTAGCAACTCCGTAATAATTTCAATAATGCAAACAAGAAACTAAACTCAATTTGGGATGATTTGTGCAGTCAGTGAAAAACTGACAGAAGGGTATGTTTAGAAAATCTGTGTTTAAATAACACTGACCAACACATGGTCTTGGTGCAAGCTTACACTTTTTCTTGCTGAATGTAAAACTAAAATTAATTTTTTACTGGTTAGCTCCACATTTTACTGTACAGAAATTGAGCATTAAAAAAAAAAGAAAAAAAATTTATAGCCAAATTTCCCATAATGTTCAACTTTTAAAGGATTCCTGCAAAAAAACATGTTATTGAATATTATAAACTATTCAAACACCTGATTTTTATATTATGATAATGCAAGGTGATAGTGTAATTGTATTTCTCAACAGAAACAATATAAAATCTTTGGATATAAACTCATTACAGCCTATACCAAACATTTGTGATAGAGACTTGAATTTGTCAATGATATTTAGGTGATTAAAGTGATGAGTAAGGTGAAAAATTCCACCAGAACATTAAAGTTATGGAAGTGTATCAACATGGCACAAAAGAAAGATGGCTGACTACAGCAGAAACTTAAAACGGGAGAAATCTATTAAGCATTTATGAAAATCAAATAAGCAAAAGTTCTTGCCGTGACTACCAATTGCTCACAATTATTGAATTTTAATCACTTATTGTGTTATAATTCATTTCTATTTCAGCAGTAGTGTTTTATTTCACACTAAGATTGTGTATAAGCTTCAAATGAACATTTACTTTTATTCTTCACATCCACAATGACCTAACCCAATCATAACATTTTTTTCATAGGATAGGGTATTCTAGGAAAGAAAAACTAAAGCTAGTGCTGGAAAATGGATACTATTTTTGGATTCAACACTTTAAAAATGGCTCAAAATTAACCAAAGCCGCAAATGCACTATTTAAACATAAACATTTTTTGTAAGTTTGTATCCACTTAATTTTAAAATTTTCGAAATGTCTTTCTGCAGCATAGCATGTCTCATATTAAGAGGATGAGTTGCTAACATCAATTTATGATATCCCTTCTAAATAAACATTAATACTTTTCAATTGTTGATAATTAAAGTGTACTGGCTCTCACAGTATAAACTAGGTACCTCCAAAAATTCGGTATACATAAGGTTTAAATGTATTTTTCATAAAGGAAAAATCCTTTTCAAAGCTTTCCAACCACTTCACTTGAAATCTAGAGGATTAAATTTTCTAATTCCAGAAAAAAAAAAAAATACTGCGAAGTATTTCAAATAGAAATTTGAATGATTTTTAGTCGATGCTTCCGAAAAAACAATCGAAACGGCCATTTTTGACTTTTTCTTTAATGAAATGTAAATGAACTTATTTTTTAGTTTTAAAATTTCTGCTAAAATAAGATATACATTTCTGAAACGTTACTTTTGTAAATTTAGCAAATTTAAAGTTAAATTAATCTGTTCTGAAACAAAAATCACTTACTTATAGCATAAAATTTTCTAGACAAACATTTCTTGACCTTGGGGTCTTGTTATTTTCACATCTCCATCGATAATTTGATGACTGAATGTGTTGACAGGTTTAGTACGGTGCATCAAAAATGACATAACGTTTTTTTTTGTTTCTTATAATAATTTAAAATACTATAAAAATTTCTTACATTATTGAGTCACCTCTATCTCATTATTTAATAGCTAAGATAATGATAACTAATTTTATTAATTATTGATATTACATTAAGTTATTACATTTTTAATTTAATAACTGAAATAATAACTAATAAAATTATTATTATTATATTAATAATTAAAATATCTCCCTGAGTTGTTAATTGTTTAAATTGATAAATGAGATCATTTTATTATCTCAATTTAATTTTTAATTTAATAAGTGCGAGTGAAATAAGACCTTTACATGTCAAGGGGCTTTGCCCAAGGAGGAGACAAGCTTTGAAACACATGACCTTTTAACCATAATGTCACTTATGAGATATCATACTAAAAAAAATATAACATTTTGACACACAAGAAAAATTTATTTAATTATGATAAAAAGTATTGGCAGCATTATTTGTATTAAGCTTTTAATTTTCGCTTAGTAAATATAGTCTTCACTTAAAAACTTAATAACCAACCCCACACTCTGCATGAAAGAATTTTAAAACATTTTTTAAAATTAAAGAAAAATGAAAAAAAAATTAAAAGAAAAATGGAAACAATTCTTGTAAAAAATTCTTTGTTCATCGAAAAAAAATTTTTTTCTTCAGATAATAATGTCCTTAATTCATATTATTTATAAAAGCAAATAAAAGCCTATATAATTTGATATTTAGATAGTTTATTGCAGTTTTTATTTTACAATTTGGAGCAGATTTTTAAAAAGTTAGCAGTAGTTGTGAAAAAAAAATTGATTATTTAATTACTCCAAGGAGTCCTTTTTATAAGTAATATAAAACAATTTGCAAACTCTTTGAAATTCTAGAAAATTTCATAAAATTAATTTATGGAGGGTAACAGATGTAAAAAAAAAAATATTTTTATCAAGATTTTCTAAAAAATAAAAATTTCATAAATAAATTCATTCATTTTTGAATAAGTCCTGAAAGTTTCATTTAAATTAGACAATTGTTTGATTTTTGCAAGAATTTCCAAATTAATGGGTTTCCCCCAAAACTGCGAGATTAAATAAAGCGATGACCACAAGTCTGGCGGAATTAAAAAAAAAAAAAAAAAAAAAACGAGATTTTTGACCCAAATTTAGAATGTGTTAGAAAGAAGGAAAAAATTTTTTTAAATATTTAAAAAATACTTTGTTCTTTCCTCTTAATAATTACATAAACATTTTTATGATGAAACTTTGTTTTTATTAAGTTTTGAACCTTTTATCATTATGCTATACGGATTTTTTAGCAAATCATTGGAGGTACCTAGTATAAACCTAGTCTTCAAAGTCTTGCAAAATCTGGTGAATACAGTGGTATAAAATACTGCTTCTTTCCATTCCATTTAACTGAAATGTTTCATTAAGACCCGTCATTACAATAAAAATAGGGATTGATTTCTTTGTTATTTTATGGTTTATCAACCTTTTACAATAAAAATAGAGATGTGATCCATCTTTTTAAAAATAAAACAACTGCCTAGAACAAATGATAATTAAAATATGAAACAGAAGACTACTTTCTTTCTTTTTTTTTCCAGAAAGTCTTTCTGAAGACAAGAATGGTGATTCTGAATATGGCTGACATTGAAAATGAAGGTCAAAATATATTTGCACACAACTTTAGAATTGAAACATGGTAAAAACATGACAACCCTCCCCACAAAATTAGTTTCAGTCCCATTTTTGCAAAAGATGGACTGTGGACTTTATATAGCTCTTGCTATTATGATAAAAACAAATAAGCTTATAGATTCAATTTGACTAAGGATGGTAAATGACAGCAATTGTACTAACAACAGCTGCAGAGAGCTATTCATACTTGGAGACAGATGTGTCTTTTACTTTAGATATAAATCATTCTCACATACAAGAAATGGCATTGCCACATTCACTAGTGAAATAGCTAATTGAAAACATAATTCATGTCAAAAATAAATATGGCTACAGCTACAAGCATTGTATTATTTTAACCCTCACAAAATTATTGTTGTTTGTTAACAGCATCAATACTTAGTTTAGACTGAATATATATTAAGTTCAGTTTGCAACATGAATAGAGCACTCAGGAGATAAGTAAATATTGATTGTTTATATTAGAGTCTTGTAGTTGGGGGGTGGGGACAGAAAATGTAAAGCCTAGGCTCAAACAGGTTTCCCCCACACTTGGTCTCAATGGGAATGTAACAAAACACTGACTTCCTTTCTACATTTTCTTCCTTTCCATTGACAACACATCTACATGAATCTAATAAACATAAAAAAAAAGGAAAAGGGCCTTCCTTCCTGTCTTGATTCTTCATTATAACCACCATCCTTACCCAAAATCCCTCACTAATGATCGATTATAGTCGCCACCATCTGTGTTTACTTCCTCACCTGGCACCTAAATTTTCAATTCATTCACTTTGTTTTTCTTAATTCCTAATAGGTAAATTTTGTTTTGTCTTTAATTTCAAGTTTATAAGTTTTTACTGACACAAGTTTGCTTTTGTCTGGAAATGGATTAAACATTTCTCCTCATTTTATGGGAGAAGGTGCCCAATCCTAGGGATTCCAACCTTGTGGCAACACATTCCTCAATGCACAAAGTGAGGTAGTGGTGTTACAGTGGTTGTAGGGACATTGCAAAAATTTTTGTCCTTTGCACATATGCATACGTATGGGCTATCACATAAATTTTTTTTTAAAAATTAAAAAAAAAACCCAAAAAACCTTGTGTCACATTCTGCCTTAGTGGGAAGGCCAGGTAAATACTTACTTGGTAGGATGTGTCTTTCTACCATGCAAGGGATTCAGTCAGCATATTCTAGGCCTTGCTGACAGGACAAACAGGTTTTTGAGTGTTGTTTTCAAGGCCAAGTGTTGGTTCAAGATGATGAGTATTTAGGGTGAGCAATCACCAGTACGTGATGTGTGGGTAGCATAGTGGTATGGAAAGTGCAAATGGTGAACCAAATTCAAATAACAATTGTGTTCACTTTTGCACAAATGCCCTTGGGAAAGATATGAATCTCACTCATTTTCCTATAACAGAGTAGACTATGATCTGTAACCTTGAGTGGCAACCAGTCTAAGAGAAAGAAAACTCTGAATTCCAAACCATAGGAAACTATCTACTATTTTAAGTAGGCATGGCAATTCATGGAAAATAAAGTAATCAGTAAAGTGTTCAAGTTGCCTATATCTTAAAGGGACATGACAAAAAAAAAAAACAACAAAAAAAAACTGCAAACTCATCCACGGGCCATTACTGAACAACCTATATTATTTATGGAAGTAATAGTGTGCCAAAGGAAAAATAAGTGTTTTAACAGACAATGGAAAATGTGACAGAAATCTAATTACACATTGGAACATCAAAAGTGCCTTCCAAAGGCTAAGCAAAATATTAAGAAACAAGAACATTTCATTAGAAACAAAGTAAAGTGTGCTGAACTGCTATGTAATATCAATCCTCCTATATGGCAGTAAATACTGGTGAGATAACAGATATTATTCTACAAAAGGATAGTGAGAATAGCATGGATAGAACATGTAAATAAAAACAAAGTTTTAAAGAAAATGGGAATGAAAAGGACATTGGCCTAGAATCAGAAAGAAAGTTTAGAGAATTTAATACTCACAAAATATACTGAAGGCAAAAAAAGCAGGAGGAAACACTGAGTAATGAGTTTGTTTAAATTGTTAGCAGAACAGAGAATTAGAGAGATAGTAAGGGGGATAAACATTGCTTAGAGCTACAAAGAATAGGAAGTTGTGGAGTACCATGATCATCAACATCCTAAAGGAGCACAGCACATAAAAGCTGAATGGTGCACTAGTAACAGTAAACATCTGCTTTCATTTGATAATATAGAAGAAAAAATTAAGTAAATTATATTTTAGATTTATAAAAATATTAAGAGATCTAATGAGCATCATACAGGTTTTATTTTAGCACCAACAGCATTTGACCCTGTATACATTAACACATGATAAAAGCTTAAAGTTTGTCTTTCATGGACTACTGACTTTACTCCTCTTAATACACTACGTGTCTTTTTTAAATTTAGTCATTTTTTGTCAATAATAAAATATTTCTGCAGGTAGGGAAAAAATGATTATAAATACAAAGTTTTACATTTATTTTTTAACTTGAAATTTATTCCAGCATTTTTTTTTCACTGAATTTGCTTGTTGTGCATAAAGAATAAATGTTTTTAAAAATTACATGGGGTTAGGGTAATGACTAACAATTGAAAAAATAAATAAATAAATCAGTGAAGAGATTTTTAATTCTGGCCACATTCATTACGTTTACTTTTGCAAAAATACCCTTGAGAATGGTAGGAGTATACTTCTTCATCACACCCAACTATGGATTAAATAGAAGCTTGCCTTGTAGTGGCAACTTGTCCGTGAGAAGAAAAATTGAATTCAAAACCTGCTTGAAGCAGGATGGGATATCAAACTAACTTGCCCTAGATACACATGTTTGCAGCACATATGGTGCCCTACAAACTTGACTTGTGATATAACATAAAAAAAAAGAATGAGGAGTGATTGCCAGTGGTCAAAAATTAATGCAAGAGCTTCTGTCAATATCAAAATAAGGCTATTGTATATATTAGGTAAATTCATTGTTAATGATTTTACCACGTGTATGTGTATGTACACTCAAAGTTTTCAGGCTAAGAAGAGATAAAAAAAAATATCTGACATTTAGCCAAATTTTGGGGAGAGTCAGGCCAAGAAGCATCTTTTCCATAGAAATGCACTGAAAAATGAGGAAGACTGCCAGTAGTTAGAAATTAATGAAAGCATCACTGACAGAACAAATCTATTACATTTATAATATGAAAGATAAAAAGAAAGTGCCTTTTAATAATTTATAAAAACTCTTTATTAGTCAAAGCTAGAATATTTTAAAAACCTTTGTCTTATAAAGTCTAAAAAGCAAAAACAAAAAAAAATCTAATCTAATTTTGGAAAGTTAGTTATTACATGGACAAACATTATAGTCACAAAAATAACATCTCAGCTTGAATTTTGATGAAAGAAAACAAGAAAAAAATTGTAGACTCATTTGTTTTTTTATGACTTAACAACCTTTTGCAGATTATTTAAAGCCAGAACATATTTTTGGGTTGTAATAATTTTTTGGGAGATAATGATTTTCTGATGCAACACCTACTATTTAACCCATAGCTGGGAGAGACGTGGTGGATTCATAACTTTCTCAAACGTATTTGTATGTAAGTGAAAATAACAAACCCGACTGATTTTTAATTCCAAGCCATAATGGCATTACATCACCCACACATCTACGCTTACACCACCAGGTATTCCCCATCTAGGTACTAGACAGGCTCAATGTGAGAACTAGTGTTTCAATATGATATGGTCGTAAACCTTGAAAAATTATAGAAACTCTCACATAAGGATGACAAAGAAAAGCCATAATCTTAAGTGGACAAGCTTTTCTGGGTTAAGTATAGACAAAGGGAATTAGCATTGTGCATTTAATCTCCAAAGTAAATATCCAACTAGTTATTCCATACTACAAATTCTTAAAAACTGTTTCCCACTTTTAATTATTTTGAGAGAAACAAGTAAAAAATAATAGTTTCGTCAAAAAAATCATTTGAAGGTTAACATTTAACATTTACCTTTTAAATTAAAGAAGAAAAAAAGTAACTTTCTTTGCAATTGAGATAAAATAAGTCAAAATATGCAAAACTTTGGACTATTAGATGTTTGCAGTCAGTAGGTCATGCAAAGAAAGAGAATTTAAAAAATAAAAATAAAATTAAGGACAAAATAGAGCTTAACAAATACAATAAAAAAAAAAAAACCTAGTCAAAATGAAAAGATTAAATTATCAAAACAGAACATTTAATAAGTAGTAACACTGGAATTCTTGTTTAGTTTCACAAATACCAAAGTAAATAAATAGCTGTAAACAATTTTATTACTACTTCAATGTTTCATATTCTCAAGGCTGTCATTCACCTACATATGTAAAAAAATACAGATACTTTTCTTGTATCTGTCAACCAATAAAATACACATTCTACAAAGCCTATAGCTCATAACTAATCCACATCTGTTACAGGGTGGTATCAGAATGTTCTGATGTGCTATTTAATGGAAATTCATGTATAGCTAATACTCATCAGTACCCAGCCTAATGAGTCATTCTACAAAAAGGCTTTGTGCTATTTAATTGTATTCAATTATTACACAAGGATTTATAACATTCTATTGAAATGGCTCTGCAATCTTTACAATTCAAGCAACATCTTTTTCTTCTTTTTTTTGTCCTTATCCTGAAAGGAGTTGTTGGGGCACCAATATGTTGAGCTGTCCACCATCCGCCTCGATCTGTTGTGGTTGTGTGCCAGAGCGTAGATCTCTGTGAATGGTTTCTTAGTGTGCACTCAGGTGGTGTACTTTGGGTGTTTTAACCAGGTGTAGGCCATCCTTCTCCAATTAAGACCACAGCCAATATCCTCCAACTAGATGGCTCACCTAGGTCACAAACATGTGAGGAATGCTTGCTGGTGACCTGCGTTGAGGAGGTCCTTTGCCCAGTGGTGCTGTGTTCATTCACATCACCTACCCATGTTAGTTTAGCCCACCAGCTGAAACAGCTTACGAGGGAATGGCAACTTGGAACCATTATATGGGAGACTTAGGAGATGGTTGAGGACCAGTGATGGCTATCCACCCAAAGATGCAGCGTGACAGACATCAAAGATACTACCTCTATCTAGAGCCCCCTATGCCCACACATGCCCACAACAAATTAAGAGTGAAACTTGGCAAATTTGCTACTAAGAAATGCTTTGCCAGGGTTTTTAGGAATGTGCTTTAGGTTGAACACAGGGTTGGTTGGGTTGGTTGATTGTACCACATATCAACGCTTGTTGCGTATTATATACTGATAAAATCAGCCCTTTTTTATCTTATTTTAAGATTATATCTGACTATAAACATTTACTTATGTTGATTTCACTCTTGCCAGGGATGACTGCAAAACACTTGCCTCTCCTTTTTTTATATGCAAAAGCACACAAATGCATGCTGGGATTTTTTAGCCAATAAAATAAGCTGGTTTGCAGTTTGACATGACTCAACTCTGATCTGCCTTGTCTAGAAGTCAGAACGGTACATTCACTTGTTTGAACTTGCTTTTGTGTGTCAATGCCAATTCTTAATTTGTGAATTTTTTGCCTTATTACTGTTAGTTTGCCTTGCATATATTGTTTGCTTGCTTGATATTATTTTATTTTGCCTGATCCCTTTTTCTTTTTCTTGTAAATTTTGTTAATTCTGTCTGTTGGACAGTTCTGCTATTTTGCATTTGAGCATGGCTAATCACTCCACAAGTTAGGAGGCCAGTACGCTTCCAATACTCACTCCACAACTTACTTGGAGGATAGGCAAATATTGATGATTTACAGTTGAGTCCGAAAGCATTTACTTAGTAGGCGGCCTTTATGGTAGGGATCTTATCCCATTGTAAGGGATGCAGTCAGTGTATTCTAGGTCCCACAAACAGTTTTTCTGAGTGGTGATTCAATGCCAAGTAATTGGTTCCACTTGAGCATTTAGGGCAACCAATTGCCAGCAAAAAGTCAGAAAAAGAAAAAAAAAAAAAAAAATCCCGACATTCATATGGGCCGCTATTGAACAATCCATATTATTGAATTAATGGTGTACATTTTTAGGCTGAGTTTGAGTAGCTTCAATTATAAACCTCTTATCTATATTATAATTTAGAGTTGGCTTTCTCCTAGACTGGATGCCAAACATGGCTAGAGAGCTCAGTCTGTCCTGTTATTTTACCCATACCTGGAGGGAGAAGATAGATTCGTACCTTTCCACGGGTATTCAAGTGAAAGTGAGTGAATCTATCTGGCAAAAGAGACACAGAGTTGCATATGGTCATGTCTGTACAAACTAGTTACATCTGGGTCTTTCCCTGTTGGCAGCAGAACATCTTGACATGTCTAGATATGGGCTTCTCTGCAACTTGTCCTTGATTTGGGTCTTTGTCAAAAATGTCTCATGCCAATAAAAGCAATGGGAAAACCAGCAGTTAGCAGTGGTCACTTTTCAAGACTCAGTGTCTTATGAGGTTGTGTTCCTGTAGGCATTTTTTTCCTAAAATTGCTGTGTTTGGTTTTCTGAAGTAGTGTTATTTTGCTTCCTCCCATCTCTTTCCCTTCTCTGCCTGTTACTCCATAGTTCAATTGGTTAAGTGTTTCCCCCAAATGCAACACACTGTTGCCATATTTTACAACATAAAATTATTGGTTAATTCAAAGATCATGAAAGTATCAAAATAAATATAGAGAACTAATGGAAGATCTTTGGAAAAATATTTTCAATAGTGCTACAATGGGGCAAGTCGATCTTGGAACTGTGGTATTGCACTCAGTTTGAAAGTTGGGGTTTGACATAAAGATGCTAAATATTTTTTATTTCAAATTGTTACCATTTTTTGAGGAAACAAGTTTAAAGATTAAGTTTAGGTTTAAAATCGTAGCATTGGAATTTCATTCCAGTGATCAGTGAAAGCCTTATAACACAGCCTTAAAAAATTTATAATTTACTGAAGCTTTACAAATTGTATATGGACAAGATGCATCGCACAAGCACATCTATAAAGGGCAGCTGTCTGTATGTGTGTCTGGCTAAAACTAAAAAACTATAATAATTAACAACACACACACACAGTATCACCCAACCCACCTTATTGTAAAAAAAAAATTATCATTGTATGATTTGTATTTGCAAAGATATTTTAAAATTTATATATTAAAAATAATAATTGCATTAGAATGCATTCAAAATTCTCAGGATTAAAAAGTAAAAACAAACGGGAATGATTATTATTCCCGTTTGTTTTTACTTTTCAATTCTGCTGATAATTTTAAAACACTATATGTATTTTTAAAATTTCTATTCTCTTGAATTTATTTCCATATCTATAGTAAATAAAAGTGTAAGTTAAAAAAAATGAATATTAAAACAACAAAGTAAATTTAAATGAAGAATATTAAATACAATTATTTGAAAAAAAGTTTAATATTTATTTCAAAACAAAAATTGTAAAAATACAAAAGAATAAATTCCTGTAGATATTGGGGTGGGTGGGTCAGTGGCTTTAGTTTTAAATTAGGATAAATGTTATAAACTGAAACTCATACAATACATTGCTTATATAAATATATATTGACTGTCTTACCAATGTTACTTATGTTAAGACAGTGGTTATGAAACCACTGACTTAACATAATCAAATCTGACATATGCTAGATAAGTTATACAGAGTGCATCATCAAAAAACCTCCTACGTAAAAAAAAACAAAAACAAAAAAAAACAGGTGGGATAAAATGTGACAGGTTTTATTGTTGTAGTGTGAACAGATTCCACTCCACTGCTGAAGCCAAATCTGGATTAAAACTTGTTTAGTTTATTTTTTTTCTTTTTATAAATGTTTAAATGTCAATAAATTACCTACATTTTGATAAAAATCCCATTATTGATTTTTTATGGTGAGAGATCTCTTTATGATCACCTAAAACCATGACATCCTCTCCATGTAAAAAGATCGAATTCTCTATCTCTGATCACATTCACAGACTGAGAAAATTCAATAAATGGAAGGAAGCTGTTACTGTGTACTATTTTTACAACCAAAATGTTTAATTTGGAAACTTTAATTTGTCTACAGTCCTTGAATAAAATGATATAACAAATATATCTTTTATGCAGGAACATCTTGCCGGGTTCATTAAGTTGAAGAGTGCTTCAAGGCAAAAAGAAAAAAAATTTTTTTTTAAGATTGAAATTGTTCTATAATCTAGAAAACCATTAAAAGGTTCCATCCTAAGTCATTCCATTCATACCTCTTAACTGCTGTTATTTCTAGGTTCATCTGTTAGGGTCCAAGCTATGGGCAAATAGTCAACCCCCAAACAAAAATCAACAGTTCATTTCTAGAATAAAATGAGCAACAATGCATTTTCATGGTAAAATTACCAGCAATACATTTTATGCTCTACAAACTATGTATCTAAAAAAAATAATAAAAATAAATATGCCTTTACACTGAAAGTATAAAATTATGTACAATATATCTGTAGCTGAAAGCATAAAATTGCAGACTTCAGCATTAAATAACCCATTGAAGTTGATATGCCGCTAAACAAAATCAACCAACCAAGCCATTCATAGCATCTCTAGGATGAGAAAAGTTACTGCAGAGCAGCCATCTTTTCTATGAACATCACAGAATGGGTAATATTGGATTGCATGCTAATAATACCAAAAACAGAATTCCTGTCTACAATCACTCATTAAGCATATATTAATAGCACTATTGCTGCCACATATGGTCCAGTGCCCCTGCTATTTACATTGAGCTCCTTGATAATATCCAAAGAAGAATCAGCAATATTATTGGTCCTGATCTGGTGGCCAAGCTTCAGTCACTTTCCCACCACTGTAAGGTTGCCTTTCTGTGCCTTTTCTGTAAATACTTTCATGGTAATTGTTTGGATGTGCTCTTTGCTATGGTACCTAGCCTTTTTGAATTTAAGCGCAATGCTAGACTGGTGTCAAGATCTCATCAATTTACTGCTGAGCTGGCTAAATGTAGATATAAGTCCAATGATAATAGTTTCTTTTCTGGCATTTCTTACTTATGGAACTCCCTTCTGGCTTCATGTTTTTTAGCCAACTTTAATCTCTAAAAATTTAAATGCAATGTCAATCCTTATCTACTGTCCTCCTGATTACGCTTTCCACTTCCCGCTCATTTATAATGTTTCTGTTCTGAATTCTTCCACACCCTGTAACCCTTTGTGTTTAGTGGCTTTACTGTCTTATATGGGGTGATACCAATTTAAAAAAATAATACACCACTTTCTTTTTGTAGTAAGTTACAATAATCTACATTTGAATGATAATATTCAAACTTAAAAAGAGATTTATGCATTTCTCAAAAAATCAAATTACTCCTTCTCTTTGAGAAGGAGTGAATATAATAAGAGAAAGTTGGTAGCTGGTTGTAACAATGCATGTGTAGGCAATAATCATAAATGGCATGGTTGTTGTGATATATGGAAGAAGTTTGAATATTGATTGAAACCAATGTTAGTCAAAAAAACAGTAATAAAGGTCAAGGTGAAGCTGAGACAATGAATTCTTGCAGAGAAAAATAAAATAGATATTTCAACAAAAGTGCAGAGTTCTATCTGGATGCTTTTTGTTTCATATATAATACATAAATTCACCCAATACAAGGCTCGTGAGCCACTTAAGGTAGATTTTTGTCTGATTTGTTTTCTACAGCTTATCGACCCTTTGCAGGTTATTTAAAGCAAGAAAACACTTTTAGATTGTAAGAATTTTTATTTTGGAGATAATGGTTTAGTGATACAAGTCATACTAATTAACCCATAGCTAGGGGGAGAAGAGGTGGGCATTCCCAAGGGCATTTGCATGTAAGTGAATATAAAGAACCCAAAAGAAACTGAGACTTGGCCCTCTGATTAACAATTTCTAGTCACTATCCATTACATCATCCCTACATCCAAGCTTACAGGACCTGGTATTCCCAAGCAGTCACCCATCTAGGTACTAATGAGGATTGACATTGCTTAACATCAGTGATTGTAACAGTAATAAAGGTCAGGATGAAGCTGAGGCAATGAATTCTTGCAGAGAAAAGAAGTAGAATAGTTATTTCAACAGTTCTATCTGGATGCTTCTTTTTTTATTACTAAAATTCACCTAATACAAAGCTCAAGAGTCACTCAAGGTAGAAGGTTACTGTTAAATGGTAATGTTAAATGAGATGTGTGATATGAATGGAAGCGGTTGGATGTGGAGACTATGAGAATAAGGAGGATAAATACCAACTGATATTTGACTTGAAGAGGTCAAGATTAAAATGTTCAGGGAAACACCCATGTAGGAGTCTGTACCACAAGATAATTATTTCTTGGAGAAAAAAGCTGTCAGAATGGTATGTCTTATCAGTAAAGGTCTGAACTGGTAGAACTAAAGAATGGAGCTGAACATCTGTCATGGAAATAACAACAGAGTCATGACAGGTTTTGTTGATTTCCCAATGGCATGGAAATGATTGCAGAAATCCCCACCCTCTTATAGTCAGAAGGACACAATGCATGCTCAGATATTTTTCTTAGCCAATAAAATAGGAACACTTGCACTTTGACATGACTCCATCTAGATCTGCCTTAACTACTAGAGACATACTATGTTCACTTGATTGACCTTGCTTTTGTGTGCAAACACCAAATGCTAGTTTGTGAATTCTTTTGCCTTCTTATCAATTTTGATTTGCTTTAACTATATTGTTTGCATGATTGTTACTGTTTCATCTTTTTGACCTTTTTCCTTTTCATTTCAAATTCTAATAGTGTTATTTATGTTGCACTTTAACAATGGCTTCTAACTCATCAGGTTTGCAGTGTTCCATCTGTGCAAAGGTATACATAGTCAAGGTTTCAGCTTTTTCTATTACTGCCCACTGACTTGAATGCTACTCCACCATGTCTCTTCTTTGCCTTAAGTCATTTTCTGCATTTAATAGTATGAAGAAATTTTGATGATGAAACACTAAATTCTTTTATTTTTTACCTGACATGTATTGCAACACATTTCAGAACTCACTCTATAAGATGTGTATTGCAACTAAGGAAAAAAACATTGTCAAATTTTAATTTTCAAGGAAGCACCTACATTATTTTCTTACTTTTGGAATGGGGATACTTTGACTCTATGAAAATAGCATGGTGTGTTCTAGCTGTAAAGGTCTGAACTGGTGTAACTAGAGCTACCAATAACTTAGGTCAGGCACAATTAACTAATCTAAGTTCCACAATCCAACCTTCAGGGTTTCAGGTTTTATTTGTTTTTTCCTTCAGTTCTCCAACTACACTTCCAAAAAGTTATTTCAGCATTAAATGACCCATAAGGTATTGATATGTCGTTAAAAAGAAATCAATCCAGCAATCAACCGACCAACAAGTATTATGAGAGTCCCAATCATATGAACTTAGTTAAACAAGTAGCTCTTCAAAATTAAAGCTACAAAAGTTTATATACTAAACATAGCTTAATTTAGTAGGAAAACAAATGGGGGGAATATAGTAACTGTGCCAGTTTTCTAAATGGGGAGGGCCTAATTGCCTTAAATATTAGGATTTGAAATCAAAGTTTTCACAAATGACTCAAACACAAACCACTTGTACTGATATGAAATATACAACTCTCTCAGCCACTATGCAGTCTTTATATTTAATATCTATTGATAGCTTATTAAATTTTTTTTAGTATTGCATATAGCTAAATAGTATATGAACGGGAGTAGGAAAACTGTTAGGAAGGCATAAAGAAAGAAATCAATATTTGAACTGCTGTCTTTTATCTGTGATCAAACATCCCCTACTGCTTGCTACTAATGGGAAATACAAGCATTAAGTTCATTTAAATGTTACAATTTATTACTAATTTTTATTTCATTTATATATATATAAAAAAAAAAGCAAATTACTGAAATTATGCATGTGAAAAGAGATTTATTTAAAACTATATTTTAAAATAGGGTGGTGGAACTTCCAAGTATATTATGGGTGAATATATTCAATGAAGTAAATTTAGGTCCCTTACACCTTTCAGGGTAAAAGACTATATTAAAAATAAAGTTTCAACATAATAAAAAAAGGGCAAAAGAATGTATCATCTTGAAGAGAATTATTATTTCAAAGAACACAAATGAATAGAATCATGTAGATTTTCTGCATTTAACAATTAGTGTCAGGACCATGAAATTTTCTAAAACCATTATTTCAGAATTGTTGAATCAGCATGGATCACCTTAAAAATTTAAATGCAATACCAATCGTTATTTTATGTCTTCTTAATTCCTGTTTTCTCTCTTTAATAGTGTTTTATGCATATTAGTATCTTTATTATCTTGCTTGGAGTGAAATTAAGAAAAAAAACTTTTCGAGAATAAGTTACTGTGGGAGAAAAAAATGCATTTTTACAATAACTATAAAAAATATAATTTTATAACCATACACCTCTCCCAGTCTTTGACCAACTAGACAAGTCGCCTCATGTTGTATTTTGATTTCAAACTGGGAAAGGGTCCAATGTGCATTCACAAGAGAAAAATAAATAGTGAATTTAATACTAAAGCAAAAAAAATGAAAATGTGAGTCCCATTTTCAATATATTTGTTCATTTATTCAGGGATTCACTTGAAACAGACTGTGAAATGATAGGTATATGACACATGGGACAACTTTATTGCTAATTCTGACCTCTATCACAACAGAAGACTAACAAACCACTCTTCCATTTGGCTAACCAGCAAGAACAGACTCTTCTACCCATATCTACATTGCTCTTTGTCCATATCTACATTGCAATTCATACCCGGGTGGCTCAAAATTACTCAATTCTAATTGTGACTCTCCTAACCTCCAGCCAAGTGACATTATCCTGAAAGTTTTTATTTATCTGTTTACTCTATTTCCTTTTGGTCAGCACTTCTAGATTTAGATGCCAATGCAGTCATAAAATTGCCATCCTTTGGTCCAAATAAAAATCATTCAGTTCATTTTATTTTGTAGCTGTTCTAAGCCAACTGTGTGGAACTCATTGCCATACTCTCACTTAAAAATATGTAATAATCGTTTAGAGACAGTGAAACCTGTTAATTTCATGCTAATGCTTAGAGTGCAAGGTTGCTCTCAGATCAAAATGTAGTATCTGCTCCAGACAGTTTGATAAAAGAGAGAACAAGGTAAGACTATAATTTACTTAAACAATAATAAACTAAACTTCCAGAAAAACACACAGCGGTACACTGTATAAAATGTCAAAAGTGTTATTTAAGTTATTAATTTAAACTAATGACCTCTTACCAAGTGGCTAATTTGACGTGGCTCTAAATCTTTAGAAATAATTAAGAAAAAAAAAAAACAAAAACAAAAAAAAAACTATTATATGTGAAAGCATTTATTATTTTAAATATTTATTTATTTATCTGTTTAGCATCATATCAATTCCTTATGGGTCATGTAATACTGAAATTTCATTTTCTTGGGAACATTAGTAATTTCCTTTACAAAAATATATTGCTGGTAATTTTTTTTTACTATGAAAATGTATTGCTGGTATTTTTACTATAAAAATGTTTATACTTTCATAGTGTTTTGACCCCAGTTTGGGAGGTAACTATTTTCCCATAGCTGGAACCCTAACGAGTGCTACCACCCTGGATTAGGGGGGAACAACAGCAATTAAAAGGTGGTTCCATGCTCTTCAAAACTACCAGATCAGAGGCCTTGCTGCCAGATGTTGTTCATCATCATCATCAGGATGGATTTTTTAAATAGCAAGGCAACAATATTGTCCAGCCTTTAATAAGACAACAGCATTATCCAATACACTTGTCTTAATAACAGGAATGCACATAATGTCTTTTGATGGGACAATATAAATGTTTTTTTCTTGAGTAACAGTAATGAAAGAAGAAGAAAATAAAAATAAACATTACCCTATCATAAATCTTGATCAGACATTCAGAGGATGACAGTGTAATTGTTTAAAAGCCATCATTAACCACTTTCACCAGTACATAATTATTCAAATTGTTAATGCACAATACAACCTAGGTCCTGACATGACATTGCAATTCCTTATAATGCATGTCAATTTACCAGAAAGAAACTACTGATGCTTTCTGCGAAACTAAACCTTCAGAATTTTATAACTTAAATATCCAGAGTTCATTTTAAATCTTATAAAATCAAATAATTTCTTTGATAACAAAATTCAAAAATTCAGAATACAATATCATTTTCGTTATTTTATTTTCACTAGTAGGTGTTCTTGTAAGTAAACCAAACTGAAGAACTAGTAGGTGTTCTTGTAAGTAAACCAAACTGAAGAACACATTTGCAATTGTTTCTCATCATGTGAAACACACATCATGCTTGTTTAACTTCAGGTGATTCATCACAGTAGGTTAGATAGAAATCCTCTTATATCTCTTTGCAATTTACAAATATAGCCAGTCCTCCTCAAAACACACACACACACACACTGGAGCAAAAAATGGCCTCTTAATTTTAACACCTCCAAAACAAAACTACTCTCTATTACTGATCTGGGAGACCCTTTTCTAGCTTCAATCAACATGGCTGATGCTAACCTCCAGGAGAGTGACTTGTTGCATCTTCTCAGGCTAACATTCTCAGCTAACATGAAGTGGAAAGGCTATTTTGAATCCATTCCTTGGTCTACTGCTAAAAAAGTTGGTTCACTGCATCATGCTAGACAGTTAAGAGCATCAAGAAAGTCCCCAAACTTTACTTATGTCAACCAAATTCCAATGAGCCAGCACTGAAATGCAAACATAATTACAGTTTTATTTTTCCTACAACCTAAAATATTTGTATCCCTAGATATACAATGATTATATCAAATGAAAGAAAGCCTATCTATCTATATCACAGGTTATATAAACAAGTAATAATAACACAGAACAATAGCCAAGTGAATTAAAGTGTTGGTTGGCTGTTTCTGTTTAGTAGCATGGGTTATTTAATGCTGAAATCAAAATATTTTGTACGCAATTTTTTTATTTTATTTCTGGAGATAATAATGGTTTTGTGATACAAGTCTTACTAATCAACTCATAGCTGGGGAGAGAAGAGGTGGATTCATACCCCCCTTCCCCAAGGTAGTTGCACGTAAATGAATATAAAGAACCTAACTGGAATTGGAACTCAGCTCTCCAATTAACAATTCAGAGTCATTATCCATTACATCACCCACAAATCCAATCTTACAGCACCTGATATTCCCAAGCTGTTACCTATCTAAGTACTGACCAAACTCAACATTGCTTTGGTGAATATATGAGAACCAGTGTTTCAACATGATGTGGCCATAAGCCTGAATTAAAGTGCTGATTTGTGAATTTGGTGACATAGTAATTGTGAGTTCAATCCCTGTACTGGGCAGTATATACTTGGAAATGGGGTGAGAAATATTAAATCAGAATTAGACACGGTATTCCTAACCATGGACAGCAGAAGGAGAACTATCTACCCAACTTCCTCATAGATAAACAGATGTTCTCAGGTTTTCAAAATTGGTTTAACTTTGGCCAAATTCCAAGTATTTGTCAAGTCATGGTCATTTGAAATGAATAAAAACTGGCACATGCATAAACATTAACTTTTTCATTATCAGTTCTGGTTAATTGCTTTTTTGTCTCTTTTTGCAAAGATGGTCATTGGAATCTTAATATTCTTTTTTCAAAAATGACTGATAGCAAGTGGATTTGGGGGACCCAACTGCACAAAATTCAGTCAAAGCAACAAAATTTTTAGCTATACTTTGCCTGTTTTTGTTTTGTCTCTGACTACCACAACTTTGAATCACTAACAAAAATGTCCAAGATATGTTTTTTTTAGTGTAAGATCCCAAATATTAAAACAATTTAAATTTGTAAAATGTAAAAAATTGTTCATGGGAAGACATTTAAAACATGATCAGTCCCTTTCAGGCATTAAATTGATCATTGCCTACTTTTGGCCCCACATGCCAGACACCAAATATCAATTTTCAACATAACTTTCCTTGTATTTATCAGAAAAAAATGATTTAGACCTTATTTTGGGCACTGAAAATCCCCCCACCCAAAATGAAGTCTAATGGATTAAATGCAAACCATTTTGTATACCTCTTTTTGAATGAGAAATGTGAAATTTTAATTAGAATGTAGAATTTGTTTTAATCTTCCTCTTAAGTGCAAATAACATTAATACATTTCCATAATTGAGCTGAAAATCAATCAGGAGGTTCAAAAACCACAAATGTCTGCTCATCGCTATTGTATGGGCCCACTGATTTAACCTAGAATTACCAGGAAGAAATACACAACTATTTCAGTCACAAGATAGGCATGTTATATATATATATATATATATATATATATATATATATATATATATGGATCAATATTGTGATTTTCTTTCTTCATTTAATGATAATGTTATTAAGCTTATCAGACGTTATGAAAAGAATTTACATAAAATAAATAGACAACACTTGTCTATATTATTTAATGAAACATGTATATATATATATATATATATATATATATATATATATATATATATATATATATATATATAATGAAGAATGAGAAAAAAATATAAATTCTAATATTCACAGCATTAATTCAAAAGAGGGCTCAATACCAAGAGTAGAGCAATAATTATTTCTTATAATTTTTACATATGGACAAAACAACTTACTCACTACAAAGATGCATGCAAAGAATGTTTTGGTGAGAACCAAAAATGGTTATGAGCAATTCTATTTACAAGCAAGCCGCTTATGAAACATCACTTCCTTTTTCTCCTTATTCAAATTGTTTTTGGAAAATATATATATATATATATAGGAAAACTATTTCATTGAAACTAGATTTAATTACATATTTCACCCTTCTTAGGCTTCAGCTGATCTAAAAAAAAAACAAATGAAAGAAGTGAGTGTGTGTGTGTGCATGCGCATGCTTAAATAATAAATCATCAGTACTTTTCCACTAAGCTGACATTTCTCATGATGAAAAAAAAAAGAATGAAAATGAGTGACTTTTAAAAAATCCATTAATATTTATTCTGTATCTTTTCTTTGACATTTTTTAGTTCATGTTGAAATTTATGTATATATTTTCCCAGCTTTTCTGCATGGAATTTAAAGTAAATCCTCATTTTATTTTCAGAATGTCTTGAATGCAAAATATTTATATAGCCATTTCTGAAATTAACTTAAGTTAAATCCTTATCCAATTTCTCACAATAGCTTGAAAGTAAAAGATGTATGTTTTTAGTTTTGCCTATGTGTTTTCTATGTTGACAATATGCATATAAAATAGCTTTTCTATTTGTCATATTTTTTCAAAACTTTTTGGGGATTCCGTATCCCATTTTACACACATACATACCATACAAACACACTCTCTCTCTTTCTTTTTCTCTCTCTATATATACATATATATATATATATATATATATATATATATATATATATAGAGAGAGAGAAAGAGAGAGAGAGAGAGAGAGATAGGTCATTTTGAAGACTGTTTTTGAAGCCTAAATTGCTGGTTTTTCAGTGGTTTGCTGATAAAGGCATTTAAGGCAAATAGGCTTTGTGTGGTAGAGTGCTCAGTATCAAAGATAAGGATAAAGCATTAATAGAATTAGTAAAACAGCTTTTCACTTAACTCATGTTTACTTTAAAGTTTCATAGTTACATAGATGTAACTACTCATCAGAACAGAGTCAATCTGTTTATTGCAAAAGAATATCAACAAATTCAAGCAACATAAAAACATTCAACAAAAACAAAAAAAAAACATATGAAACAGCTTTAGTGGTACCACCAAAAAAATATAGAAAAGTAATTAAAAGTGTACGTAGAACATCTATGGCTACTAAGTTTGATCATCATAGCAAAATGGTGTTGACTGATGGAGCTCTGTTGAACACAAAAGAACCTGAAAACGTAAAGATTTGGATAAAATGCTTTGAGGCACTTGCCAGAATAAAGAAGTTATGAAATGACCAAACACCTGGAGGACAGAAAAATCACGGATCTATTTTTGGCCACTGTGGGATGCGAAGCCATTAGGCAGGTTTCATTAATGACTTACATGGCTGAAATTGAAAACTCGACATTTAAGGAAGTCAAATAAATAATATTGAAAAATATTTAACCAAAGAAAAGATTGGCCATAGCGGAATGAACAAAATTCTTAGCATTGAAACAAGAATTTGTGGAGCATATAAGGAAATATCTAAGAAGATTAAGAGATACCAGAAGATATTGTGAACTTCATGAACTAAGACAACAAGGAATAAGCACAGGGGAAAAATTAATTCAACTTCGATTGGTATAAGGACTGTATAAGACCTCTCAGAGTAAAACTTTTAGAGTGGTTATAGACAAACCAAGTAACTTTAGAAGTTTGTATTGACTTTATACAAGAGGAAAAATGAAAATGAAAACCAATCTAAGCTTATGGACATATGTGTGATAAAAAGAACAATGATAAAATGCAGATATTGCAACTATAAACATGAATCAAAGAGAGCATATTGACAGATATGTAATAAGAGCAAAAAAGAAAAATCACTTTCAAACTGTATGTAGATCACGAGATACCAATGTAAAAACTGTCAAAATAAAACACAATGATGTAAAAAGGCAAACATTTTTTCAGTAGAAAGGAGAAACAAAAAGAACACCTTCACAAATATCAAATTAAAGAGTGTAGAGTTAAAAATGCAAATTGACACTGGAAGCAAAGTGACCCTTATTCCAAAGAAATTTTGGGAAAAATTATTGAAACTAAAATTAAAGAAAAACTTAGTAAGATTAAGACAGTTGGATGGAAAGTGTATAAAAATATTAGGGTCCTTTCAAGGCACTTTTGAAACAAAAAATAGATTTGAAACTGTCATAGACTGTATAAATGTCACAGTTTGATAAGAACTGATTTCATAAATATTAATAGCACATGTTTACTTAATACAGGAAGTCCTGAAATTTGGGACATTAAAAAACTATAAAGCAAGCCTTAAGTTAAAAAGAAATATCAATCCATCATAATTTGAAAGCCATAGGCTCCCCATTCATATAAAGCCAAAGGTAGTTGTTAAGCTGTGCAAAATGATAGAAGAAGGCATTTTTAAATATGTAAAACCTGGAGGCAGCAAATGGGCATCATCTATTGTGGTTTTAAGGAAATCTAATTATGATATTAGAATTTGCGAAGATTAAAAATTAGGCATAAATCATAAGATTTGTTCGTATTCCTACCCTATTCCAAATATATGAAACATACTACATATCTGGCAGGAATGAAATATTTTATGAAAATTGATTTAAAAAAATGCGTAGCACCAAATTCAAATAGATGATGAATTTAAAGAAATCACAATAATAAACTCTACCATAGGTTCACTTAGATGGTCCCACTTAGCATTTGGAATTAAGATAGCCAGCTTGATTTTTCAAGCAGCTATGGAAAATTTGTTAGTGGAGAGAGTAGAAAATATGATAATTTATCAGGATGATATATGTTTAGGTTCGGCCACAGAAGAACTGAAACAAAAAACTAAATTTGTAACGAATAAGTTGAGGAAGGCAGGAATGACAATAAGTGAAGATAAGTGTATATTTAATTGCAAAGAATTAACATTCTTGGGTTACCCAATTTCAAAAAACGGTACTTCACCGGAACCAACGTTAATACAAAAGATATTAAATGTATCTTCTCCAACTAATAAAAAAGAATTGGAATCATTTTTCAGATTAACCAATTTTTATAGCAAATTCTTGTCAAAATATTCTGAAAAAATTGTTTCCTGAGTTGCAAAAGAAGAATAAGGAGTTTGAATGGACTAGTACATACGAAACAGCCTTCATTAAATTAAAAGACACTCTATCTAAAAAACCTGTAGTCAATATTTTTCCCCTAAAAAGGATGTTACATTAACCACAGATGCAAGTGGCCAGTCTGTATTGGCAATTTTGTCCCAGGAAGGACACCCATTGATGTATCTTTCCAGAACATTGACACCAGCTAAACTGAACTACGCTAATATTGAAAAGGAAGTACTTGCAATTGTATGGAGTATGACCAGAGCAAGACAAGTTTTATTAGGAAAAATTTTTTTGTAGAGATCGAATCATAAGCCCTTAGAATTTATATTCCATCCTAGGAAGGAATTGCCAAAAGATTAAGATGGGTTATGAAGTTAATGGCTTTTGATTATGATATAGAATACATGAAGGGGAACATGATAAAACACATAGAAGCATTGTCCTGACAACAATTTGAAAAAAAAAAAACAGTTAAGGATAAATTTTTGCATTTGGGTGAAAATGGATGTGTCATCCATGATTATGGAGATGTTACAAGATCCAGTCTTAAGTCAAATTTTTATCTAGAATAAGGAACAATAAATGGAGCAATTGTTCAAAAGCAGAAAGGCCATAAAAGAAACCAGACACAAACTATCAATAGAAAATGGTCTAATTTGTAGTTGAGATTTAGTGGTACCACTGGAAAAATGTAGAAAAGAAATAATTAAAAGTGTCCATAGAACATCTACAGCTACTAAGATTGATCAGCACTAAGAAATAGCAGTTATTTGAACAAACTAGAATATACAAATGAAAACAAAACAAACCCAATAGAAAAACAAACAATCTGGTTCAATCCACCCTAGAATAATACAATAAAAACAAAAATAGGAAAAATATTCTTCAAAATAATTGAAAATCATTTCCCCAAGCACAACTATCAAAAATCATCGACAAAAATACAGTAAAAATCAGTTACAGCTGCATGGGTAATATAGAGAAAACAATGAAAAAATACTCAAAAGGACAATAATAATCACACATAACTCAGCAAAACAACAAATGCAATTACATCAGTACCAAGATCAAATGGGAAATTATATAAAAAAGCTGCCCCACACAGTAATAGCAGAAACTCTAAATTATGTCTGGAGGAAAAACTAGCAATTATTACACTTAAAAAATCAAAACAACTTCTTGAAGAAGAATGAAATAATGGGGAAATGCAGACATATAAACAAACACCTACTTTACAACCTAAATACTAACATAAAAAGAAAAGAAAGAAATACAACACAAAATGAAAATCCTGTCACAAAAAAACAAAAACAACCATACCTAACACCTAATCCATACCAATCTCAAACACAATCCATCCAGAGAAGAGTATCCACAATATCAACAAATAATAACCTACAAAATTTACCATAACTACACTCTTTACAAAACACAAAACACACACACTAAATACAAAAAAAGGGAAAGAGAATGCATGTAGGGGTGAAAATGCACACACACACACAAATACACATGGGTGAGTGTGTACATGTTTGTATGTATGTATATATACATGCATGCACACAGATACACACCTGCAAAAATACTAACATAAAAAGAGAAGAAAGAAATATACAACACAAAATGCAATGCCATCACAAACAAACATACCTAACACCAAATCCATACCAATTTCAAACACAACCCACCAAGAAAAAGAGTAACTATAATACCAACAAATAATCACTAATAAAATGTGCCACAACTACACTCTTTATAAAACACTAAATAAAATAAAAAAATGAGAAAGAATATAGAAGCACGAACATACACCCACATAAATAAACAGACATTTAGACATGAACATAAAAACATGCACAAGCGAGTGTATACATGTTTGTATGTAAGTATACTTGCATGCACAAATACACACACCTGCACAAAAATACATACAGACATAAAAATTCAATCCTAACCTAAAATAAATGGTCAAAGCAATAATAATAAACATAAACCCAATGGAGACATATAGAGTTAACACAAATACAAACAGAAACACACAGTCAGATGTGCATACATGTGCAGGTGAGTGTGTACATCCATGTATTATGTATGTATACATATATAAATACATGTATATGCAGACACACACACAAACACGCACATACACACACAAAAATCTAACCATAATACAATAACAATAAACAAGATGTCACAAGAGAAGGTGAGGAAAAAATAAAAATAAAAGAAAAAAAGGCAGAGAATTTTTAGTTTAGTTTATCGGCATATCAACCTCAAAGGGTTATTTAATGCCAAAAAGATTTTTCTGATAGGTTCGTATGAATAGAGTATGTATTCTTTGTAGTGAATCATTTTGTAGATCAGGTTTCATTGACATATATTATAAAGAGGTATTTTGTCAAGAGTCAAATGTATTGCTGGTAATATTTTTTCTTCAAAAATGTATTGCTGGAAATAATTTTTCCTTCCAAAATTGGTAACAAAACAATGTAGGTAAGCAAATTTGTCTAATAGTTTGTTTTTCTTAAGAGACAAATTTTTTTAGAGACAAATTTCTTTGATGAGATTTATGATGTTGCTTTAATCGGTATTTTTAAACAGTTGCTTTAAGTTATCCGATTTGTAGAGTTTGATTTGGGTTTGCTGGAAGTTACTTAGTAGAATGTATTTGACTGTATATGGTTTCTGGCATGGGACACATATTGGCAGTTTCACATTTTTTAGTAGATGTTGGTGGGTTATATATGTGTGTCCTATATGGAGTCTGGTTAGAACCATCTTCTCTCTCCTTATCTTTCTGAAACTTCACAGTCTTTCACTGATGATTGGTTGGATGTTGAGAAGTTTATTGTTTACACAGTTGTCCCATAATTTTTTTTTAATGGTCCTGTTTATGCCAGGTCGGAAGTCAGTGTGTGGCACCTTTACATTAGAGAGGGCCATGTTTAGCGATTCCTTTACCATTTTGTCAGCTTTTCCATTTCAATGTATGCCAATATAGCTTGGTATCCAGCATAGCACTATTATAGCATCTTTTTCCTTATAAATAGAGTCAATCTTATTTAATAATTTATTTATTAAGGGGTTTCCTATGTTTTTATTCTTCAGAGCTATGAGTACAGATAGTGAATATGAGAAGATGATGAATCTATCTGACCCACTGGATTCTATAATATCTGAAGCCAAGTGTATGGCTGAGGCTTCTGCACTGAAGATTGAGGCTTTGTCAGGAAATCTTTGTCAGGCATTGTTATGTTGTTAAGGATAGCAGAACATCCAAATCTGTCCAAGATCTTAGAGAGCCATCAGTGTATATATGCTTACAATCTGGATGATCTTGTAGAACATTATGGATTTCTTCCATGCAGTTGGATAAGTTAGAATTAATTTTAGGATGTTTAGTAAGGTTTAGCAAAATTGTAGCATATTTCATTAACCAGGGTGGGTTTTTTGAGTTTTGTGGTTTTAAGAATTAAGGTTGGATTTATTTGTGTTTTGCTGATGAGATTTTTTCATGTAAGGTTTGTTAGCATTTTCTGTTTTATCAAACAGAAATTTGTATTTAGCATTGAAAGTACAATGGTAGGCAGGGTTAGTTGTGCAGGATTTGAGATTTAGATAATATTGTAATGCTAGTTCTTCACATCACAATTTTAAAAGGTGCCTCATGGGTTTCAATGTATAAACTTTCTATGGGTGATGCTTTGAAGGCACGCAGAGCCAGTCTTAATCCTGCATGGTGAATGGGGTCAAGGATTTTTAGATAAGATTTCTGCATCAACCCATATATGAAACATGGTTTTTACTTGAATTAGAATTGTGTTATTTTTCTTTATTGATTTTAGTTCTATCATGGCTGATATAACCTTTTGCAACACTAGTTATTTCATCATCTAAGTGTTTGATAACTATGAAAGTTGGAAATTGTTTCTTTTTCTGATATTTCAATTTCCATTTCAGAAATCTCATGTTGTCTCTTGGTTCATTTATAAGAGATGGACATAATTTTTATTTTTGTATTCGCCGTCTGTGTTCTCCACCCATCTTGGATTTCCTTCTTAAGGAACACTATCAGGGGGGACTAATTCACCCCTGATCTGCTAGGGCTACACAGACAGTAAAATCATGATGGAAGTGAATATAAGCACTCGCATTCCCCCACCATATCTATTCTAGTATAGTATGGTGTAAGGAACCATTATCTTTCATCTCAAGTAGCCCTTGCCACTATGTGACTAACCAATTGAAATGGATTGGGCTATTCCATCCGCCTGTCTATCCACGGTAGTGACTGAAGTGACATATTGTGGAAACTCCTGGTCATTTTATACCACATCAGGAGTCACTCAGTCACCAAGACTCCGTCCCTGGCAAACAGGTAGCCCCATTGAGGGGAATTTGTAGTTTATGGGAACCATTTTTCATGAATGTGCATTTTATATATTGCAATCTTTATTGCTGGTATTTTTACTATAAAAACCCATCTTTATACTTTCGTAGTATTTAGACTCCAGTTTGGGGGAAGAGGGTAACTATTTACCTATGACTGGGACCCTAACAGCTGCTACAACCACGAGTCAGGGTGGACCTGGGAACAACAGCAATTAAAGGTGGTTCCATGCTTCTCAAAACTTCTCAATCAGAGGCCTTGCTGTTGGATGCGGTTTATCGTCAACTGAGGATGGGGCAGAGGACATGAAATCAAGAATCAATCAGTGCCCATTGAACAACAAAGGAAAATAAGGCACTCACACCACAATAAAAGTACAAAGAAATTGAGAAATATTAACAGTTTGTTCTGATGAGTAGTTGCATCTATGAAACTTTGAAGTAAACATGAATTAAGTGACAAACTTTTTATATATATATATATATATATATATATATATATATATATATATAAGTAATATCAAGTACTGTTAAGTGGTTACAAATAATATTAGTTATCAACTTTTGGGAGGAAAAATGCTTAATGTCATGAAAGTTTGTTCAAGGATTGTGAAAGCTGAAATGTAATATATCTGAAATCTGATAAGGAAAATGATCAAATTGGAATTTTATGTTATCTCCTTATGAACTGATAAGACTTAATAATTAACAGTTAACTAAAATACAGAATTTACAGAATATATTTATCATCAGATATGATCTAGTATTCTGATAAAAAAAGAAAAAAAGAAAAGTCAATTTATACTCAGGATGTCCTCTACTAATCATCTATTTTCTGATGCTGACCTCCAGGAGAGTGACTCATTACACCTTCTTGCGCTAACATTCTCAACTGACTTGAAGTGGAAAGACTATATTGAATCCATTGCTAGGTCAGCTGCTAAGAAAGTTGGGTTGTTGTATCATGCTAGACAATTTTTTCTCCAGAATTTATCTTACATATCTATATCTGCCATTCACCCATGCTTAGAATATTGCTACCACATATGGATTAGTACTCCTGCGATATACTCAGAGATTCTTGATAAAATCCAAAGAAGAATCAGCAATATTATTAGTCCTGACCTATCATCTCAGCTTAAGTCATTTTCCTACTGATGTAAAGTTACTTCCCTGTGCCTTTTCTATAAATACTTCAATGGTAATTGTTCAGATGTGCTCTTTGGGATGGTACCAAACTTACAGCAACTGCCGTCTGTCGAACTCTCTGCATTAGCAGAGAGGAACCCAGACAAAGCTTTGCCAAAGGGCAAGGTTTCGTTCGTGGAGGTTATGACAGCTTTTGAATTTGCCTAGGCGAGTCGAAGGCTATATTTTTGGCCAGGCCTACGGGCTCGAGTGACCACGTAAAACTCGGCCTTGTGCCACATGCGACCCCTCGTGGGGGGACAGCTAAATATAGCTCTTTGGGATGGTACCTAGACTTTGTGAATTTAAACACAGTAATAGATTGGTAGTAAGATTTTATCAATTTACAATTGAATTGGCTAGATGTAACCATAAGTTTTATGCTAACAGTTTCTTTTCTTGCACTTCTTGCTTGTGGAACTCTCTTCTGGCTCCATGCTTTCCAGTTAACTTTAATCTTCAAACATTTTGAAAGAAACGTCAATTATTACCTGTCTCGCTGACTACTTTTCTATTGTTCTCACTCCTTAGTAATATTTCTGCTCTATAATTCTATCACACCTAGTAACCTTGTGTCTTAGTGGCTTTACTACCTTGCTTGAGGTAAATCTGATAAATAAAAATTGTATAAAATGTAGAAATAATTATATATTATATTTTTGTTTCTTTTAATTTTTTCTTTTAAACCTAATTAGATTGAGTCTTCAATAATTTCCGTTTTTATCAACTTTCAATGCCAGCCACTACGCATTACTGACCACACCCATCTACCAACGTGGCAAGCAAATCCCTATTACAGATGACTGCTCAACCCACATACTTCACCTGTAGCTTATACTGACACCACTTTTATTTTACCTTTACTTTTCTGCAATGTTTAACGATTTAAAAAGTGATAAGAATTGGAATAAAACCTAAACATATGATGAAAGTGAATTTATACATTTTTTTTTGTTCTTGAGAATTTACAACAAAAATATTAATACTATTTATTTATTGGATTGTTTATTTACAAGAATAAATTTATATTTGCTACATTCTAAAATCTAATACAATTAAAACTAATGCAATGCAATATTTTTCCATCCTCTGTTAAAACACTTCCCAGATGTTTAAACTTACCACAATATTTCTCATTTATTAATTTATAAAGAAATAAATATGAAAACAATTTTTATTCATAAATTTATAAACATTTACCAAATCATTAAAATATGTGAACCAACTATAAAAGAAAATCCTTATTAACATTTTATAAAGTTTGAATCAATTGGAAATTGTCAGGTGTTGAATTGTACCATGTAACCCAGTATTACTTGCAACATGATTGGGTCATCAACAACTAAATCAGTTCCATCATCTGTTTTTTGCTAGTGAGGAAGGTGGATAGGCACATAGCAGGATTAAAAAACAAAACCTCTCAAAGTCGATAGACAAAACTTTTTGTAAGGTCAACGGCCATCTAGCACAATGAGATAAACCAGGCACAATAACTATACATACAACTAGTGTAGTGATGACACAGTATCACTGTTCCAAGTGCTTCCTAGACAGCTAGAATGGAAGGTTTCCCTGATGGGATCACTAGCCAAACAACTGTGACAAAGGCGATCCTTCAAGTAGGATGACATCAGCCATGATTCGACTTGGAGAGGAGTGGGTTTCACCAGGTCTACTTGCTACAATAGATGTATATCACTACAGCTTTCAAGCCAGATACGTAGAGGGAACAGGTCAAGTGCTCAGCTGTGTATCGACCTTATAATCATAACAAGCCATGGGACCAATAAGAATGATGAAAAAGTAATCAATATTAATTAAACAAGAATCTCAAGATAAGTTTGTTTATATCTGTATCATTCACACATAATTACTAGAAGTTATTTTCTCTGTTCTGTCCTGTTACAATAGTATGACCATGTAAAACTAATGGAATGATATGGATATACAAAGGGGGAAGAAAAAAATTTTTTTTTTTTTTACCCAAGCAAGGTGGGAATGCAGGAGGTTACAGGGAGCAAAAAGGAGAGAAAAGAATGAGTACAGGAGGATTGAGGAAGGACAAAAGATGAACAGGATTCAAGAAGATAGAAGATGGTGATTGCA
This sequence comes from Acanthosepion pharaonis, assembly GCA_903632075.3. Taxonomy (NCBI): domain Eukaryota; kingdom Metazoa; phylum Mollusca; class Cephalopoda; order Sepiida; family Sepiidae; genus Acanthosepion; species Acanthosepion pharaonis. The sequence continues at coordinate 1,707,884 of CAHIKZ030003957.1, forward strand.
TTTAAATTTTTGAATATTGTAGTTATCAGGGAAGCAAATAAAAGGAAGTTCCACAGGCAGGAAGTATGATAAAAGAAACTGTTGGAGTGGCAGTTGCATTTAGCTGTTTCAACAATAAACAGGTGGGACCTACATGCCAATCTAGTAGCACACTTAAATTCATGTAGTCAGGGCACCAGGAAAAAAAGCTTATCAGAGAAGATGCCATGAAAATATTTATAGAAAAGACAGAGGGAGCCATGTCACATTAGTGAGAAAGTGACTGAAGTTGAGGTGCCAAGTCAGGATGCCATTGCAGATCCTTCTTTGGATTTTGTCAAGAACCTCAAGATGAATAGCAAGAGCACCAAACCAGATATGGCAACAATATTCAATGTACAAACAAAATGACAGATTTGTAAATGTGCAAGATGGCTTGTCACGGTGAACCAACTTTCTGTGCAGTATGATGGACAGAAGGAAGCAGGTTTGATTTGTCTGAACAGATTTGAAAATACTATAAAATCAGGAAATATATCAATTGAATCTCATCATCATAAACAATATTTACCAGATCATAAACAAAACAAACTTTATTTTAGAAAGATTAAGAGAGTAAAGCAAAACATTTTTCTTGCAGCTGAGCAATATGCCATTACTGGATACTAATATAATAGCAAAATAAAAGTGTGAATTAGAATAAAAATATGACATTTATTTCCATGATAGTAACAGTTGTAAAATAAAACTAAATAAATAGTTTTTCACCTGTTACACAAATTGTCTAACAAATGGAATCACCTGTATCTGCAGGACAAAACCAAAGCTTTCATCAAATTGTTCAGCTGTTACAAACCAATGAAAACAATGGTCCAATATTTTTTTTTTATTAACAAAACTGATTTATATAGTAGATTTTGAATCTATGTTTAAAAACTGACAAAAGTTAAACCTAAATATAAATTGTGCATCTGTTATAAAGCTGTTAACTTTAATTGCATAATATAAACATTGATTTACTGAATTTTTGCAATTCCCACTTCAAGTAAAAAGCCATCTATGCTTCAGTAGTATTTTACAAGTAGTTTCCATTTTATCCAAAGTTTGTATATATATATATATATATATATATATATATATAAAATCAAATAAATATATGTATGTGCAAGTGTTCACATGCACACACTTAAATCTCCTTGTTGTAAAAAAAACACAGAGCTCAATGCAAAATAACAAGGTCCCTATCACCATTGTGTTTGATTCAAAAATTGTCATAATCGCTATTTGACTTTAAAATTTTTTGCCCTTCCTTGCCTTTTAAAGGAGTGCCCTTTGCCGTGCTGATATTTGCTACATGCCTTACTTTGCCTATCTCACATTGCTAATTTTTTCTAAGCTCTATACTAAACATTAAATCTGTTACGAAAAAAAAGAACTTGGTGGGTTGTTGTTCTTGTTTTGTTAACCCGGTACTTTGAAACCATACATTGATCCGATTTTAAGTTCAAATAAAAGAGCTCAAAAGTGTTTAATAACAAAGTTTGCAAAAGACCAAAATGAGGTGAAAAGCTTAGATGGACTGGGCCGTGTCGTGCAGGCAAGACATTCAACTTAAAAACCCCAAAGTCCCTATCACCTGTGAGTTAATCGTTTTTTTTTACAAAGTTTGAGTACCAAATAAAAAATCGGGCTCTGGCATGACACAATGACGTAAATAGAAAAATCGGATCTGGGATGCGGCCTGGGAGAAAGAACAAAGTTTAAAGAAGTGGGAAATGGACTGCGGAGGGCATAGTCAACACGGAGGTTTGTATCAATTTGAGTCACGACGGGGTCACACAGCTTTCTATGCAAGGCACCTCTAACTGGGCCGCATAGGAATTTCTGGTGAAATTGTAAAGAACGCCGGAAATTTTAGAATGTAATCCACCCAAATATCGGAGTACCAGCTGATTTACCAATTTTTTGAAATTTGAGTCCAAATTGAAAATCTGTCTCCGTTACAAATTGACGCCGTAAATGTCGGTAGTTGAATTGACATTTGACGTTAATTGCAGCCTGGGTGTGAAAAGAAGTCAAAAACTGACAGCTGGATCAGCGTCATTTCATAAAGCATCATGGAGGTGAATGTAAGAATCGTAACGCAACTTGGTCTGATTCAATCTGATGTAACAGAGTCTTTTGGATTCTATCTTAGCAGCCATGTCTACTATGAATTGATGGAAAAGTTTCTGGCTTCGATGAAGATGATTGAATGCACCCTCATGTACCATCAATAGGTAGGCATAGAAAGCCCTGCAAGACACTGTTTTTAAGAATGCCAAAGTGGTACCCATCTTCTCCGTAAGGGAAGAGGAGTGGGTATTGCAGTGCATCGTAGGACCGGGGCGTTTCATTGATTCTTTGGAGCCCACTGCCGCGCGATTCGATAACAATGTCATGTCTGTTGTGCTGATCACCGCTGACAATGACGAAAACTTTGTTACTTGCGGGAGCATTGTAACGATGTTCGTGCTCTCCCTGAGTCAGTTTGTCAGAATCAATTACAATAATGAAATCAGAAGTGTTATTTTCGAGAGCATGCTTAAAACTGCAGACATAGCTGTTTGTCTCGTGGAGCATTTGTTGGAGACTCATTATGATATCCCTGTGAGGATGATTGCCCTGGCCTGTATCGCCTGTTGATTGTAGTCAGCTATAAAGTATATTGTAGAAAGGCTGAATCAGTGGCAGTTTCCGGCAAAAGAGACCCAATCCGGTGGTAAACCTGACCTTGAACCTGGAAGGTGAGATTCCAACTTACTTCGCAGAAGGCATTACCACCAAAAGAGGTCATCTGGAAGGCACAATTTTACTGTTTGATTTCTGCAAGGAAATGTTTGGAGTCTGGACTGGAACCCTCCAACAGAGCTTTCAACGGAGCAGGTATCTCTTGAAAAGATGACAACTGTACCTTACAGTCTGAACAACACAAACCTGCAGACTCTCCAGGTCATTTTTTGGCATTGCAATGCCCACAGACAACTGACATGGATCCTATTTGGAGGTCTTTGCGACCGGAAAGCCTCAAAACTGGCTCATAGTTGAACGCTAACTTAAACCAAAACTACTTTGTGCATGGCGGTGTTGGTTAACAGTCTGTAACCTTTCAAGCCTTTCAGTAGGTCCTTCTACAGCTCTAGCAGCGGAAGTTGAAATTGCATCGCGTTGCCGCCTTGTGCGCTTTTGCGGGGAACTTTCCGACACCCTTACAGCAGAACGTGTGGTTTTCTCAGCCATGGTCTCCTGGGACCATCGAATGGAAGTTGCAGCGGCGTCGGCTGCATGTGAGAACTTTTCACGCGAATCTGTCAAGACCACAAAAGCGCGCCAGATGAAGCAGTTTTTTGTTGTCTTGCAAGCGTTTAGGTAGTTTCCTCTTACTTTTCAATGAATGTGTGTAAACTGATTTGCAGTACAAACGGTAGTTACACTCACCAAGCGTTTCATGTGACAAAACATACTGCCTCCGTTGAGATTGACTGGAAAACCTCAAAGAGGCCTCTACCTCGGTTTCCTCCTCCCGCTTTCTCTTTGCCGCAGAGGCTCTTTTAGAAAGCCTGCTAAGGTTGCCTCGCCATGGCATTTTGGCACGCTTAGCAAATCTGCTGGGTCGGTCATCGCCATGGCACTCAGAAGAATGCAAAGCAGATGTTGAAGTAGACGCCAGCCGCTTCTCCCCCAAGGAGGTGCACTCAATGGAATCCTGCTCCCGTTTTACCCTTAGCCAGTGTTTTTGCAGCCTTTGCAGAGCTGCCGGGTTGGTCATCGCCACAGCATGCAGAAGAGTGCAAAGCAGAGGTTGAAGTAGACGCTATATGATCATCTGTAACCAAAGTTATTATGTGCTCCTCTGCAGTCGCCTGTTCTGCATGTGTAATGTTAATGGTATTAGGGGTCTTCAGTTGCTGACGTGCAGATGTTCATCATGTAGGAGCCATTTGAAGGGTTGTAGAAATGCTGTGTAAGAATGCGAATAGAAGTTAATGCCGAAGCTGAAGCAGTGCAACCTTGTATACAAAAACTAAAAATGCAGTGGAGCGGTATGGAAAATGCTTCTCCTAGCTATGGGCTGTGCTTTCTGGCAGCAAAAAACGCGGGCTGTAGGAAGAGGTTACACAACCAAAATGTTGAAGCGTTGAAGGTTAAAAAGTAGTGAAACATTGAGGTGTACTGGGCCGCGTACTTAAGGCAGAAGAGAAGTAACTTTCGACAGCAGTTAGCTGTCTAATAGCAAAACTGAACTACAGAAAAGTTAGAAATAGGTATGGAATGCTAAGATGAGGCAGCACGTGGAGATAAAATGGGTAATGCAAACGTTTAAGCAAATAGGCAGTGAATTACTGAGGTGTACTGGGCCGCGTAGTAAAGGCAGTACACCTCAACTTACAGTGAAAACTGTAATGTGGAGGTAAAATAGGTTGGGGAGATGATTGAATAAATAAGTAACTTGCGACAACAGTTAACTGTCTAATAGCAAAACTGAACTACAAAAAGGTAGAAACAGGTATGGAACGCCAAGATGGACTGGGCTGCACAGTAGAGGAAGCACGCGGAGATAAAATGGGTAATGCAAACGTTTAAGCAAATAGGTAACTTGTGGTAGCAGGAAGCTGTCAATTAATCCAAGGACAGATGTGTTAATGGCAATCAAATCAAGACGTGACTGTGGATGCAGCCGCGCTGAAGGTATTTAAAGGGAGCGTGACTTGTCATTGATTGGTGTAGCCTGGACAATGGCCATGACTTAGACCAATGAATAAGCTCCAGCAAAATAGAAGATGCTAGTGCTCATTCACACACGGGCGCATGATTTGGCAAGCGCAAAGCTTGGCCGTAAACGGGGTCAAGCTGCCTGCTGCATATGCAGTTTGGCTCTAACGCACGTGATGCCAGTGATGAGAATGCAAGGAGCTGCAATGAAGTGTTTACTCGTTTCGTTTGTGCGACAATGAAAAGCCACTAACCTTTTGCCGGCATTAGCCTTGAAATGGATTGGGAGGAAGCCCTGCTGTTTTAGTGCAAAAACTCCTCGTCAGGTCTGGGATGCAGTCTGGGCTAGGGGAAAAGGTTTAGAGAATTGGAAAATGGACTGCAGAGGGCAGAACCATTTTCACTCAGCATGTATGCAGGTTTTTTTCAGTAAAGACGTGAATAAAGGAAGTGCTTATTTTGGTAAGATAGGAACGATTAAAGCAAAAGTGTTGACAAAGTCGAATTTGTCATTTGTGGCTCAAAGTCAGACCTGGTAGCAGGGATAAAAAAGCTGAAATTCAATGGCCCTGCATCCATTTCAGAATTTGAGGTCAAATGTTTTCTTCCACTCCACTGCACACATTGACCTGTTTCTTCCAGCATGGCGTTTTAAATTAATCTGCATTTAGGAAATACCCAACGGAAAAACATTTTTAAGGGTTGACCGATTGTCGATTTGCACTCATTTTGGGGTACTCAGAGTTGAAACTTAAAATAGGTAACTCCCAATAGCCTCCTCATAATTCTGCTCGGTTTCGCTAAAACCGAAACGCAGTTCAGGTGCAATCTGGTCGTTTTTTGGGTTTTATCGATTTTTCCGCTGTTTAGGGGTCTGTGGTCATGAAACTTCTGGACAACACTTCTAATGGTAGACTCTAAAGGGTGTCAAATTTGGTTGAAATGCAATCATTCCTTCTGTAAGCAGATTTTTCGATTATCAATTTTTTCAAAACCTGTGTCGAACTCAAAAATTGGGCTAAAATCGTCATAGCAAAACAGCCATTTTACAAACTTGTGGTGAAAACCGCGAAATTTGGGTGAAACAAATGAGGCCTGGGCAGGTAACAATGCCCATGACAGACGAACAACATGAAAAATATAGATAGAATATTGATGAATATACATAATACCCCATGCTGACAGTATGACTTGAAAGTTTCATGTGCTATGCAATCATCAGGTACAAATTGCATAGTGTTGAAACTGAATCATACTTTCATCATATATAAAAATATATAAAAATATATATATATATATATATATATATATATATATATATATAGAGAGAGAGAGAGAGAGAGAGAGAGAGAAAGAGGTTGGTCAGGTCAGGAGAAGCAGTCAAGTCAGTTTCCTGGCAGTGTTTCAAAAAATACTGCCTCAGTTTTATGACCTTGACCCCTGACAAGGATCTATTAACAATAATTGAAATGTATCATAATTGTAGCTATCTAGCAGAAAAGCTCAGAGAAATAGTTGCCATCCTGGTAACATTGTTCGATGGCGGCCTATTTCTTCTCCCAATGACAGCTTAGTAACATATATTCCTTTTGGTAACAATTGTGGACTAGTCTGACGATGACCACATGCTGGTTTATCTAAGAACTCAAAAATTGAAAAGTTGAGGAGGGAAAGTGGACACTGAGATCAACACTGTTACATTCTTCCCAAATTTATATCTTCTGATCCACACTACAATAATTTCCACCACTAACTGGATGTGAATGCTCCAAGCACCCAAACCTCAGCTAAAAATCTGTCAGCTGCACAAAGCTCCACACATTCCTTTCTGTTTACTCAGACACTAAGAGGAAAAAAAAAAAAAAAAAAGCAATATAATCCAGAATTTACAGCCAATAGAACCCTCTCTCACCTGATGAAACAAAATGAAAACTGGAGATTTGAGCTGCAAAAAAGACATAAAAGCCCTCAAAGAGACAGACACCATCTCAACCTGAGTTTACAAGCTCATCAAAAAGTAACCTCCCATCTCCAAAGACATCAAACTCAACCAACTCGCCAATGTTGCCGGCTCAGTAAGTCACAAATGCATTTATAACATCACTTATCTCTTTTTTTCATACATCCACCCTGATTTTTCATTTATTGTATTTTATGTTAATGCAATTGTTTATTGCTCTAGATTTTCATTGTTTCTTCTTCGTTCTGCCACCATATGTTTAGTAACACAAAAACACACATTCCTATCTTAACAACACTGAGCAACAACAGTCTGTTCCAAGCTTGAATGTAATTCCAACATGAAAAACATCTGGCTAGGAACCAGTATTGCAGTGATAATGATGTCATATTCATTGTTCTTGACTTTTTTGACCAACAGGATGAAAGCTTCTTCATCAATGGGATCCAAATCAATGGGACTATGTTAAAAAATAAACATCATTTACTTGGTCACATTCAGCCTATGAACTTTTCCATCAACTCTCATATATGTGTGTGAGTGTGTGTATGTGTTTGTGTGTACATGTTTATATATATGAAAGAGAGAAAGTGAGTGACAGATACATGATGGCTGACTATTTTCACTAATGTCACTGCTTGATTTATACTGCAGTGTAGATGTAGCTTTTTAGTCCTGCTAGGGCCTTACATTCTCTTGTACAGATGTGGCAATGTTGGACACCTCTTGCACTATGTTACAATAATATTTTTATGAACTGTCATATGGCATCTTAGCCGACTAACTGAGGCACATTCTTCACCCCCACTTGCTGCAAGTAAAAATACCATATAACTTGTAGTGAACTACACTTTTGCATAGCTTCTTTGATGGTTTCCAAGGCTTCACCTACTTAGACAGACACAACCACATTTGTAATGAATGTGATTGTGTTTGTCTAAGTTAGATTGAAATCTACACCAACATTCTCAAGAAGATTAACATCAAACCCTTATGAAGATCTCTCTTGAGTTTTTCATGCTCAACACAGTTCTGGTTAAAGTCTCTTTTAAGACTGCACATTGCTTTTGCTGCCATTTTGCATGATGTTGGTTTTCTACAGTGTGTTTCTCATGCAATTTTTATGACTCAGTGTCAACTGGTGCACTCCCCCCCCTCACCAATGCACCACATTTTTTCATATTGCTGTAAACAAAATTCAAAACATCACAGAGAGAAGCAGTTTAGGTTGAATGCTCACACATAAAAAATAAAATATAATTAAATCCAACCATTTCTTTTATGCATAAATAAAAACATTAGAGATTACAGAATTAATTTTCACATTTTCCATTCAAATTGGTTTGTAGTTTTTAAACATACATATTTTATAGATGCTTTAAAAAAAATAACTAAAATGAATAAATAAATAATAAAAAATAAAATAAAAATCACAGGTAAAAAAAAAATGAAATATAATATATTGAAATATGGGACCAAGTAAAAAGAGTAACTGCTATCTCGTCAGAGAAAATGTTAAATCTGGGAATAAGACATAATTACAAAAACTTTTCTATACTTACAAATTGCAATAACTGCAAGAAGGCGCACAGCAAGACCTGGCTGATCACAATCTGGAAAAAGTGGCTCTATCACATAATAGGAGAAAGTCAGTGCAACAATGGCTTGGGAACATGGCCGTACGATCATGCATTCAACCCAGAGACGCAAAAAAGCAGGGAATTCCCCAAAGGCTTCAAATATGTATGCATAATCTGCACCTGAGCGTAGAATCATGGTTCCAAGTTCAGCATAACAATAAGCACCAATCATAGAGAAGATGCCACAAGCAACCCAGATGATGAGAGACAAACCTACACTGCCAGCTTCCATGAGGACACCTTTGGGGCTGACAAAGATACCAGAACCTATAATGCTGCCCACAATGACAGTAACACCATTAACAAGTCCCATTTTGGGTTTTAAATTGACTGATGTATCAACTGGGCTATCAACTGTAGTGATCGGTCCATTTCCAGGTTCAACAACTTTCAACTGAACTTTGTCAGTTTTCCCTTTTTTGAAATTCTTCATATTGCTGGGGAATATTTTAGCAGTTGTCTATGTCGTCAGAAATTTATAGAATGGGAACAGCAACTTTCAGTGATGTTTGGCAGAAAGATTTAAAATTCTGAAAAAGAAAAAAAAATACATTTAAACAATGAAAGAAAAAAATAGTTAACACTTTCATTTAAACAATAAATGCAAAAAATCTCTGTATGTCATAATTTTTTTTCTAACTTTTAAAAATCTCATCTTCTATATAAATAAATGTGAGTGTCAGTTTGTCACACTTTTTCAACATTTTACTCCTAGAAGCCATAGCCCAACATATAATACCATTTTGGAATCAGGCTGAGCAAATTAAAAACATTCCACACCGAAACCAGAAATTATGGATCCCCAAATTTTCATTACTGCGATTGTTTTTAACAATATTTTAAGTGATTTTTTGAGACACATTCTTTTGTATGGTAACCATTCTTATAACTTAGAAATAAATTTGGGAATAATCAAAATTAATTGTGAAATCCAGCAAAAGTCACCCATGAAAAAAAAGTAATTGTTTGTACAGAAAGTAACGACCTATGTACATCAAACTGTCTTTAAATTAAAAGAAGAATTATCGTTGACCTTTTAAAAGGTAAGCATATTAATGCAATACTTAAATGCAGCGATGATTAATTGTTGCCTATCGCATACGGCAGCAGTATGCTTCGCAAAACAAAATCTCTGCCAACAGAAGACCAGATTGCAATCAAAAGAGCTAAGGCTACAGCAAGGTAAAGAAAGTCCCATGCAAATGAAAACCCAGATAAAATGGCAGCTAGGAGAGCTTCAAATGCTGAGAATATGCAAAAACTAACAGACTCTCAAACTCCTGAACAAGCTGAAGGCCCCATCAAGAGCTCTCTGACCGATAAATGCGGCTTTTTAACCGATATATATATATATATATATATATATATATATATATATATATATATATATGGCAACCGCAAACCTGTTTCCTATAATGTTACAAACAGAAACACAGACACACACAAATATATATATATATATATTATATAACATATATATATATTCTAAAAAATTATGAATAATAGCATCATCAACATGCAAAAAGGCTACAAAAATATATATATATATATCTTATATATATATATATATTACGAACTTATTAGCATATAGATGAACCACGGGTTCTAAAAAAAAAAGGAAAACGTGGTTTTCTTTTTTCGGTCTTCACTCAGAAATGGGCGACACAAGGGAATCAACGAAGAACAGACCTACAATTTATGGATTTCAAAATTAAACATTTATTTATAAATATATATAATAATAAACAAAGAAAAAAAAAGAACATTCATTTAACAAAGGGGGGAGGACATCATTAAAGAATAGAAGGCGCGAGCGAATACATACATATATGAAAACAGATCAAGCCAAAAAAGAACCAACTTATCTTGCAGTCGGACTGATATCTTCACATAAAGTTTTGATTCACGAGGCAGAGTTCTGATGATAAAACAGTATCTTGGCCAGCCAACAATGTTCCTGGATTCTTCTTCTTTTCCGTGTGTTCGTGGGTCCCCAGCATTTTATACAGGCATTTGGTTGGGTTGATCAGTCCATAGCAGCCTTTCCATCACTAGTCGATAGACTTTTGGTCTTCCTCATCTCAGTGGGCGGTCTGAGATTTTTGCCCAGCGACGTTCAACTGCCGCTGGTTAGAGGGAAATCCGAAAAACCCTTTTTGGTTTCGCTGTCCCCTAACGACAGTCACGTGGGTTCCCTTCGTCCTTGACCGGGCACGCAGGAGAATAGGGCGCAAATCACGCAGTGCTTGTGTGATGGCCAAAAGTTCAACACATGCTCAGACGTCCTGATCCGTGAAACGCAGGAGACCCTGATGGTGTCTGGGAATTCACTCATGGTCAAACACGAAATCTTGGGAACCAGGTCATCCTCGCGTCGGGTCACTTCTAAGTTCACGGGCCCTTGGCTTGTGGGTGGAAGAGAGGATAAGAGAGAAAGAATTTGGGAAAAGAAAAGAAGTGTAAGGCTGATCATAGAATATATTCACCGCGGAGTCGGAAAACATTGATTAAATTTCTGTTTTTTTATTTATTTATTTATTTTTCTTTTTTATATCTAACTTTTTTCTCTTGATTTAAGATTTTACTTTAGCCTAACGCCTATATGGTTAATGAAATCGTTGCTACGTGACAATATATATATATATATATATATAGGAATACTTTGATGAGAAACACGGTATATGACTGATGCAGGTACCCCAATCTCTGACCTCAACCCCATAGAAAACTTATGGAGCATTATAAAGTACAGGCAGTTGAGCAACAAAGAGGATTTGATTGCACAATTTCATATCAAAATGGAATTCAAATGCTTGAATGATAAGAATGTTTTTGAAATCTAATCAAATCAATGCCATATAGGGTTGAAAACATTATTCAAAATAAAGAAGGACCCATAGATTATTAAAAATTTCAAACTATATTACCTATTATAAATAAATTATACCTCTATAATTCTTCATTTAATGCAGTTTAGTTATGTTTCTTTTGATTACTAGTTGCAGGATATAATGTCACTTTTTTGGCTGTTTTTCCCTAAAATCATTTATATCCCCAAATTATAATTATTATACATCGAATTCTGAAGATCTTTTAGCGTCAATCTCTGAATTAATCTATCCTAGTTTCGTTTGTTTCTTAACAATGGATACTGTGTTATTTTGTTTCAGTGTGCTTTTATTTTTTATCATTTGTTGTTCTCACAGGCTTGGTATTGCTAGGGTGGGTTTGGGCACGTTATCTCTCTCTCTCTCTTTGTGTCTTTCTCTGTCTCACCATATGTAAGTGGACACTGATGTCAACACAGAGATGCAACAGGCAATTGCTTGAACATAATCTTCAGGTCTGAAGATTGTGTTCAAGCATGAAAGACTGTCGCTGCTCAAAGTTGACATCAAAGTCCACTTTAATATTTGCATACACTATATCCCCGATATGAGCACTTTTACCCATAAAGAAAACCGATTATATATTCGGAATATCCAAGCTGTTCGAAGCTGTCATCCATTCGATGTTATCTCCATTATGGATTACCTCCCTTGATGTTCCTAATTTCTTAATTTTAGCCTTGTTGAATTCACTGACGTTGCCCTGTAGCAATTATCGTTCACGTTTGTATATTTCCTCTTCTTGACTACGTCCAAAACTATTAGTGTGCGAGAGTTCCTATCACGTTTTTTGAGCTGAAGAAATCTATTTACCCGCCAAAAAGGCTGAAAGCGTACACCTATTAATGCCACTGGCGCCATGCTTCAAATAATAAGCGGGGAAGACTCATTCCATCGTTTATGAAAGAAAACGTTTGATGGGATAGCCCGGATGTGCCAGCTGCGTGGTTGATAGAATAACCCGGATTCATAGTCATTGTCATAGAATAAGAAGGGTGGAAGTCGACGAGTGGATTCGAAATTCCAACGTATATCAACTGAAGAAGATCAGAGCGTACACCGACCGAAACGTCGTAAATATGGCAATAAAGTCCGAACAATGTAAATAGTGTAAAATGCAGGAAGTTATGGAGACCTATGATCTCTCACGTCCTTTAAGTACTTCGCACAGAATAAAAGAAAAACCTGCTCGAGAGATATAGTTTACAATGGTCTATATATTATCTTTTGGTTTGAATTAGTTGATGGTATTGAATTTCAACGCAAGTAATTTTACTTTTTCCGTTCATCTGTTTGCACATAATCTATATATCCACAGTATCTACTTCCTTCTTTCTTTCTATTTCTTCCTCCTCTTCCATTATTCGTATAAATATCCCATCCTCTAAAAAAAAAAAAAAAAAAATTTCATTTTATTCTGAACGTTCTTATTTTTTCATTTCTGTACTTTTGTTCTTGTTTCTTGCTTTCATTAAAATACAACATGTCAAAAACCTGACAAGCAGGCTTGGGGACTGACACGTATGTCCCTCTAATTACATATCTCGCCTTCGTTATGAAATGCAAGAAAAGAACATTAAATAAAATAGAATAATTCCTGTAAGCAGGGAAAAAAAAACTTATTTTATGGAATGAAATAGTTTGAAAACCATGAAAATGTATAAAAAAAATTATTAAAAATGACTTCCGTGCCAAGGAAAATATTCATCAAATACATTTATACAACGAATAAATTTTATACTTTAGTGTATATATATATATATATATATATATATATATATATATGTATGTGTGTGTGAGAAAAATATATCGGAAGACGTGTATAATCCGAAATATATCAAATAGATTTTATATATATATATATATATATATATATAGTAATCAATGGGTTATTTCGATGTTATTTTAGAGAAGCCATGACATTTTTTTTTTTTTTTTTAACAGTGTGAATTACGTTTAGCGTCTCCGTGGACAGGTGGTTAAAAGTAAAACGAATCAGACGCTGATACTAAAAAAAAAAAAAAAAAAAAAAAAGCGTGGGGGGTGCAGGTTCGAACTTTACCGGAGAGCTCATTTTTCTTAAGTCTCAAATACCCAATCCTGTAGACGTAATCCACACGGTTTTAAAAAAACTGCGCATCTACACAGAAGAGGAGTATCCCCAACACAATATTCCATCTAGTAAGAAATATATTCATTGTTTCGAATAAAATATAATGTATATATTCTATTTCACCAACTAAGGCGATAATTCCACGAGAACGCAGCGAAAGAGAATAAAAAATATTTTGCTGAGGAAAATGAAAATAAAGAACAAGATTCGGGAAGACAGAAGATGGCGATTTTTATAATGTAGGCGGGTATTAAATCGTATGTTAGTTTCGCTAGCTGGTATTCCTTGACTAATTAATTCTAACACAAAAAAATCAGAAATATTTACACAAAAAACATAGCTGCCATTGAAAGAACATTCTGAAGCAGGAAAACATTGTCACTTCGGATAACAGGATTTCGGAGAATCAGCCTTAATTCTTCTTTTTGATTTTGTGGGATCATCACTCAAAATATTTCAACTCAGCACCTGATCCTATTAGGAGACATCTGCTACCGGTAACAGTCAAATGATGTGTTATATAGTATATTGACCAATGAAATTACTGTATGTTCTATAATTGTTGGGGCCTATTTCAAACACCCAAAATAGACAAATAAGAGGCAAGAAGATTAATTTTCTTTCTCAAAAACAGTCAAAGACCTCACAACAGTGCAAATGTTAGGGATCCAAAGTAAATGTAATCATAAATTGTACTGTAATAGTTTTTTTTTCTGCCTGTGAAAACCTTCTCCGGTTTCCTTATTTTTAAGCCATCCACAGTCTTCAAGATTTTTATGTAACGCCAACTGCCATCTTCTATCTTCTTGAAATTTGTTCCTTTTATTATCCTTTCACCTCACTAAAGTATTCTTATTTCCTTTGATTCACAGTAATCACTTGCATCATAAAGCCATTATCATCGTGCTTGGGACAAAATAAAGAAAGAAAAATCAAATGTCAGCAACTATTCATTCTTACTAGTTATACAAAAAGAACTTTTCTTACTTGAACCTGCACTCTAAACTTCAGAAAAGATCCTTTTTCACGGGAGGGAACAATTCTACTTATATATATATATATATATATGTGTGTGTGTGTATTTAGGCAGCAATTTTTTATTAATGCATGTTTCATTAAAAAATATAGTCAAGTTTTGTCTATTTTAAGTAAGTTCCTTTCATATTGTCTGATAAGCTTAATAACATTATCATTGAAAGACGAAAGGAAATCATATTGATACATGTTTAAATCCAATCTAAGCTTACATAAGCCATTATCAAAAATGACAATTACATTTCAATATATTAAACACCACACGGACGAAAAAATAATGATAGTCTGTTTTTGTTGCATGAAAAATTTCAAAGCAACGACAAACTCGTGTATACGAGACTCGGAAGCGAATATCGCGTCGCAGCTCGTGACGTCACACATGATCATGCGAGTGTGAAAACGAGAAGTATTAAGTATGGGAAGCTGTTGGTATAAACCAATAGCTTCTGTTATCAATTATAGGCAGTTAAGAATATTTGTGGAGATTTCGTAGTTTATTTTGTTCAGGTTAGGTTTCAACTGTTTTATGTATATAGATTCAAGAATTTTTAGTTTTTCTTTATTGTTTTCATGTTTAAATATAGTTGTGTTTTCAACAAGGATTTTCCGGAATTGTGTACGCGGCCAGGCATGTTGTTTTAAATGCCTAAAAATGTTAGAGTTATCTTTCAAACGTTGAGTCAAGCGTCGTGAAAGCGAGTTTGTGGTGTGACCAACAAAAACATTATTTAACCCATTGGAGATACAATCTCCCAGAGGGCACTTGAATTTGTAAACTATGTTGTTTTTTTTTTGCAAATCGCTAACGGGGAGTGGGGAAGAATCATTGCCAATAATTAAGTTGGATATAATAGATAGATATATGAGTGACCTATTTTTTTTTTGCTAGGATCTGTTGTAGATATATTAATATTTACTAATTTGTTCAGTATATTTTCATCTTGTTTATAATTAGTATGCATATTATTACGATATAAGAGATTAATATTTTGCGGATTAGTTGAAGCAGTATTATGTTCAATTTGTTTAGTATTAAGACTTCTAAGAAAGCATTTTATTTGTTCAACTATATAGTTTGAAAAGCTATTATTAATAAGTGTTTGTTTTATATTATTTAGTTCACTGTAAAAAATCTGTTTTGTAGATGAATTAGTTCCTGCACGATGTTTTAGCTTTTTTTATAATTGCTATTTTGTAGTAATATGGACATTCGCATTTGTAGTTAAGTGTACATGAATTTAACCTGGTAGATTTTTTGTATGGCGAAATAGTAAATTTGCTATTATTTGTGTTTATCAATATGTCAAGGAAGGGAATTTTATTGGTAGTATTGAGATCATACGTGAATTTAAGGACAGAATTATTTTGGAAACTTTTTTGAAGTTGAAGTATTTCATCTGTATTTTTAACTAACATAAGAATATCATCAACATATCTTAGACAGATAGAAGTTTGTTTTTTTTTTAACATCTATAAATATCTTATTTTCTTGGTTCGACATGTAGAAATTGCTAAATGTCGGACCCAGTACTAAACCCATGGAGACGCCATCACGTTGTGTGTGTGTATATATATATATCTATGATCTAAGAAAGATACTTCAGTAGTACAAGCTAATAGTAGTTTCCGTAGTATATTAGGATTAATTTTAAGTGGGAGTAAAGATGAGTTACAGTATATATTCATTATAATTATGTCAATAGTTTCACTAATAGTGACATTGGTAAGTAGCTATGATTTCGTTGTTGGGTTTTTCACTTTTTAGGATTTGGATTACATCTAATGTTGACTTAACACTATATTTACTAGGAAGGTAGGGAGTAATGAGTTGATTAATGTATTTTGTTAGCTGATATACAGGAGTTGGAATTTGCGATATGATAGGATGGAGAGGATAATTAGGTTTATGTGTTTTTTATAGTGCCGTATATGTAACCGGATCTATAATCACCAACAATTTTAGAAAGTTTTAAAGAGTTCTGTTCGGCATTATTAGCCGTAATGAGTTTATTGCTTTGAGTTAATTGGTTGGTCGGGTTCTTATTGATTTTTTTTTTTTAAACTTTTTGTGATCATGGAGTATGTGGTCAAGTTTTTGTTGTAATCCAATTTGTTTAGGATGACGAAAATGTTGGTCTTATCAGCTTTTTTTACAATTATGTCAGGGTGGTTGCGTAGTTCTTGTGCTTTAGTTGTTTGGAAAGAATTTTTGAGGAGTTTCTGCTTTTATCATGCCGATCCTTGAATGCCTCGACCTTAAGTAATTCTTTAAATTCTGGTGTTGTTTCTATTAGTTGTTCATCGTGGAGTTTAACAATGTTTTGTTATAGCGTCTCAATTTCTATTTTTTTTAAAGTCGATTATATTTACGGTATATATGACAGTTAGGTCCAAGGTTAAGTAATTTTTTTGGTGCTTACTTTGTTCATAGTTGGAAAGGTTAATGAATTTATCAATTTTCTTAGGAAGAGTGATAGTACCTTTGTATAATGCATTCAGTTTTTTTGATAATTTTAAACCGGTGTTGAGCTTCAGATTATTCGGACTATTGTCCTCATCTTTGTTGCCATATTTATTACGCTCGCTGTTGTATGCTCCGCCTTCTTCAGGTGATTGAATGTTGAACTGGGGTAGACTGTTCTAGTCCCACATGCCATGTTTAATGGATGTCAATTATCTCCTGTTAATTTCACTCTGAAAGTCCTCCACTGCCTTAACCAAGTATTGATCTCACACTCTTTGGGTCCTTTCACTGGATCTAACTAACGCCTTTATCCACTGTGCCATGTGTCATAGAGGTGTATGAATTTCTGGGTATTATAAACCTAATGTCCTCAGCCTAGTAATACCAGTGCTCATATTGTAATTTTTTTCTGTTCTCCTGGACCATATGAACTCAATAAGACCTTTGATAAAGTTGACAATGAGGAAAGAGAGTAACAACACACTCCCATTTCTGGATGTGCTAATATCTCGAACAGAGCATGGGTTCAAGACATCTGTATATCATAAACTGACATTCACCGGACAGTACCTCAATTTTAACTCTCATCATCCATACAGCGTAAAGAAAGGGATCGTCCTCTGCTTACAACACTGAGCAAAAGTCATAAGTAGCGACCCAGAGATATTAGATAAAGAATTGGTCAGTATAAATAGTACCCTACAACGTAACAACTACCCTGGGTACATGACAGCAGCCCCAAAAAACTGTGATAGATGGGTACAAGAGGAGGACAACAACACTCAGAAAACAGTCTGCCTACTTTATGTGAAGGGATTATCAGAGAAAATACAAAGGATCTGCGGTCCATATAACATCAGGAGAACCTTCAAAAGCTTGACGACACTTCACAGATATCTCCCCCAAGTAACACCCCCTATAGAGCAGATCATGACTAAAGACTGTGTGTACGCAATCCCATGCAGCTGCGGAAAGAAATATAAAGGGGAGTCAGGGCGCCCCCATAAGGTAAGGCTTCAAGAACACCAGAAAGCTGTAACACGAGGGGAAGTGGAAAAATCAGACGTAGCTGACCACATATGGAGAGAGAAGGGAGATTACCGCCCTTTGTGGGATCAGGTTGAGATCATAGACAAAGAACACCATTGGAAAATTTGTAAACTTAAGGAAACAGCACATAGGCTAGGCCACAAAAATCTCCTGAGCCGATCAAGCATAGAATAATATAATTAATATATATATATATATATATATATATATATACATGGCACGTAGAAATAGAACAGTCTAGTGAGCAAAATTAAGGGTTCAGTTCAACATTCCAACCACTTGAAGAAGGCCAGAGCATACAATGCTCGAAACATTGCAATAAATATCGCAACAAAGATGAGGACAATAATCCAAATAGTGTAAAAATAATATATATATATATATATATATACACACACACACACACATATATAAGTCATTTATTTGAAAATTATAACATAAAAATGTTAGAAAATCACTACAAATTTTGTTTCAACACTTCTGGTGTCTTTTCAAGTGATCGAGTTGAATGTAAAACCCTTTATTCTACATTCATTTTATGATTTATCATGTTATAATTTTTGAATAAATGATTATGTTTGCTATACTCTATATTGAGCAGTCTTTTAAGATAGTATTTGTTGGTTAT
Organism: Acanthosepion pharaonis; assembly: GCA_903632075.3. NCBI lineage: Eukaryota > Metazoa > Mollusca > Cephalopoda > Sepiida > Sepiidae > Acanthosepion > Acanthosepion pharaonis. The sequence goes on from CAHIKZ030003957.1 coordinate 1,726,393, forward strand.
TGGAATTTATTCTATATACACCAATCCTATACTTGGATATATATATATATATATATATATATATATATATATATATATATATATATAAACATGTACATATATATATAAACTTATATATATATACACATATATATATACATATATGTACACATACACACACATATATATATATAGACAAAAACATTGTATCAAAAATTACAAAACTGTGCAACACATAATAAAATATTAAAAAAAGAAAAGGATTTCCTAATAAACTTTGTACCAAAAACAAGCAATTTCTACGGATTATCAAAAATTCACAAATTGAGTAAAATAAAAGCAGCTATCCTGAAACAAAAATCTGACTACAGTAGCATCCCAAACCCCAGTAATCTTAAATTCAGACCTATAGTAGCAGGAGCAGAACCAGTCTCTCCAACTAGCAAACTCAGTAACCTAATAGACACAATATTACAACCATTTACTAAGTAGATTAAGTACTACATCAGAGACGATATCCACTTCCTAAGTTCCATATCACAAAAAGTAGATGCAGAAACACTTATGGCAACTTTTGACATTAGTAACCTATATAGCAACATACCCCATGAATTAGGCATGGAGGCAATCTCATTCTTGATTGAAAAACATTCTGAAACACTACATCCCAGATTCACTAAGAAATTCATTATCGATAGGATAGGCCTAATTCTAAACAATAACACATTTGAATTTGACAACAAAAACTATATCCAAACCCTAGGTACCACAATGGGAACAAAAATGGCACCTACATATGCCACTTTAACATTAACTTACCTAAAGGAAAACCGCTATAAAAAGACAGAACAAATATATGAGGAAAATATAAAAACCAACTTCACTGAATCCTGGAAAAAATACTTAGATGATTGCTTCATTTTCTGGAAGTCCTCATGGGGTGATATTAACCAATTCCACACTACTTCAAAACTTACACCCAAAAATCAAAATCACCCAAGAATATAATTTCAATGAATTACCATTTTTAGATATACTCATTAGAAATAAAAACAACCACATAATCAGATATCTACCATAAGCCTACAGACACCCAAGAATATCTTCATTTCAGGTGCCATCACCCAAAAAGCTGCCTGAAATCCATCCCCTATTCTCTAGCACGTAGGCTTTGTACTATAGTGACTGACAAACATCCAAAAAAAACTCGCCTAGAAGAACTACATAAAACTCTAAAAAACAAGGCTATCCCACAACACTAATAAACAAAGGTTTTGAACTCGCAAAAAAAATTCTTTTAGATGAACTACGAAATCCAAAGAAACGTAATGTCGAACAAACTGTAGCATATGTTTCAACATACAAGAACAATCCAGAACTATTTACAAAAATTACAAAACATCTAAACCTACTTAGCAAGAATGACAAACTGAAAAATATACTAAAAACAACCAAAATAATTAAAAGCAAACGCCAATCTAAAAACCATACTAACCACATCCAAATTTAACCAAGACTGCAACTCCAAAAATGTGATTTATGCACTCAAATGCACAAAATGCAAGAAATCATATATAGGTATCAACCAAAAACTAAACAGGGTCTCCCTACACAAAAGTAACATCAAATTACCTAACAACAGAAAACTCTTTGTATCACAACACATCTCTAAATGTAACCAGGGTGAATTTAAAATTATGCCAATATACCAAACAATTATTCTTACCTACAAATACAAGAAAAAAACTTTATAAACAAATTTAAACCAGCACTAAATAGATCATAACCCCACACGCAAAAAGCATACAACATGCACACATAATGGCTAAAATACAGTGGTGGTCAGAACCTCTGATCCATGTGCATACATCACACACAGGCACTATGGGTTTGAATATATATACACATATTGGCAAAATAATAGGTTGCCTACAGGCACATGCAAATCCTACACAACATAGGAAGTGTGTGTGTGTATGTATGTATGTATATGTGTGTACGTATCTGTAAGGTATAATTCCTTTATAATATGAGAGTATGTGTGTGTAGAGAGGGAGTGCACATGTACATGCCATTGCTATATATATATATATATATATATATATATATATATATATATATATATATACACATATTGACAAACAAAACTGCAAACTCTACACAACATAGGAAGTGTGTGTACATGTATGTATGTGTATATATGTGTATACTAATTCCTTATAATAAGACAGTATGTATATATGGAGAGGGAATATATGTATGTGTAAGCATCCTGACAAAAACACAAAAAAAAAAGAAATAGATCTAGGAACACACAGGGGTCATTAAAAGATAAGAATATAGATATCCTTCTCACCCTTTCTTGGACCAGTCTTAATTGCATTATTACCTTTCACACAGAATTCACTGCCAGTTCAAGAAAGACATTTGGGTCACTAACACACAAAAAAGAGAATGTTTAATATCAAGAATATTTAACATCGAAAACAAGAAAAATTAATTCCTTTTAATAATATGTGGAAATATTCACTCTTTGCCTGATGAAGGTTGTGAGACAGGAAACATGTGTAGCAAAATGATGGAAAATAAAAAAAAAATATATAAAAAAAAAATCCACATTACAACCAAAAACGTTTGCGGTTTCTCTCTACTTTTTCTTATACACACTTTTCTCTCGTTGGAACTACTATAACCTCTTCCCTTTATACATTACTAGCAGTAGAGCCCGGCATTGCCCGGGGATGTAACAGTAAGAGATAGATCAAGTATCGACCATCATAAAGACTGAAAAATAAAATTGACAAACATTATTGTTTAAGGTTGACGGACATGTACATGTCTTAATTAGTTTTTTTTTGTTTTTTTTTTTTTTATGAATTGGTCAAACCCAAACTCAAACAAAAACATTGTTTTCAATTGTTATGAGATTATTGATTGAATAGAATTTTATTATAAACAATTGTCTTGTAAATGGAATTTTTAAAGCATTCTGAATGTAAAAAATAAAGAAAAAGTGAAGTTTTGTTGAATTTAAAGCAGGCAAAAATGTAGGAAATTAATCCCATATATATACGAACACATTAGAACACAAACAACCTGAGTTTTATAATAAGTATAACTCGATATGAGTTGTCTCCGTCATTTTGGCTTACAGAATCGTTTTATCATGTTTTCAAATTTATTTCATGCAAAAACAATTGTTTTTCCAATTTTTGGCACTGTCAGAACTATTGCAAGGTCATTTTATACAGTTCTGTGAAGTTTTGTTGAAATCGGTTGAAAAATGTAGGAAATCCGATCCAATATATAAACGTACAGACACACACACATATATATATATATACACACATGTATATATATACATATACATATATATACATGGTGGAGTAATGGATAGCGGCTTGGATTGAGGAATCGGAGAGCCAAGTTTGAATTCCAGTCAAATCCATTACATTCACATACGTGCTAATACCTTTGAATCTTCTTCTCCCTCCAGCTATGGGTAAATAGGACAGACTGGGTTCTATAGCCTTGGATGGCAACTGGTCTAGAAGAAGGACAACTCTGTGGAGGGTTGTTTGGGGACCTTGTGGCACTTTGTGCACCAGGTCTCTGTATTCAGCCCCTTCAAAAAGTGTGAATAGTCCTGCGTGAAACCTTCATCACTATCATCAAATCTCATGTGCTGTCAGTTTCTTGAAAACTGATCTGTTTGACCCTCTATAAGCTGAATTTGACAGGAGAAACAAATATATATATATATATATATATATATATATATATATATATATATATATATACACACACATGTTAAATAAATATATACATATATATATATTGGTTTTGAACAATAAAAAATATTAAAGAATTAAAATTTTCAGTCACACTGGGTTGTATATTAATAATTTTTTTTGTTTTATTATTTCAATTATGTTGCTCAACTAGTTTTGGCCAACATGGCCATTATCAAGAGGAAAAAAAAAACCCTACTTGTTACTAGCAATGAACTGCAGGGGTGAAGGACTTTCTCTGAAGAAAGTGAACTTTATCTGTAATTTTAATTTGTTTTTTTCATTAGTCCTTGTCTTGGTTAAAAGGCCTCTTTCAAGTTGTTTTTAAAATAGAGGATGCAAGATTCCTGACTCTCAGACTTCCCTACTTGGTCATTTTGACTGTTTTATTGGTTGCTGGGAATGGGATGTGTGTTAAGTATATATTATCTTTCAGTTTGTTTGTGTGTGTGTGGGGGGTAATGTGTGTATGTGTATATATTTGTGTAAGTGTGTGTATAAGTGTGAGAGCTCAACACCTCTGCAAGCATGTCTGTCATATATGGGTGAGAAATGTGGGTTGGGCTTGATTTATGGGTTTATATATTAATTTTATCTCTGTTGTTAAATTTGTATTTAAGGTCGTCTGGACCAAATGTTTTGAGGTGCAAAATCCATTTGTCTTCATGTTCCTCTAGTATTTTTCTTAGGTCATCTTTTCTGTCTATTTCTATTTTTTCAATTATAGTGAATCTTGCATGGCTTTTAAAATCATGTTTTTCTATTTAGAAATGTTGTTCCAAAGGTAATAACCTTTTGTGGGGAGATGGCTTGATCTGATTCTGATAATTAATTCTGTAGTGAAAGGGCCATTCAGATTTTCTCACGTATTCTTTCTAGCATAGTGTGCATTCTAATAAATAAATTAACTTATGACTCCTACAGTTAGAGTTGTGGTAGATTTAGTGACTGAGCTAGTGAACAAATTGGTGTCTAATGTATTTGCAATGTAGGCTCTTTTTGTTGTTGGGAAAATCCTGTTGTTTTTATTTTTGGTCTAATACAAGTTACCTTATCATCTGAAATTTGGTTAATACCTATAATTTCCTTAAGGTTCTTAGGTCTACAATATGCTAGAAGTCTGGGTTCCTCAAACAAATTTTTTAGGTCTGGTTTGAGATGTAATATTTCCCAGCAACTTTTGATTATCTGAGATAGTGGACGAAAAGTGGTATTGAAAGTGATTACTAGAATGATGCGCCTGATTTTTTTTTACTTTTATACATTAGGCTGTCTTCTCTCTCTCTCATTATTATATATATATATATATATATATATATATATATCGACCCCCCAAATCAGTCTAATTTCAATCATGATTTGAGGCTTTTTGGGCATCTAGTCCATTGAGGAACTATGATACAGCTTAAACAGTAGTGTATGCAAAATATATATATATATATATATATATATATATATATATATATATATATATATATATATATATATATATAGTTTTTGTTGTTGCTTGTACATTTATTACTCAGATTCACATTCCAAGTCCACCATTTTGTTGTGGGATAATTATACCAGGAGACACGTGTTTCCCAACTAAACACTCAACCAGCATATTCCTGCAACAGATTGGCAAACTCAGAATGTGAGCGTTCTACCTATAGGTAATGAAACACCAAACAAAAAACAAAACACTATGAAAGCATAAAAATACATTTTTATTGTAAAATTACATTTTATCTGTAGTTGAAGACATACAATACATACAATTTAAAATATATTTATTGGAAGCCATAAAATTGTGTTCAGATTATTTAGATTTCAGCATTACATAACCCCTAGAGAGGCCACTAAATTAAATCAACTAACCAACATGAAAGAACTTTTTCATGACATTAATCCATATAATATACAATTTCTTAAAGAAATCAAACTGCATTTCAAAATATAAAACATATCTCTTACTGCCTCTAGTAATCATGTCCCCACAAACATGTATATGCACAGAAGCTAAGTATCATCTACCATGTATTCAATTGTGAAAGCAGAATAACATATTTTTTATTACTTCAAAACTCCCCAAAACATTAAATTTCAGCATTGAATGACCCATAAGGAGTTGATATGACATTATACAAATCAATCAAATCTCCACAAAACTGAAATTGATGTGATGCTTTGAAATGTTTAGCTTAGAGATTGCCTTATTTTCTCCTGCATTTTTAATCTGCATCATGATAATTCCTCTCTTATGCACAAGACAAAAAAATAAAAAAAAAAAGGCCTGAGGAAATTGGAAGGGAATTCTACAAGAAGAGCAAGAAAAGAAATTACTAGAAGTAGCAGATGCATCTAGCTAGTTCAGCCATAAAACACTGAGACCAATTTGCCAATCTAGTAGCACACTTAAATTCATTCAATCAAAGCACCAGCAAGGAAAGCTCATCAAAACAATTGCCATGAAAATATTTATAGAAAAGACAGAGGGAAGCCATGTGAAAGCATTGAGAAATTGACCAAAGTTGATAAACCAATTTTTTGGATTTTGTCAAAAATCTTGAAATATATTCACAGCAGGAACATCAGACCAGATATGGCAGCAATATTCAATGCATGAACAAAGGATAGATTTATAAATGTGTGAGATGGATTCTGCCAAGAAAAATTTTCTGGCACAACAACTTTCCTAGCAGTAGACCTAGCAATTGATTTAACATAATCAATTCACTTCATGTTAGTGGAAAATATGAGGCCAAGAAAGCACAAAGTGTTGCTCTCCTGGAGGTTAGCATCAGCCATACTGAAGGTAGAAAAGGTTCTCTGTGGTGATTAAATAACAGCAGTTTTGTTGTCATCACTTATCCTAATTAACTATTGATTAGAAGCCCTTTTTGAGAGCAGTTGCCAAGTTTATTTTGTTAGATTTGTCTGACTTACTACTTAGACAAGAGTAAATAGTTCATCACAAGAGATACCTAGTTGGGAAATGATGCCATTGAGAAGACCGTTAATGAAGATAAGAAACCATGTAGATCCAAGGATAGAGACCTGATGGACACCTGCATTAATGCGAAATGAACTAAAAGCATGTCTGCTCAACATAACCTTCATTACATGATTTGTTATGAACAACTGGATTATACCAAATATTTATCCACAGAGACCTTTAGCTTGTGGAGAAGGTCAGCATGCCAAACCCTGTCAAATCAAAATGTTAAAAAAAAAAAAATGTTTGGTCATTTGGTGAGATTTTGAGAAGTAGGCAGAGTCAAGAATTTTTCAGAACCTACTCATGTATATGTGCGTGTTCACGAGAGAGAGAGAGAGAGAGAGAGAGAGAGAGAGAGAGAGATAGTAAAGATCTTAAGCCAGGTTTGCTGTTGGGTAGTGGACACTGATTAACAAATGTATCCTATCTGTGTATCACAAAATTGTGATTTTGTGTAAGGCTAAGTTAAGCTAAGTAAATACTTTTGCCACAGCATAAAGACTGATGGTTTGAATAGTAATAATAATTGGGTTGTTGCAACAATAAAACGTGATGGCAATTATTTCAGTCCGATGTTTAGACATTTAATTGAAAGATAAGGATTATGGGGCATAAAAAAACTTAATAGATAATCCACTAATAACACGGTTATAGATTAAAAAAGCATGAAGGTTAGATTCGTGACCATAACTGGAGCATTTAAAACCATGCCAAAAGCACTAAAGACAAGATTATATTGATTTGTTTTTTATGATTTATCAACCCTTTGTAGCTTATTTAAAGCCAGAAAATATTTTTAGATTTTAAGATTTTTTTCTTCTAAAAGATAATAAATAATGATTTAGTAATACAAGTCTTACTAATTAAATCATAGTTGGTGGGGGGAAAAAGAAGTGGATTCATACCTTTCCCAAGGGTATTTGCATGTAAGTAAATATAACAATACCAACTAGAATTTTAATTCAGTTATTCAATTAACAATTCTGAGCCATTATCCATTACATCACTTACACATCCAAGATTACAGCACCTGGTCACTCATCCAGGTACTGATCAGGCTCAACATTGCTGGGAACTAGTGGTTCAACATAATGCAACTGTAAGTCCACAAGTTTATAAAAACAAGGGATTGATTAAGATTGTCCAAACCATGTCATCACTGAGGTTTGTTAGGATAATGGAATATACAGGATATTTGAAGATACTTGCTGTCACTCATTCCCCAGCAACAGCCACAACATATACTTGGTGTGAAAACACTTTTTACATAAAAAGAAATTTTAGATGACAGTTGTACCCATTATTATCAGATCACTCAGAACAACTCCAGAAATAGATTTGTAAAAGGATTTTTTAAAAATTGGGAATCCATGGAGTAACTGAAATTGTCTAGATAAGAGCATTTATACTGGATACTCATATTTGAATAGAATTTATTTATTAAACAGTAGATTATTTATTTTTGTCTACTGGCTTGAATATTCAAGAAATCTTATTAAAGAAATATATGCGTTCTCTGGCAGGATTCAAACCTGTGTTCCCCTGCGCAGAGGGAAAAATTGTTAGATCCGACGTGCTTTAATCAATTCATCTACAAAGGTCTTTTGCCAATCAAGCAAGGTTGACTAGTGCCTTTAAGGGAGAGCATTGTTGAATCTAATGACAATTCCCTGTGTTAAAAATTATGCTTTTCTTGCATCAATGGGTGACCATAAATTATCATGGAAAATTTGAATGCCTTCTTGCAGTGGAAAACATACTGATTTAGAAATGGAACAAAATATAGGACACTATGCAAGGAAATAAGGAACAAATACAGACAGGCTAAAGAGGAATGGCTCAACGAAAAATATGCAGAAATAGAAAAAAAAAGTATCATAAATAAAGCAGATATGTATAAAAAAAATAAGAGAACAGGACAAAAGACATGCACATCAATAGGATGCATAAGTCCAAGGATGGAACGCTGATAGTAGAGAAAGAAAAAATACTGCAGAGATAGAATGAATATAATGGAGAACTCTTTCACAATGAAAGAGAACAACTGGCAATATACAGAAATATTGGTGGACCAGAAATATTAAAATCTGAAATGGAATCTACATCAGCTAGATTGAACAGAAACAAAGAGCCAAACAGAATTGTAATAGAGATATTGGCAGCCTTAGATGATTTTGACATAGAAATTACAGAAATAATAAATGAAATATAACAGAAGATAGATACAATATACCAGAAGACCTAAGTAGATCTATTTTCATTGCACTGCCTAAGAAGCAAAGAGCAAAGGAATGTGAACTCCATTGGACAATCAGCCTAATAAATCATATCAACAAAATTCATCATCCGAATTCTGATAAATAGAACAGGAACAATGCAGATTTGTCAAAGACACCAAACAAAGAACACAATATTTATGCTCAGAATGTTGTTGGAAAGAGCAATTCAAATGCAGAAGGACAGAAGACCTGTGTTTTATAGATTACACAAAGGTGTTCAATAAAGTACGCCACAATGATCTATTGGAACTGCTCACCAGCCTTGATGTATTTGGGAAGAATATTAGAATAATCAAGAACCCACACTGACAGCAAAATGCTTGTATATAGATAGAAAATGAGTTCAGCAGATATACATAAATAGAAAGGTGTATGAGAAGACACATCCTTGTCTTAAAGGATGTGTCTTCTCACAGGACTTAATCAAACTACAAACTATACAGTAAGGTGATTCCAAGTGAACTAAGTCATACCAGGATTCATTATTGGCGGCCACAATCTTAACATAAGATATGCAGATGACACAGTGTTGAGAGCTGTGGTGAACAGTTATATAGAAGCAAGTGAGATAGAGTGGCTTGCATCTGGTGCAAAGAAAAATAAGTGTCTTACCTCAACGTGCGGCACATGACATTGGCATTTTGCTCATTGAAAATGGCATTACTCACTAGTCTAATGATTTCAGCAGTATGTGCTGAAATGGGTTTTTTTGTACAGTTTGGCATGGTCCAACCAATAGCAAGTTGTGTGTTGATTGGTTGGACTGGATGAGGCTATTTGCCTTGGTAACTGAGGACAAGAGTGAAGAACGTTGATTGGTTGGTTGGCCGCAGTGTTTTCCTGACAAAAGAGGGCTGAAGCAATGAAAAGGCAGAACAGTTTTACGTTGTTGAAGTGTGTGGAAGGCAAGAACAGCAGATTGAACAAGTGGTATCTTGTATTGTACAAATGACGTCTGAGTAATAGAGACTCATTTAACTACAAGCTATTTCGACTTTCCTCCCAATCATGGCAAACAGAAGTTTCAATATTAGGCTAATACCCAAATTCAGTGGTGGTGCTAATGATCTACCAATTATGAAATGGATTGAAAATTTGGAGTTGGTTTGTGAACTCTGCTAAAAATTTGTCTACGGTTTCCCCTGGTACTGGGGCTCTCTCTCTGTGTGGCAGTATCCGCTTGACTTTCTTCATCTCGCAGAGTTAAAACAGTTAGCTTTACTGGTTGGTGGCCAATTGCCTAAGCAATGTATGATGTACACATTTGTTTCTGGACTGCCACAACAAGTCAAGCAACTTCTCTGAGCATCAGCCAGAATGGATACCATGACTTTGGACCAGATTCTAACTCAGGCTCGGGCCATTATGACCAATAGTAAAGAGTCTGATGAGTCGGTTGCCGCAGCAGCTCAACAAACAAATATGGATGTTACCACACGGATGGGCATCATTGTTTGTTTTAAGTGTTTTGGTCCCAACCACCTGGCAAAGGATTGCCGACAAGGCTACTCGGAGAGGATGGCTACCCAGACACAAAAATCCTGCTGTGCAATACCATGTTTTCAATGCAACAAGATCAGGCACATCTCATCAGAGTGCCAGGGAACAGACATCAGTGCCGGTCCTCTCCCCAAGCAACTAAAGAACATAGTACTACCTATCATTGAGGTGGCTGCAGACAGAAATAAGTGCACGGCCCTGGTTGATTCTGACTGCTCATGGATATTGGTGAGCAAATGTGCATGCCCCAATTGGTGACCAATGAAGACGAAAGTCCTAACTGCCAAGAGTAAGGCCCTAACATGCGGTGGATATGGCAGTATTATGTTGAATATTGGTCATTCTCAACCCGTGTGCATTGATGGCCTAATTGTGGATAGACCACTACTTGGGTTCGATCTTCTTCTTGGGATTGATGCGATTAGAGAACTAGGAGGGGTGCACATAAATTGCTCAAGAAAAGTTCACTTTTTTGAAGAAAGTATGCTCCAATGTTCAACCATCATAAAAAAGTATGGATGGTCTCATGGAAGTGGACAGCCACTTATAACCCTAATGAATAAAGTGGCAGAATATTTAGTACCTGACTATCCATGGGACAAATATGAAATGGAGCTTCAGTCGTGACTGGATAATGGATGGCTGTGGCCATACTCCGAAAAGGAACTTGACCCACCTAAGTGTCTAATCCTATTAATGGCAGTGATACAAGAGAGCAAGCAGAACATCCGTCCAGTACTGGATTACCGGGAGTTGAATGGTTTTGTGGAACCATATACTGCTAACTCAAAGGTTTGTGCACACAACTTGCAGGAATGGTGACAATTGGGGGCTAATATATCCTTATTGGACTTATGAAGGGCATATCTGCAGATACATGTTGAGAAGGCACTGTGGCTCTATCAAACTGTCATATTGAAGGGTCGAAGATACTTCCTCACCCTATTGGGCTTCGTTTTAAATGTGGCACCTCTCAAAGCTGTAAGTGATGCAGTACTGTCTAAAGACAAAGCCATTGTGAATGCTATATCAGCATATATTGATGACATTTATGTCAACAAAAGTTTGATTCTTGTCACACGTGTGAGAGAGAACCTGTCCAAGTATGAACTATTATGCAAGGAGCCAACAAGATTAGGAGACGTAACTAAGGTGTTGGGCTTCCAGGTCTGGAGTAATAATGGCACTCTCCGATGAAGACAAGGTGGAGTGATTCCCGATATCCCTATGAAGATAACTCGCCGACGTGTGTTCTCCTTATGTGGGAGACTTGTAGGCCACTTTCCTGTTTGCAGTTGGCTGCAAGTGGCCACTGTGTTTGTGAAGCAACAAGCAAGCACCCTAACCACAGGATAGGATGATGAAGTTGAGGATGCCTCACTTAATTGCGTGCTAGCTGATATAATAGCCAGAATACACGAGGCTGATCCAGTAGGAGGAGACTGGTGTGTGAGTGGCTGCGAAATGAATGTGTGGGTAGATGTGAGTTCTGTATCCACAGGAGTGGTATTAGAAGTAAATAGAAATGTCAGTGAGGATACATCTTGGCTGCACCTGGATGGAGATGCTAAGCACATCAATTTAGCTCTTCAATGGCAAGTGTCAACATTACATCTTTTTACCGATTCAGCATGTGTCCATCAGTGGATTTTGAACACCCTAACTGGCAAGTCATCAATAAATACAAAGGCATCTGGGGAATGCTAGTGCGGAAATGGTTGAACACACTTTGTGAGCTTGTGGCTGAATATGGCTTGACGGTGGATATAACACTGGTCAAATCCAATCTGAATCTGGCAGACCAGCTTACCAGGGTGCCACAGAGGTGGTTAAACTTATATAAGGAGGGAATGGAGCCAGTGCAATCAGTATGTGCCACTACAAAGACCAAGTTGGATGCACATCAAGTAGCAAATATCTACCAACAAACCGGACGCCCAAGCATAAAACGGACCCTCTACTTTGTTAGGTTGATAGATCCTTCAGTATCATCAGAAGTTGTAAAAGCAGTATCAAAGAATGTGAGGCTTGCCAATCCATTGACCTGGCTCCAGTGTATTGGCAGAAAGGAAAGCTGGACATGAGGGACAACTGGAGTAGGTTAACAATGGACATTACTCACCATGGTAATAAGAACTTTCTGACTTTCTCGGTTCATGATATGGCAACCACTATGTCAACAAGATTTTACCAGCATAGTTTGTCAGTTGGAATCAATTTTTTATGAAGAGGGTTCGCTGCTCAAGATATTGACTGACAATTGTGTTGGAAATGTGTCACGAAAAAATAAATGATTTTGTCTCTTTCTCTCCTGCTGTCGTAGTGATGGACACTGTCTCCACTTCTGAGACTGAAAAAAAAAACTGCCCTCCTTCTCATTCCAGCCCTTTACATAGAGCTTGGTAACTCACCTATACAAAGCACCAACAAGCCAGCTACCAATCAGTTCCCGTGCCTGCCCACCTCCACTCACTTTGGGGGTGTCAAGTTGACCGACCAACTCATTACACACAGCATTCACATGCAACCATTTCAAGAATTTTTTGAGTAATTGGGGTGTACATTTGTGGTTCTGATGTGACTATACACCTGCCAGGAATGGCATAGTTAAAAGAAGTCACTGAAGCATCAAAACTATTGCAGCTTGAAAGGAGTGCTCTATATCGAAGGTGGTCTACTGGTATAACATCACACCTACATATAATCACTCGCCTACTATGGCACCAGCTAATGTGCTTCAGAGGTACCATACCTGCATATAGGACATCGAGGCCACAACCCCCGCTGAACCTCAAGGAGCATATGAAGTGGGAGACATTGTTTAGGTGAAAACTCCTCATGGGAGATGCATGACTAAGTTTCGAATGGGTCATGGGACACAGGTTAATAGTCAGTGCATGTCAATGGAATTCTGTGTCACATGAAGGACTTGCATCCCTTCATGGGATCAGTCCCAATGACTACACAGGACAGCAATTTTGAAGAGAGTGAGCAGTTAGTAAATTTGAGATCAATCCTGCTAGGAGAAACTGATCACTCTCCCAATACTGAATCATTTGAAAACAAAACAAACTTAGAGGACAACTCCCCAACTGTCAGTAGCAAAATACTAATGCAGTATGTCCTGCTAGCTCCCGTGATGACAGTTTATCTGATGACAAAGCTTGTGTTGGTCCATTTAGGTGAAGTACCCAACAAAAGTGACCTGTTTGCGACTGTATTTTTTGTGATCATGTAATCAGGAGGGAGTTTAGTGAATAGTCATATAGAAGCAAGCAAGCCAGAGTGGCTTGCATCTGGTGCAAAGGAAAATAAGTGTCTTATCTCAACATGCAGCACATAACATCGGCATTTTGTTCCTTGAAAATGGCATTACTCACCCATCTAACAATTTCAGCAGTATGTGGTGTAATGGGGGTTTTTATACAGTTTGGCAGCGTCTGACCAATAGCAAGTCATGTGCTGATTGGTCGGACTGAAGGAGGCTACTTGCCTTGGTAACTGAGAAGAATGGTGATTAGTTGGTTCGCCACAGTATTGTCCTGATAAAAGAGAGCTGAAGCAGTGAAAAGGCAGAATGGTTTTACGCTGGTGAAATGTGTGGAATGCAAGAACAGGGGATTGAACAAATGGTATCTTGTATTGTACAAATGACATCTGAGTAATAGAGACTCATTTAACTAAAATAGCAAACACAGAATAAAACTACAAAAATTTCTACAGGAGGTAGTGAAGGAAATCAAGAAAGAATTAAATAAACTGCAAGAGAGAACGCATGTTTGTTAGGAAAAGGATGAACCCTAAATGTAAATTGGAGATATCAGAATCAAACAAGTGCAGAAATTTAGTGTTTTAACAGAAGACAGAAAGTGTGACACTGAAATCTAAAGACATATTGGGATAGTCAAAGACGCATTCCAAAAGCTATGCAGAGTACTAAGAAATGGAAAAATTTCAAGAAACAAGAAAAAGAGTACTAAACAGTTACATATTTGTCCTCCTGTATGGCAGCAAATGCTGGACAATCTCATCAAAGATGAAGAAACTTGAAGCAAAAGAAATGTGATTCTACAGAAGGATGGTGAGGATACCATGAACTGAACAGTGAGCAACAATGAAATTTTAGAGAAAATGGAAACAAAAAGGAAATTTACACTTAACATCAGGAAAAGGTTTCTGAGGCACTTAATGAGGAAAGAGGGCTTGGAGAATCTGATACTCACAGGATAGATTGAAGGCAAGAGAGACAGAGGAAAACAACACGACATACTTAGTGGGCTTAAGTAAATAAACGGATGGTGGAACAGGGTTTAGGAGAAATAACAGAAAGACAAAATTTATTAAAACTAAGAGCTACAAGGGACAGTAAGTTGTGGAGAGCCATGATCGCCTACTTCCTGAGGGGACACAGCACATAAAAAAAAAAGATACCATGGTGACAAAAAAGTACAAATGTTTTAAAAATGTCAAAAGTTTATTTATATAAGGAAATTTTTCTTTTCCTATGTATTAGCTTTCAGTTTCCTTTTTAAACCACTATTTCAGTTCAAAGAAGGTATTTAAAATGTGTTTTCTTAGTTTGGGTTTTTTTTTTTTTTTTTTTCATTTTTAGAAAATCCGTGGTGGTATATATGTGGTGGAGATGTGCTAATTAACTATTTTGTTGGGTCATAAATGTTAGAAAAACTGAAGATGAAAGTTGCATTGGTGAATTAGGTATTTCCACACACATTTTAAACTTCTTCATTCCACAACATTGATAAAACATAAATAGGACACAAACAACAATAAGAATATTTTATATAACATAAAATACACAAAAAAATATGTGTTGATTGAATTTTAGTGAATAAGAGATTTGGTTGGTGGATTTTAAATTTGCATTTTAAACTCTTATAATGTTCAGTGTCACGTAAGGTTGAGTTCACTGAATTGAATATTTTCTCCTATATATGTGAAATTTTGATAGAATTTGTTATTAGATAAACTTGCTTAAATTGAATTTTAAACAGTTTGTAAAACAGTTTCTGAAATGAAATTCATAAGAGTTTAGTAACAAAAGTTGTCTGCCTTTGACTATATGTTTGTGTATGTCAAAGAATTGTATAAAAAATATCTTACAAGAATTCTGGAAGGTAGTTTGTTCTTCAGTCAAGAATTAAACTTAATGAACAATAAATTCCAGTTTAAGAATATTCTGTAGATTCAGTCAAAAATCAATGCTGTGATTGAGAAGTTTTCAGTAAGTGATAAATGAAAGTTGGTGAGTAACTGAGTTGAATATTTTAACTTGAATTACAATGAAGTTGTCTTCATGTTGAAGAAATTGAAATTCTAACTTTGCACTTCAATGATACAAGCGTTGTGGACTAATTTGGTAACTGCTAGTCATGCAAAAATGATCACTGACGAGGTTTGCTTTTGCATTGAATTTATTTGTTTTCTAGTCACGTGATAGGCTCACGAACATGTTTAAAAATATTGGTGGTCAACTCACTTTAAAAACTAATGCATGAGCATTGTTGCCATTTTTCATATACATTGACCAATTGGCAGTAGCATTTACAAAAAACAAAAAAGCAATTTGGATCCACTTCATGTTAGGATGTACAAAATTTGTTATCAGCAAGAGTAAATACACAGTAAATCTACTCAAATATTTATTATCCAATGAAATTCACTAAATCAGAATCGTATAATTAGATATTGGAAATTGGTATATAGAGGTTAAATTCTATACCTATACTCAACGAATGCACATTAAAATTTGTTTTAAAACAAATTTTGATATGCATTCGTTAACTTATGATATTTAAAATTAAATTGAATGTCTGGAAACTTATTTTCACTCAAGGGAAATTCAACATCGATAAAGAAAAAAGGGGGTGATTAGTTTAATACAAATTCAAGGATCAATACTTAGTTAAAACTAAAATGGACTATAAATCTGTGCTGATTTGGTTCCAAAAATGATCAAATTTGGACTCTTTAAAAAAATTAAATCTTTGATCCAACATAAACTCTTAGCTAAAAAGTAATGAATGCTTATTTAATTATTATCACAATTTGTTGCTCCATGCATTGCTTTGAACTGAATCTTTGCAACATAGTTTCCATGGAATTTGCGGTTAGTGGTGCAGATTTCAACAAATCTAAATAGATAATATTGTCAGGGTTTGAAACCAAGAAAACAGGTTTTAGTGTTTAGTTTTTAGTTCCCACGTGGCACCAAAAAGAGGGTACTGAAGCCTACCTTTCCCTCTTGGTCAGTGTCATACCTTGAGCCTTTTTGTACGATTTCAAAATGAACATTATTAAAATTAAGTTCAGCATTGCACTAAGAAGAGTATTAGAAAACAATATTTAAAAAACTTACAAAGAAAAAAGAAAAGATATTTTAATTCATTTTTTAAAAAAATTAAATGATTTCTGTTAAAACAAGAGAGATATTGGAACACAGTAAAAACCCTGAATATTTATGTTTAGATAAAAAGTAAATTTACTCATTCATTCAATCAACAATAATAATAATAATAATAGTAAAATAAAGGCTAATTAGATTTTTTTCTCTCTCGAAAAAAGATGCACTTCAAAAAAGAATCACATCGCATGGCCTGGATTCAAATCTACTAGGTCCAACATTGGAAATATTTCATTTTTCTCTGTAAAGAAATGGTTATTTAAAAAAAAGTCTTTCCATTCTATTTCGCTCCCAGTAGAGCCCCTTGCGTCTTAGTGGCATTATCGCCTTACTTGGAGTGAATTGGTAATACCCCGCCCCCCATTTTTTCATCTTTTTCTGGAAAAAAAACACACACTTAGAATAAAATATATTTTAAAACTCCAGTAGCTTGAAAAAAAAAAATTAGTTTTTATAATGAATGTAAAATTATGCTATTGAATAAGAAAAAACAGTGGAGGTACCTACGTGTGTTAGTTTTTTTTACTTTTTTAGATGAGGAAACACGTGCAATTATTTTTAAAACAGTTTCCAAGGCTTTTTAGTTTTACGAAGAGCCAACTATGTGGGACATTGGAAGAAAAACAAAACGTGAAATTGTAAACAAGTTTTATTTGACAGTAATTCCAATGTCGTTGAATTGGGTGTTAAACTAGTAGGCAGACGAATTCCATGAACAGAAATCAACACTATAAGCAGCAGCAGCAGCAAGGTCTTGCTTACAGTTCCTAACACACAAAGCAAAAAAGACATTTTATCACGTGTCTCACTACCTACCTTAATCAAGAGCAATGCAAACATTTAAATTCTCTAAGTCTAGTTGTAAAAGGCAACTCTCACAAGTATTTTCAATCTATTGTCAGTTTTTAGTGCGCGCTTTGTTAATCAGTGAGTAATTAAAAATGCGTGTGTTTTCTATGACCTCTAAGATGATTAATAAACACTGAAAACAGCATCAGTAAATAAAAGTAAAAAGCGTAATGATGAAGCAAGGTCTTTGGTCGATCATTCATAAGGAAAGAAATAAGACTAAGACTAAGAGAGACATAAATTAAAATATAGTAGTCAATAAGAAATAGTATTTTTCACTACGTTTTTTTTTAACTTTAGTCTTCCAACAGAAAATAAATTATTTTTGTTAATTTCATTGAGATGTCCTTAAACTGCCTACGCAAATACTGTTTTGTTTTGTTTTTTTTTTACTAATACATTTTGTTTTTAAGTAAAAAAAAAAAAAACCTTTTTATTGATTTTACTTTCGTCCGGAAAAAAAGTAATTTTGTCTGTTTTGTTAGAGTAAATGGTTATTAAAAATAAGTAAATTATATAATGTAAACAACTGGATTTAAAAAAGAAACACTTGTAGATCGAAATTGTATATGCAGTGGTGAAAAATTAAATTTGGAAAATATAAAAATACGCTTCGTATTATTATGAATCGAGTCAAGTCTAGGTACTAGCGTGCGTTTACCTACTCGATGAACATGGAAATGAGAATAATAAAATTAAAAGATGGATAAAAAAAGACATTACGTAAAGAAAGAGGTATATAAATGTAAACAGAAGAGATAAAAACTAAAAGTAAACATTAAAAAAAAAAAAACGAAATCCAGCTTACCCCAAAGAAGACACTAGCGTATTACGCGTTACTCCAACCATGAATGAGATGAAGAGAAGAGACTATATAGACTATATAATTACAACTGACCAACCCACGCAAGTTTCATCGGTATATGGCGCCAAACTTGCCATGAGGCACCTCCTCTTTTTACCTAATTGTACAAATTTTCAACCGAAGAATCTTTCTTTTTTTAATTATTTATGCTTATTTTCATTTAACACCAATATTTTTAACATTTTAAAAGTGCATTTTTATGCCAAGAGATTTTTTTAAAACAAATTTTTTTTAGTTCTGATAGAACTTATTTAAAAAAAAGTTTCCGAGACATTCCACAGCTTTCTAAAATTAAATAAAAAATATAAAACTTTTTTTTGTAATTAGTTTTCTTTTTCTTTCCTAAGTTGTTCGAATAAAAAAAGTAAATAAAATATATAGTGAGGCTTCAACTAAAAAAGCTTTTTAGCATACCAACCAGCTAGTCGAGCTCAGAATAGTGAAGAAAAAAATGAGTCTACTCTTACTGGTAGGCATAGATGTTGAATTTTATTTTAATTTAAAAAAAGAAGAAAAAGTGGCGAAAATGATGTTTCGGCTTTATTGTTTCTCTTCGGATAAAGAGCCTCGAAACTTTTCAAAACAATTTTGTTAACTTAAAAATTCTGTAGTAAGTACAAATTTCAAAAGCAAAATAGCCCCTATTTCTATAAAAAAAAAATTATATATGAGTTCTTTCTCCAATTTGCCTTTTTAGTTTTTAATTATGTAAATTTTACGAAAACCAATTATAAACCTTTTCAATGACGTTGAATAACTTTCTTTGTGCCATGCGGTGTCCAATTTTACGACGTTAGTTTTTTTTCCCCCTGGAGTATTGCCGCCGCCTTTTTTTAAATCAGTATTTTCTTTCTGAAAATTATGAAGCCGTTTCACTCTGTATTAATGCTACTTTTTATCAAATATTTTGATGTGATTAAGACAACAAGCTCATTTGGCATGGATGCGAGTTCAAATAGAGCGACTTAAATTATTCATCTTTTTTTATTTTCGATTTCGCGCTTTTTGCATGAGCGGTTTAATAGTGGAGTGTTGTGGTATGATGCAATAACATGGAATGCGTATACAAAAAGTGATTTACTAATCGTAACTTAGATGTGGCACAAGGCCGAAAATATAGAGCACTCAGTGAGTGTCGAAGTCACTACTCAGTCGTAAATGATCTAAGTGAGAGAATATCGCTAACTAGCACGTAAGTGCCACATTTTACGCGAAATTGTGTATATTTTTGCGACTGGAAACCTTAACCCTGGCAGGTGAATTTTGATATTTTTCTTACTCGCTTAGCGAGAAACATTTCGTTTTTTGTTTTTTTTAAATTTACTTTTTATTAAGACATTTTTTTCCTAAATTCAAATAAGTTTTGTTTGTGTGTGTGTGTTTTAAAAAAATGGCTTTGGGGATTCCAAGCTGCACTGTCGTGATTACTGTTGGAATTTGGCTTAAAAAATTAAAAACGTGAAGAAAGAGTAAAGAAGACTCTTTCCTTGTTATATCATCTTTACGTTTTTAATTTAAGGGTGATCAGGTTACTTTTAAAAGCTAGTCAATATAGCATTAACAAGCTCAAACAATTCAAATTGTGAATGCCAAAATAGTTTAAAGTGACTAATTTTTTAAACTAAAAGTAAAATAAATACTGGAGCGTGTACTACAAAAACAACCAAGTAAAATTATTTAGAACAAAAAGTTTATCTTCCCAACAAATAGTTTTGCAGAAATAATATACGCACACGCACATCAGGTTAATTTTTTTAAGCAAAGAAGAATATAATGAAAATTGTCACATGAAGCAGTAATAACCTTTTTTCAATTAAATTGCTTTTTTTCCCCTCAACAGATCTAAAAAGAAAAGTATTGTGAACTCGGAAAAACAATTTTTTGTAGTTGCACGTTTTTATCACGAGAGCCTTTGAAACGATATGGCCCCCATTTCAGGGCTATGCTACTTACCTCGAGGCTATCCGCAATTCAAAAACGCATGTGAATATTCGAACATTAATAATCCAGCTTTGGGATTAGTTACATTATTTCCACAGATCGATGTTCAAGCTCAGAAGCTAGTTAATTATTATTTCGAACACTGATTTTCTCGGCAAGCAAGCCTTACATACTTTTTTACTTTAACTTTACTTGGCTGGAACTTTAGAGAATTCAATTAAATGTGATAATAATTATTAAATAATTATTATCACATTCGTTCAAGCAGAAACGTAACCAATATAACCTTCTTCATAAAAATGTATCTGCAAGTTCATTTTAGTACAGAACAAGATCAGGGCAGCAAGTGAGGATCAAACAAATTAGAACTTCCTCACAATGATCAAGAAACCAAGACAAGCTACCCAGTTACTCCGTACCCTGGAGTGTATTGTCCGGTTTGGTTTTCCCATCTCTCACAATGCTGAATGGGTTTCTCAAAAAGAAAAAGGTAATTGAAACAGTGCCTAAAAGATTCACGTTGCAAGATGGGTGGGGGTCAAAGCAATGAAAAGAAAAAGAGATGATGTTCCACAGGAGACGCGAAGGGACCAGTGATGATGAAAAAGGAGAAGGCGGTTGCGCAAGATAAGTGAGGGGCGGGTGGTAATAACAAAACGAAACAGGTTGCTTCATTCAGGCCAAAAATGACTGACAAAAGAAGAAAGGTACGCTCAAACAAACAAAACGAAGGAAACAAACGGCCCTTTTTTGTTGTTTAATGCAAGGAGGAAAGGAAAGCTGGAAAGAAAAGAGAAAGCTTTGCTTTCCTCCATACAGTCTGGGTCATGCCTATAAAAAAAAAAAAAAAACTAATATAGTAAGTGTTATTTTTTCCGAGACCCTTAATCTTATTTTATTTTTTTACCTAAGATTTTTGATTGCATAATGATTGAACCAAACTCGTTTAGCAGACGAGTGAAGTGAGGTGAGTTCGATTCTCACAGGCGCCTCTTTCCATCTTTTACGCTAAAAACAAGGAATACGACAGTTAAAAAGGGATTAGAAGAAAAACATGCTGCCGTACTAAAAAGACACGTCATTTTTTTTTTTTTTACCGAACAGTCGGTGAACTCTTCTCTTGAAATCTAAAAAAAAATGTTAATCGTTCGATTTTAAAACGTTCTTCTTTTAGGGAAAACCCGGAAACAATTAAAAATTCATTGGGCTTGCTTAAGACAAGGAATTAAAATCCGCATGTCAAATCCTTATTTTTTTTTTTTTTTTTCACAGTTGTTGTTTCATTCAATTGTGCTTGTGTGTGTTGAGCGCAAATTTATTTACTTCTTTGTTTCTTGTTCACATAACTATTTTTTCTTTCTTTTCAGATACGCCCTTAATTTTTTTTTTTTTTCGAATTTGTGAAAAAAAATGCACTGAAAATAATCACATCTCCAGTTCAATTTTTTTTTCTTTTTTGTGCTAGTTCGTTTGGTTGTACTTTTAATTGTGTTTATCTTGGTGATAACGAAATGTTAAAATAAACAACTTTTGAAACAAAGACCGTCCCAAAATCTCAAAATACACATACATGCATAATTTAATTTTAAAACATACCTCATTCCTCTGGTAAAGAGGAAGTTTCACTTAGACAGCTGTCTTATGCTGACGATCTGAATTCAAGTCGGTGGGTAAGTCATTTGAACATCTATCTGTCTACAGTACACACACATAGCGTTTCTTTAAAAAAAACATAAATACAGTTTGTGTATTTAGCACTTTTTAAATAAACAACTGTTCGATTTCATTTAAATTTTGCCCTGTAATTGACTTAAAAATTGAATGAAACTTTATACATCAGTTCTCTCATGAAGCGTCTAAACATTTACAGGCCACATAAAATTTCATTACAGGTGTTGCGGGAATGCTGGTTATGTTTAGGTTGGAAAATATGTGCCTCCTGGTATATTTTTCCCACAACAATAATTTCGAACTTGAATGTGAGTCTGAGTAATAAATGAATAAAGTAACAACAAAACCATATACAAACAAATGACAATATATGTATTAACAAAACAAAGGTATACATAGACAATAGAAGATTGTTGCATGCGACAAAACAATGAATATGAAAGAAAACATTTAAGCTAGTGAAGATGTTTGTGCATTAGTAAGTCCTAGTAAGTAAATGAAAGGTACGTGCATGCATGTGTGTCCCAGTGGGAAACGCTTTTCTCCACATGCAACCTACAACTTACTCGCTAAAAAAAAAATAGAAAAGAGAGGATGACAGAGAATGTCACTTCCTATTCATAGGCTTAAGGAACATGCCCTAGCAACATTTTTGTTGTGAAGTAAGTGAGGGTAACTCCACAATACTCCTTTCCAGATGAGGAGAATTTTATTCTGCCCATATGTCCATTAAGTTTGTGTATGTTTTGTACCTCATAGGCTGAAAAGAAAAAGAGTCAAACCCTGTGGTTGAGATGTGTGTGTTTAAACATGTCAACAAAAATGTACTTGTCTGAAGTATTGTGTCATCAGGGTGCTGTATAATTTTCTAGTGGGTCAGAAATTAGCATGCTCTGGAAGATATGTTGGTAGTGTAAAAAGAGAGTTCAGCAGTTGGTATTAAAATTTTGTTTTCCAATGCTACATGTTGAATTGATTTTGTTTGGAAAAACCTTATTTGTTTTGCTGTGTGCAGATGATGTTGGTGCACAAAATTTGAATAGAAGAAGCTTTGATTTGTAAAGTTGTTGAGCTGATGTTGGTGAAATTTTTACTGAGTGCCAAATACATGTTTTGTGAGAACTTTTAAGATATCTAGTATTATTGATGATTTTTTCAGTGATGCAGTTATCTCTGTGTATTATTAAATTGTACTTGCACATTTCTTAGTTTTGTTTGTTCATGTTAACATTTTTGAAGAGTGATAAAGGTCAGTAGGATTATTTCACATCTTTATCTGTTGAGCCGAGGAGAAACAATACTGTTTAAAGTTCAGAATGTAATTTACTTCCATGGTGTTTGAATGGTATTTTCTTGTATGCTCCACAGAGGTTTACTTGTGAATTCTGGGCAGCATTGTTGAAGAAAATAAGTTGGGTTTTGCTTGATTCAAACTTGTAAGATGAAAATTGTATTTTTTGTTTTGGTGAAAAAATTTTTTCATGTCTGCCAGTGGAAGACGACAAGCGTAATTGCCTAAAAGAAAGAAAGGGTGAAGCAAAAGGCAGTAGAGATGAGATGAGAGTTGCTTGCCTGCTGACTGTGTTATCATAGTAGTAACTGGAATGGAAATTAAGGATTTTTTTGGTTCATATGTGTTACAAAAAATATTTGCTGACTTGGAGAACATCTTGTCCGAATAGTTATCTTGTGTAGAGCTTTTAGCATTTTGAAATGTGTGATTTTGTTCTTTACATTGGGTTGTAAATTTGTAAAAGTTATTTTTGTTGAAAGTTTTCTGAGTGTGTGGTACAGTAGGTAGAAACTGATTGAAGTCTTTCTTCACTGACTCTTGGTTTGAAAAGTATCTAAACGATGCATCGTTGAGTTTTGTCTATATAGTTTTATGTGTTTGTGTATCTAGGAGAAAAATATCACATCTTGGTCAACACCTTATTGTGGATGACAAGTATGAATATGAAAGAAAAAACATTTAAACTTGTGAAGATGTTTGTGTAGAAGTAAATCCTAGAGAAAAGTAAATGAAAGCGAAATGAAAGGTATATGCGTGTATGCATGTCCCAATGGGAAACACTTTTCTATATCTTACCAGCTAAGAGAAAAATAGAAACGAGAGAATGACAGAGAATGTTACTTCCGATTCCTAGGCTTAAAAGTGTCCCATAGCGATGTTTTTTTTTGTGAAGTAAGTGAGGGTAACCCCATACAGGATTCTATGAGAAGTTTCTTGGCTGTTTTCTTGTCTATGTGCAAGTTGCCTCTTTTATCTCATCATCATTGGAGAGCTGCTGTCTTGTGAGTGCTATCTATATTTTGCAGTTGCAGAAACTCTGTGGTTTATACTGCAACTATGCTGAGTGGATCATAGTTACAGTTTCTGGGAAAGAGCACATAATCTATTGTGATCAGCAGTTTGAAAAACACTCAAACTCTCAGTCATAATGACTTGTAACTTTGTGCTAACACAACTATTATGGCTTCTGAACAGTTCCATCGACTGAATTCTGCTTACAAGGCTCAGGTCAACCTGTGGTGTGGTTTTCAGGTACTTTCCAAAGGGGCCACAATGCTGGGATCACATCCCCAGGTTGATAATATCAAGAAGTCACTTTCCTGGTAAATCAATTATGGCGAGATTCAAAACTGGGTTTCAAAGTGAATATTCTAACCACTCAGCCATGTGCCATATACACACACATATATGTGTGTGTGTGTGTGTGTGTGTGAATAACGACAAACCACAACTTCAATCTAAAGAATGCCACACTTATTAAAAGGGAAAGCAACTTAGATGGAAAATTCTCAAGAGTGCTGCTACCAAATCTTACCAAAATATAAATCTGCACACCAGATGTTTTCAAATATCTCCATTCCTGACAGAATTACTACTTTCCAAAGCCAATATACATGACTATAAAAATATTAAAAAACTAAAAGAAAACAGCTAAATTCATAACCTCATATTATTTAAATATATAACACATAAATTAATTACAAACTAAAATAATGTAAATACTAACTTACATTAAAAAAATTCAAGAACATCATTTACATACTTTCATCCATTAGACATTGAATTGTGTCACTTGGTATCCTCTATAGCTTGCCTAGATCTTTTGGCTAACCTGATGAATATATATGAGTGTTCTTAAATTTAAAATTTTTGAAAAACCTATATTTTTGCTCTTGTATATAAATAAAATAAGAAATAAAATCCTTGCATTTGCTTTCAGAGGCTAAGATAAGCTTTCCTTTTGTTCACATTGTCTTTTTACGGATATACTCTAGCTGAAATTTTGCACACACACACACACACACCTTAACATTTTCTATTATGAAATGGACTAAGTCCAACAATTGTTTTAATATATTTATTGTTCATACATTATTTTTATAGATACAAATATTTAAGTAAATGCTCTGTTTGTAATAAACAGTATTATACATTTACCAACCTGAATGTTTGAGAAATTTACAGAAATTGAACCTGTATCCTACACGGATCCAACATATAGCTTGATGTGCTATACCATTTAGCTACAGAGGAAGCATCTGGTTAGCAAGGTCAAATTATTGTTTTAAACTACAAATTTCCCATGATTTTTCTTGAACGTCATATCTGTTCGAAGTGTATCTTAACGTAAGCAAATGACGTCATATATTATAAACAGAGCATTTACTTAAATATTTGTATCTATAAAACTAATGTATAAACAATAAATATATTAACATTTTCTGTTTTGCCATTTACTTATCTAATACTAATGAATAGTATCTTAAAAAGATTTATTTACTGAATACCCTAGCCACTCTCTCCACTTTTCCCTCTTAATCCACATTATTTTCATTTTATTTAATTTGTTTTTTTTTACACTTTATCAACCCTTTGTGTGTTATTTAAATCCAAAACATATTTTGGATTGTGAGGATAATTTTTTTTTTTTTTTGGAGAGTTGATAATTGCATTAACCATTTTTTTTTGAGACTAACATTGATTTTTCCATGTACAAGCCCTGCTATTTAGCCCATAGAGGGGGCAATGGATTCATACCTTTCTCAAGGTTATTTTTGCATGTAAGTGAATGAAACAAAACTAACTGGTATTTGAACTTGGCTCTCTGATTTCTCATTCTGAGCCACTATCCACTACATCTGCATTCCAGCATATTATTTTCCTGTTTTTTTTTTTACAATATAGACAATAATCAAATATGTCAGGATGTATGGGTGACTTAATAACTGATTGCAAAGAAAAATAAAGACAATTTGTACCCATATCACAACATCTATTCTCTGCACAAGTAGCAGTAAAGTAACAGGGTAGATTGCACTCTAGCCTTACTTGGCAACTAGTATTGGAGATGAAAAATTTGAATTAAAAATCCAAAGGTTGGACTTGGGGCTAACAACTCCACTCTGTAAAAAATACTTCAACAGCATCCATGTGATTGTAGTCCCATACTCCACAAGCAATCTGCAGAATTAACAAAAATAAAAAAAGAAATTGTCAGAATTTTTTAGATGAGGTATTATTATTATTATTATTATTATTATTATTATACTATGCTATTTGGATCAGCATACTCATTTTGATTGTTATACTTAGTTTTTATTTTTTACAATGATGTTCAACCTGTAAAAGACCCAACAGACACTCAAAGTAGAGAGTTACATAATAAGAGGAACAGTTTATGTGGGGAAGATAACAATTAATCCTACTTTTTGGGGAAGCATCCTCTTGGGAATTGGTTCCATAAAGCAGCTGCTCGAGTGGAACTTACATTTCACCAATGAAATACAATAGAATACAAAGGTGGTTTGCAATAATGTGCCTAGCATGGCAGGTCTTAGCTGAGAAGGTTTAAACAGGTGGAACTAAGGAATATTGCTCATCCGAGCACTTTCCATGAAAATAGTGAGATAGCAGAAAGAGCTTTGCAATGTTTTGTTTGTGAGAAGGCAGTTGTAGGTTTGAAAATAATTTGTTACCTACAAGGATGTGGAGACACTTTTGGACTCTATTGAGACTAGAAAGTGACTCACAATGTTTTGGCTGTTGTAACCTCTGACCTTTATGATGTCCTTCTTCATATTTTCTAACCATCTTGGAATTTCAAACCAAATCCCTTATTCAGTCCATGATTGTAGATTGTTCTCATTTCATTTTTCATGAAGAAATAACTCATATCTTTAATACTCATCAATCTTATTCACTTTTGTGTCACTTGTCATGTGACACCTGTGGAATGAAGTCAAGATAATATAGAACAATGCTGGAAGATAAGACAACTGAAGGAATCAGTGCGCATGTTATGCAATGACAACCTCTTCGGTAGACCTAGCATAGAGATAAATACCATTTGGGAGTCTCTTAATATGCAGTATTAAAAAACTGACATATTAAGAAATATGTGTATTAAATCTTAACATTGAATATTAAGGAAATATGAAATATTAAGGAATTAAGGACATATAAATTTCTATATTTCATAATAATTTGTATTTTCTTAATATTAAGATCCAAAATTAAAAATAATAATATTATGAAATATGTATTAAATATTAAGATGGAATATTAATAAAATATGAAATATTAACAAATACTTGCATTAAATATTAAGAAAAGATGCAATATTAACATATTATTAAATTTTAAGATGACATTAAAAAAGATGAAATACTAATAAATACATGTATTAAATATTAAGGTGAAATATTAAGAAAAGATATAAGAAAAATGGTATATTAAGAAAAGATGATATATTAAGAAAAGAAATATTAAGAAAAGAAATATTAACAAAAGATGGTATATTAAGAAAAGATATAAAAAAGATGATATATTAAGAAAAGATGGTATATTAAGAAAAGAAATATTAAAAAAAAGATGGTATATTAAGAAATATTAAAAAAAGATGGTATATTAAGAAAAGAAATATTAAGAAAAGATGATATATTGAGAAAAGATATAAAAAAGATGATATATTAAGAAAAGATGGTATATTAAGAAAAGAAGAAATAAAAGATATTAAGAAATTCTCATAAAGGACACAGGAACTGAAGGTACATCTTTATCAAATTTGTCATGATGGTAAAGTATATTCTTTATAAATTTAGAGAAAACAAACTCAATCCTTGTGAAATCGTCTTTATTCTTTTGCTTTAATGTTTTTTAGTGAATTGCTTTTGCAGTGACAGCTGGGAGGTGGAAACCATGAAACCATACTTTCTGCAAAACAAAATTAATAAATAAATAAAAATTTACATAATGAATGCCTTTAAGAAAAATATTGTTGTGTATAAATTCTGTTAAATACTCATCACAAGAAGGCATTGTTTTTTTTCTATAACCAGCACCGTGGGTGAAACAAGCATTTCATTGACATTGTTGCTGAAGGTAATGTAAAAGCCAGGATTTTGAGTGCTGCATTTCAAGACAGACACAACTTCATTGCTTAAAAGATTTACACAGTCTTCTTTACTCTGTCTCTCTCTATTTGATCTTATGTCAGATCTGGTGAAGTTTAGTAAATAATTATAGTTTTACCATATGAATGAAACAGTTTTCCTTATTGTTATCAACTATTGGTATTGAAGCCAAGGTAAAAAAAAAACTGTATTTCAAATACTAGGCAGACAATCCCTTTCTACTTGTAAAACTGATACAGCACAATCTTCTTTACCCCATTTTTGTCATTTGATCTTATGTTAAACCAAGATAAGCATAGTAAATAGGACACACACTAAGAAGCAGATGTTACCACTGTAGTCAGGGCCAGATTAAGCTGAAGAGAGGCCCTAGTCTATTCCATTTGTGAGGCCCCCTCTAAGTATCCCATTCTCATGAGTAGAGAAAATGGAAGAGTGTTAAATTAAACATTTTGTGTAAATCCAAGGATGATGACAGCTATTTAAAATTAAGGATTGTTCAAAGTCTACAATGCATTATGACAGCATGTGTAAGAAAGGCCTATGACAGTGTTAAAAATATTATACATCTTGACTGGAGGTCTCTTAGATTTTGAGGCCCTCGGCTTCAGCTTGATAAGCCTATAGGTAAATCCAGCATTGACTTTAATCAATTTAATTTTTAATAAGTACCTCATAGTTTTAGATTTGTGTGAGACCAAGATAAGCTTAATAAATAAGATGCTCACTAAGGATAGTAATGGATAGTAAACCAAAATATTAGTATCTGAAACATGACTCCTCCTGCTACACTTTTCATTACACTATGCTTCAAATTAGATCTCTTTCTGATTCACTCTACATCAAAACCTGTTCGCTGGATTTGAACACTATGACACCAAAACTAGAAATATAAAAAGTTGGGTTCTGTACACGGGCTTTGAGCATCACATTTGGCTCACAACCCACCCCTCTGCAAATATAAATACAATTTAAAAGGAAACATCTATAAACGTTGTCGCAAAAAGCAAAAGCATGGCACTATGCTGAGTCAAGTATTTGCCCTATCTACTTAAAAGGATACCACCTTGTGACACCAAAGATCAGTCACAGGCAAACAAGCAGGCTGTCACTGTCACCTCAGTCAACTGACCCAACACAAGCATCAATGCCTGGCCTTTCTGACTCTCCTTATCATCCAGGTCACTTCTCAAGCTCACAAAGAGACATTCTGTCTTCATCCGCTATATTAGTAATACAAAATATTTTATTTTAACACATCATTTTCTGTTCTTTCTAGCTCACTGGCAGTATTTTGCTGTTTTGTTTGTTCTCTAGTGCAACCATATGCATTTATAACTTTTACCTCTACAAGAGCCAGATCAGACCAACAATGGAGTACTACTGTCATATCTGGCCGGGATCTGCCCAGTCCTCACTTTCCAATCTTGATAGCATTCAGAAACGTCTTTATGGCCTTGTGGGTGATGAATTGTTTTCCAGTCTACAATCCCTTTCCCTCAGACAAAATGTTACAAGTTCCTTACTACTCCAGCACTATTTCTATGATAAATGTTCTAATGAGCTACATTCCTTAGCTGCAACAGTTCTAACCTTCACAGAAAATAACTGCTATGTACCCTGGGACAAGCTATACTCATCTACTTCATATTCCATTAGAAGGAAATTCCACTTGAACAGCTACTTAAGAAACAAACTCCTGAGAGGATGCTTTCTCAATCACAACAATTTTAACCCCTTCAAGTCTATGATTAACAGTTATCTTTCCCATATACCCTCATAAACTGCACTCCTACTCTTACTGCTCATACATTAATCTCATTCAGTAAACCTCTATCTTCAGTGGCTCTTGGGCCATGAATTGGGTAAACATTAGTAAAAACATCTCAGCTCAAATATTGACCTTTTGAAACTAGTAAAAAATAACCAACCATTTAGAGCTACAAAGAACCCTTAAAGATAATTAATAAACTCTGATTAATCAAGCACAATGATTAAATATCGGAAAACCAATAAAGATAAAACTTATTACAATTGTAATAGTCTCTGAGTTTCTTTTGTTGACCATTTCTCTATGGTGATAGATTCATGCTACGATTCTGTGTTTAAAAATGCCTAATCTAAGGGAGACAACTATAAATGACTATCTCGTGAACATAAAATAAAGCAAACAATATTCTTAAATTCAGGAATTATGTTAACAAGTAAACTGACCACAATAGGAGAGGAGTATATATTTAACTAAATATAGACTCAAAAATAAATATTAAAATAAAATAGAAAAACAAACGTTTGAGCTACTTCTTACTGCCACATCTATTTCAAGTATAGATATTTGACTGAATTTAGCATAGTCTTACACAACAGGAAGATTTTTAGCATTCTTCCAAGAGAAGGAGACTTACCTGCCTAGAAAATTTGCAAATTAAAGCACTGGCAGTAGCAGAAAATATGTGTCTATATAGCTGTGAGGTCACAGCGTACATAACATCTGCATAGCAACAGAAAACCAATATCTTTAAACATCCTCATTGGTTCAGACTGACCAATAAAATTACCTTACTGCTTAAATCCAAAATTTTATCTGGGTGCCTACCCATGGTTATTTACAATCTAACTGAGAGCTCATCTCACAGACAATTGAAGAATATATACAAATTACTGCACATGAAATATGAAGTCAAAGAACAACTTCATACAACTCACAAATTAATCACACTCAAAACAACAAAAGATTAAATCCATGCATGATTTATAACACCATCAGCATGAACTCTGAAAACTTCAACCCACTGAAGACAAATTGTCATGCAGCTAAGTAATACAAGAATTCTCTCTACATTTTTCTCTTAACACTGCATTCACATCCACTGTGAATAGATTCACTTAAGTTTGTTGTTGCATTTTTTCTGTAAATAAATATTGTTAACTTTCAGCATGTCTTTCCTTATGTTCATCTATGTTGAATAGTAGAAAGGAAGAATATATTTTGATCAAAATCCTAATATTTATACAGGTCGAATTTGTATCTTTCTCCTTCTCACCATCTGCAACAAGTGGTGACGCCTGATGTGAGTGAATCTGGTCCACAACACCCTAAACGTCAGCTCTTAAAATTAGAATCAGTATTGTTCAATAAAAAGACAAAAAGCATAATTCAAATATATCAGCTGTCAAATTAATATCTCCAAAAGGAAAGCTGTTTATGGAGAAAAAAAGCTATATCTCTATTTTAACAACACAGAAAATATAAGCAATCATATTTCTAGAAGTTCTCTTTATAAGACTAGCAGCCATATTGTTCTGATAGAAATTAACTTCTGTGTGAAGGAACAAAGAATATTTCCTGCCATAATATAAAATATATAATATACCTAGTAACAATAAAATGCAGTGTTGGACAAAGAAGACATCATTTCAATTAATCTGTTATTAATTAGAATTTCATGTAATAGTTAATTCAGTCATCTCCAGCAGAAGTTTTAAACAACAATAAATATTTAGGTCTAAATATGTATGTAAATATCTAAAGGCAATGACTTATGGAGGTAATTGAAAGTTTTGTTCAAGCCACAGTGGAAAGCATGCTATTCTACAGTGTTGAAAGAAAATATGATATGTATGATGGAATATATAAGAGGATGTTCATGTCTATATTTGGTGCATCATGGAAAGAATTCAAAAGCAACAAGGATTTCTATGGAAAATTGCAAAATGTGATGGAATCTCTAAGGATCAGAAGACATCAATTCTTTTAGAATATTTGCAGGAGAGGGAAAGGACTGTTAAACAACATACACTTTTCGAAATGTGAACAGGGAAAATAGAAGAGAAGGAGAAGCACTAAAACATGTGAAGCAGCTAAGAAACGATATTGTTTAAAGGAGTGAAGATCTAATGAAATCCATGTTAAACGGTATATAACAGAAAAAAATAAGCTGAAGCAGTTAGAAGAATCTAAGTGCCTTGGTGCTTGGATTTAGTTGAGCGAAAAGAACATGAGTATCAGAATTGGGCCAGTCTGGGGTGAACTAAATGAAATGGAATAGCTATGAATGTCGAAAACCATTTGAAAATAGATTTCTTTCAAACCACCATGGAAAGTGTTCTGTTCTACAATTTTGAAAGTTGAAGTTTATCCAAGAAAATATGATTTGCATGATGGAATATATAAGAGGATTTTCGTGGCTATATTTGGTGCATCATGGAATTCAAAACTAACAAAGATTTATATGGAAAACTGCAAAATATACAAAATCACTATAGATTAGAAGACAGTGATTCATTGAGAACATTTGGGAAAGAGCTGTTAAACAAAGTACTTTTTTGGAGCATAAATAGGAAAATACAACAGATGGAGAAGGATTAGATACATTTGGATCAGTTAAGAAATGATATCAGACTTAGGAGTGAAGAACTAATGAAGATCATGGGAGATGGAGAAGGATGGAAGAAACAAATCAATGGTGTTCAAGTTTCTTTAAAATAGAAGAAGAAAATTTGGTAGATACAAACAGAAATGAAATATTTATTCTTATGCTTACCACTGGTACTGACAATAGTCACTCCAGAACAGCTTGGTCTTGGTAATTTATTCTTGCACTACAAAATTTGGAGAATATTTTTAAGATACTTTCTCAAAAAATTTATTTCATTGAAATACATTAATACATTAAAATCCATAAAATGCATTAAAATACATAAAATATATAAAAATACCTAAATTACATAAAAATTCATAAAATGTGCTAAAATACATAAAAATAGCTAAAATACAAAAAAATACCTAAATTTCATAAAAATACATAAAATGCATTAAAATATATAAAAATCCATTAAATGCATTAAAATACCTAAAAATACCTAAAACATAACAATCACTAAAAAATATGTAATGCATTGAAATACATAAAATACATTAAAATTTATAATTTTCATTGACATACATCCAATTAAAGTTAGTAATGTCGCATAATGGTCATCTATACAGAAAAGAAAATCAAGCTGCGTTCAAATCCTGGTTGAGGCTGTTTATATTCACTTAATACTAAGACTATTAAAAAATTGAAAATGGCATGAATATTTCTCCATGTATTCTATTCAATTAATGGATGTCCACACAAAATATCTTGTTATTGGCATGTCATGATGATTGACGAGTAAGCGAGCATTTTGCCAAAAGACTCCCCAGGCAATAATAACAATAAAAAGCTGTTACACTCATTATTAACCTTGACAGCCAAAATTGATTAAATTAATAACGATTAATTTATTATTGTTACAACTGAAAATAAACAAACAATATAATGATAGTAAAACAAGTGGATTATGTTCTCATAAACCTTTTTTAGTTACTGTTTAACAATTTATAAAATGATTATTTCATTATGGAAAGGATTTTAAAAATTAAAAAGAAAAGAGAATAGAAACTGCTATAAGATAAAAGTAAATAAATTCCTGAAAAGAGAAAAAACATTCCAATTTGAAATGATTAAACTGAACTGATATAAAATACAAACAATAAGTTGAAAAATTTGTCCAGTTAATTCAAATAGTTTAAAAAAATGTTACTGTAAATTACATACATAAAACACAATTCCTTGTACTATAGGTATTATAGATTACACACAAATTGAGTAGACCATTCATTTTTTCTCTTTTTTTAAAATAGTAAAATTTATATCTCTTTTAAAACATGAAAACAAAACATGTATATCAACTCAAACATATGTATTCACTAACTATAGTATTAGGAAATAATATCAGATTAAAAAATTCATTAGTTTTTAACTTGGATAAAATAAGTATTTAAATTTCAAAGTGATATGTATTTCACTATTTTCATTTGCTTCAGATTAGAAACTCACATAATTAAAAATTGTGTATTTAAAATCAAAACAAAAGTTTACTGTAGGATAACAAATTTAAAAATATTCACTTTTATATGAGATCAGATAAAAATAATAGACAACAAAAAATTTTTAAAACTTACCATCTGACTTATCTCACAAACTTTTAACATTTGATTTAGTCCCCTAACATTTTATTTTGTAGTGAAGTGCCTATTTTATAAACTTGTGTTATACTATATTAAGTTGGAAAGCATCTTCAGCAATACTGTTTTGAAAAACATTAAACAATTTTGGCAAAGTTTAACTTTGGATCAGGCAAAAAAGTTGAGTTATCAAAAGGACATTTTTTTGCTATTGGTAAATTTTTTTTTTTAAGTTATTTTTCTTTTGGAATTTTAATAAAACTATAATATATGAAGGTGAGGCCAAAAGCAAAAATTTAATTTCCATTTAGTTATGGTTAATAGAATTAATACAAGTAAAAGGTTTGTCACTTAGTTGATTGATGTGACCTTCAGTATCCCAACTCCAGAGATTTGTAGATGGACCCTCTGGTAATTACTTTGTCCACTCACCAGGGGGTAACAGCAATTGACTGCGTATACTTCTAAATTTTTCTTTTTTATATGCACTTTTCATTGGTGCAAACTTTTAATTTTTTTCATAGTGTATGTGTGTGTGTGTGCATTCACATACATGTGCCTGTCTGCAAGTTCACGTAGAGTCATGATTATTTATCCTTTGTTTTTTTACACTTTACACTCACTTCTTAACCATTTCTCTCTTTTCTTTCAATTGTTGCCATTTTGACTTCCAGTTTTCTAGATATATGTTGTCATTGTTAATATTTTGAGCATTCTAGACAGATTAGAGATTAATAATAAACAATTGAATAAATAAATAGTGTTTAACATTTTTTATCACTTCTGGAGAAAAAAATGTACCAATTCAATTTTATATGTTATGATTTTATTACACTTCTAAAAACAGCATTTTAAAAAAAATAAAAAATGACCAAGGGAGTACAAATAGTAATAGGGGAGTCAAGAGAAAAACATTCTTTTGACACGCTGTTTTTTATGTTGTTTTGCTTGGTCCTAAGTTAAACTTTACTAAGGTGTCATTTGTAATGAAACAAAGCAAAGAAATGAACCAAATGAACATAATACTTACTTTTTTACGATCCGATTTAGGAGACTTAGGAGTAAATAAAACTTCCTCATCTGAACCGTTGTGCAGATGCATCAGATCTAAAATTTGAATTGTTCAATATACACTATGTCAGATTTTATTATGCAAGAACATTTCACAATAAAATTGGTATTACACAACAAATGTAGGTAAATGTTTCAGAATATACTTATATATGCGGGTGGGTTGAAAAGTTCATAGGATGACTACAAAGGAGTGATTCAAGAGCTGTGAAATCTTGTATGCATTAATTTCAACACTTTCCTGTTTCTCCCCAGCTAAACTGATATCTGACTGTTCAAAAATTCAAAACTAACAAGTGAGTTTTATTGAAAATTTTAGCGACTTCTATTTAAAATGGACAAATTTTGGCATTGTAGTGTTATCAAGTACCTGCAGAAAAAGGCATTAGCCCTCAAGGACATTCATGCTGACATGATTACTACATTAGGAGATGATGCTCCAGATTTATCAACAGTGAAAAAGTAGGCAGCTGAATTTAGGAAAGGAAGGGAGAGTCTTGAAGATGAACCAAGGTCTGGGCATTCGGCAATTGCCACCACTGAGGAAAACATTGATCATGTTCACCACATGGTGATGGATGACAGGTGATTGACTATAAATCAAATAATCAATGCTATTGGCATATCCCATGTGAGAGTTGAGAATATTCTACACATTTTTGCCATGATGAAGATTTCTGCTTGATAAGTGCCACATCTTCTGACACTTGATCAAAAGAGCACCAGGCTGATCACATTCTGACATTGTTTAAGACAGATTGAACTGGTTTCTTTGAACTCTTCCTAACCCAGAATGAGTATTGAGTTCACTTTGAGCCAGATACAAAGAGACAACTCATGCAGTGAAAACGCCTTTCCTCACCTGCTCCAAAGAAGGCTACGGTCATTTTATTTGCAAGGATGGTGATGGTCTCAGTTTTGGGGGGGATAAAAAAGACATTATGTTCATTGACTATCTTCAAAAGAGAAACCCCATCAATGGAGAGTATTATGATAACTTGCTGAGGCAGTTATCAAAAGGCTATCAAGACCAAATGTACTTTTTAATTACATAAGCAATATACATAAAATCAAAAAAGAAACACGATATTGTAAAGTTATGGGACGATGGAAAAAAATGTGGTATGGCCATAAACCTACCATAGGTCATAAGAAACATATATAACATCAAAAGAAAAACATTATTGTAAAGTTATGGGATGATAGGGAAACAATGTGATATGGCCATAAACCTATCATGGGTCATGAGAAATATATATAACATCAAAAAGAGACACATTGTAAAGTTATTGGATGATGGGAAAACAATGTGATATGGCCGTGAACCTACCATGGGTCATAAGAAATATATATAACATCAAAAAGGGACACATTGTAAAGTTATTGGATGATGGGAAAACAATGTGATATGGCCGTGAACCTACCATGGGTCATAAGAAATATATATAACATCAAAAAGGGACACATTGTAAAGTTATTGATGATGGAAAACAATGATATGGCCGTGAACCTACCATGGGTCATAAAAATATATATAACATCAAAAAGGGACACATTGTAAAGTTATTGGATGATGGAAAACAATGTGATATGGCCGTGAACCTACCATGGGTCATAAGAAATATATATAACATCAAAAGGGACACATTGTAAAGTTATTGGATGATGGGAAAACAATGTGATATGGCCGTGAACCTACCATGGGTCATAAGAAATATATATAACATCAAAAAGGGACACATTGTAAAGTTATTGGATGATGGGAAAACAATGTGATATGGCCATGAACCTACCATGGGTCATAAGAAATATATATAACATCAAAAGAGAAGGCAATATTTTAAAGTTATTATACCTAAAATAATTATGTTATACCTAACATAATAGGTCTCCTTTCAAGGGCATTTTGCTGTCAATGATTAAATAAAGATTTTTTTTCATATTTCCAGAAAGAATGTGATTGACATTTTAAGAAGGCTAAGATGTTATAAAAGCAATAAAGGTTTTCCCAAACTAGTCCAAAGAACTCAATGCCTAACATAATTTTCTTGGGGATTTGTTTTACCCTGAACTGAAGATTTTGTGTTTTCAATGTTTATTAAAATTAATTAAGATTAAGATTAAAGTAATTAACAATTACTGCTTTCAAACTCACCTTCACAAATTAAATTTTGTATTGTTGATTCAGGCATTTTGTTTTTCTGTTTCACTCTTGGTTTACTTTTTGGAAGACTTTTGCTTCTTGGTGTTTTTGGTGGCAAATGTTTAAGCGGTACTGTTTCTTCAGTAGGCTGCCCCTGTTCCTAAAAAATGGTTGATACAAAAACTTGTAACACCAAGCAACTTTTCACTGAAATCTTTCTCTAAAAGAAAATAAGCATTTTACTTAAATACTAAAGAATAAAATATACTTTCTACAATGTCAACAAGTCACACATAGACTTTCTATTAGTTATCAAAAAAATAATGTAAGTAAAATAGCAAGTAAAGACTATAAGAGAGTGCTGAAAATTTCTCTTCTTTGGCTCCATTCTTAAATTCCCATCAAATCCCAAGTTGGCATCTACGCGGATGACACTACAATTTACTCCTGCCTCAAAAACAAATATAGGAAATTTTTCTCCCCTGAATCGATACTTCAAATATACAAAACAACCATTCGCCCTTGCATGGAGTATTGCTGCCATATATGGTCTGGGGCACCTTCTGCTTACCTCGGAGTTCTTGACAAGACCCAGAGACGGATATGTAATCTAATTGCCCTGATCTGGCGTCTCGTCTGCAGTCACTCTCTCACAGACACGCCCTTGCCTCTCTCTGTCTTTTCTACAAATACTTTCATGGTAATTGCTCCGATGAGCTGCTTTCACTGGTTCCCAGACTCCATGAATTCAAGCGCCCTATGAGGCTGGCATCGCGCTCACACCCTTACACTATAGAAATTTTTAAATGTAGCCGTCTCTTCTACTCCAATAGCTTCATACCTCGCACCTCTCACCTGTGGAACACCCTTCCCAATTACTGTTTCCCTGAAAGCTATAATCTCCAACTATTCAAATGTAATGTCAATCGACACCTCCAGTTACCTTGATCTACCCACTATCCTTCTCCTCATCCTTTCTTCTATCACTCCTATCTGCTCTCACTCCAAATCTTCTGCAACCCCCTGCATCCTAGTGGCTTCATGCCTTGCTCGGGGCGTAATGCTTAAAAAAAAAAAAAAAATGACTAAAGATCAGAATATTATTTAGAAGGATTTCTTCAGCATGCCCAAAATTACTTAGTATTCTCTCCCACCATATTTAGTCAAACAAGATTGTTCTTTTATTGCCCTTTATAAGATTACTATAGAACATTCACTTTCCAACCATGAGACACAGGTTCAAATCTCACCATGGTTGATTTGTCAGGCAGGCGACTTCTTGATATTAGCAGCATGGGAAGGTGATTCCAGCATATGGCACCTTTGGAAAGAGTCTGAAAACCATACATTGTGATTGAAATTTTGTAGACAGAACTATTTGGGAGCCATCCAATAGTTGTGGTAGCATAAATTAAAAAATCATTGTGACTGAGTGTTTCAGTGTACAGGCCTTGTTCAGACTGTTGATCATGTCAGATAATGCACACTCTCCCAGAAACTGTAACTAGGGTTCACTCAGTATAGTTGCAATATAAACTCCAGTTATGCCCTGTGGGTGTTGAACAAACACAAATGTACCTGAGCAGGCATCTGCAACAAGGATTGACTAACCACTCTAGTAGACAGGCATACACTGATACAAGTGGCCAGCCATTATATATTATACGTTTCCTATGGAAATATTATTATTCTTGCTTTTCAACTTGTAAATAGATTGCAAAATTTTTTTTTGCAGATGATTTTGAAATATTTCATATTGTGAACACTTTTTTAGCTTCTTTTGACAGAATATTGTCATTATAGCTGGAAAGAGAGAATGTGCAGGTGGTGTAATGGTTTAGCAGCATAGAATAAAAAATTGATGAACTGAGTTCAGATTCTGGCCAAGGTTGTTATGTTCTCTTTTACACAAATACTCTTGGGAAAGGCATTAATTTATTTCTTCTTCTCCCAGCTATAGTTTAAATAGTAGCACAGCCTGAGCTTTTCAGTTTTGGTTGGCAACAAGTGTGTCAAATGACTGGCCATGGGATAAGCAACTACATCCTATGAAAAACCTACTTACCATAGAAACTGTAGCAGCAGTTTCTAGTGTGTTGAGGTTATGTCCCCATACTCCACAGTTAAAGTATAGTGGACTTGAAATAGCTGGGAAGAAATAGAAATGCATCGGAGGGGGGGGGAAGTAACCCTAAAAAAGGGTTAAATGTCAGATCTTTTTTTAGAAGTGTTCCTTTTACAATACTTTCTTTTTAAAGAAGGGTTTCTTAGTGTTGAAGCTTAAATAAGCATGGAATAATACAACACAAAATGTACGTTAACAAAATGTATTGAAACAAAGAATAGGTACACAATATTTACAGTTAGTTTGGTATATTCTTGGGAAGACTGTTCCTGCATAATGGGTTGACTAAAAAAGTCGGGCAGAGTCTCTGGATTCAATTTCTTAATCTCTACTATCATCCATACCAACCCATATTTATACATTCAGAGTAAACTTTGTAAATTAGGTGTATCATACACAAACTTAGTCAAGCCAAAAAATTTTCACCATCATCATCCATACTGTTTACATTCAGATAAACTTTTGTTAAGAGAAAATATAAAAATATTAATTACAAACATAAAGACTAAGCTCTGTAGCCTTGGATGGCAGCCAGTTTAGAAGAAGGACAATGTTGAATGCAAAACCATGGAGAAGTCAATAGGAAATTGTTCTATTTTATTGATTTATTCCTATTATTTTCATTAAAGTAACAATAAGTCAAAGTGGTATATTTCATAACAAACTGTTCACGCTATAAAATATATATGGTCATTCCTTGTCATGGTAGAGGGCTGTTTGGAGTTCCAACTCCTGTAGAGCCACCCATGGAAGCAAGATCAAAGAGGAAGGACCACTGAAAGTGACTAACTCCTGAAGACCCCAATGGAAAAGGGTTGTACTAGTTAGGCTGGTGTAACAAAGGCAACCTTGACAGACCAAGCATCTGACAACCTGGTGCAACTAGGTTTGCCAGATCTTGCCTATCTCAATTCCCTTTGAGCAGTGAGAGAGGTGCTTCTGGCCAAGTGTGTGGATTTCTCCATTGGGTATTGTCGTCCACCAAAATCAAATTCACACAAATGACCTCATCAAACTCCCTTTGATTCACAACTATCTCTGCCACTTCCACCAAGGGAGAGAAAGGGAACACGGAGAGAGGATAATGATCCCGATGCTCAGATGTGAGTAGATGCCAACAACAACAACACCAAAGCTCCCTTCTTGGTCCTACTCTCTTTCTGTTTTATATCAATTATCTGCCTAAGAACATATTCAGATCACTAGTAAATATCTTTGCAGATTATCCAACTGTGTATGGGTGCACCTCCAAAAATTTAGATCATCAGAGACAAGCAGCTGATCTCTTCTTTGACTTAGCTCTAACAGCTAAATAGGGAAAAACCTTTAACATTCAATATCTCTAAAATCAACCTGGTAATGTTTCATCATTGAGCAGACCCAAAATTTTCCCCGAT
Source organism: Acanthosepion pharaonis (assembly GCA_903632075.3). Lineage (NCBI taxonomy): Eukaryota > Metazoa > Mollusca > Cephalopoda > Sepiida > Sepiidae > Acanthosepion > Acanthosepion pharaonis. Next base: position 1,767,829 of record CAHIKZ030003957.1, read on the forward strand.
CATGATGTTAAGTTGTCGTCTCCATGAGGCTCCTTGCCTTGAATGCCTATTAGGATCCAAGACCTCAAGTGGAACTCATAGGATCCATCACTAAAAGTTCTGGAATCACTTCAATAAGTTACTGATTCTTCCTGCCAGGCTCTATCATTACAACAGTCAGATCAAACCAAAAATGGAGTACTGCTGCCATATCTGAGCTGGAGCTGCCTAGACTTCACTTTTCAGTCTTGAGAGTTCAGAAGCGTCTTTGCAGTCTTGTGGGTGATGAATTGTTTTCCACTCTACAGCCCCTTTCCCACAGACAAAATGTCACTAGGCTCTCACTACTCTATTGCAATACTATTAAATCTACTACAATGAGATTGCTACTAGATCCACTACAAGGAGAATGCTATTGTATGATTATCAAAGTTAAGCAATGTTAAGCTTGGTCAGTAACTAGAGGGGTGATTACTTGGGAATACCAGATGCTGTAAGCTTGGATGTGCAGCTGGTGTAATAGATAATGGCTCAGAATTGTTAATTAGAGAGCTGAGTCCCAATTTCAGTTGGGTTCATTATATTCACTTACATACAAATACCTGTCTAAAAGGTAGGAATCCACCTCTTCTCCTCCCAACTATGAGTTAATTAGAAAGACTGGTATCACTAAACCATTATTATGTCAATAAACCAAAAAAATCCTTACAATCTAAAAATATATTCTGGCTTTAAATAACCTGAAAAGTGTTGATAAGCTGTAAAAAACAAATCACAATCAAAAAGAATACTATTACATTTACATCTACTGCAACAAGAATACTATTATATCTACTACAATGAGGATACTATTAGGTCTACTACAACTAGATAGTTAAGACAAGCACTATGGCATGAACAACTACAGGAATGCACTAATAATTCTATGACTGTGGATTTGATTTAATGCTGTAAAATCTCCATGGCTATATCAATATAAGTGTCTTCCATGCCAGATGGTCTCCAATATATAGGATGTGAGTTTAAGTTCTATTAGAGTTTACTTTTAAATTTTTATTCACACTCTTGACTTTAATGCTCATAGAATTTAATGAATTTAATTTTTTGTTGTGAAAAAACTGTAACAATAAAATGAAAAAAAATTAGTCAAAAATTTCCTTACAATTCATTTTCAGCATTAACCCAGAAGATTACTCTGCTACAATTTGGAGTTAGATAGTTAAAATTTCAGTAACTTCATATGCTTTTTCTTTTACTACTACAACCAAATCTCCATACTCATAATAGTAGTAACTTCCCTACCTAATTTGAAGCAGTGGTGATATACACTACCAATTGCTTCACATTCTTATATAAACTTAAATACCTCCACTCATTACATTAGTTTTTTTAATTTTGAAAAACATCTCTTTGTATACAAATAAATATAGTAAGAACAATTTTAAAGGAAATTTCTGCTCCTTACTTTAGGAGGGCCAGTTAATGTTACTTCAGAATCAGTGACATCTGTTAAGAGTGCCTTCAAATCATTCTCATCTTGACTATCTGTTAAAGAATAAAACAAGTCTCAGTTAGTCAATTATCTTTCAATCAGTTTATTAACTTCCAGATAAAATTCACTGCAACAGTCAAACAATACTATTGATAATATAAATGTTAGATTTAGGTATAAGCTGATCAATCTACAACCAGTGTTTTATAGTGTGAGGAATATTCCTAAAAATCATACACATTTTAGACTGTGGTCTTTTGTCAGAGTTAACTATTTTTAATAAATGTCTACAAGCATTTTTAAAATTATAACTATGTTAGGAGTGCCAATTATTTTTAAAATCTGCATTCAAAACTGATCAAATCAAATCACTAACTTACCAAATAACCTATTTGCAATCTTTAGTATGCTCTTTGGTTTCTGATTGGATATTCTGATATATCTTTTTGGTTTTTCAGGTAGGCAATTTTTCATCATTTAATGGATACAATTAATAATTGCATAAATATATTCACTATAGTAACTAACACTGCCCATTTCAGACAGTTAGCATTTAATTGATTTTAAATTAAAAAAGTCATTTTATTAGACAACAGATCACAATTCACCTTTGCTACATTCCCAGAATTTTGTGACCATCTCAGAAATCAAATACCCACATACACTTATATAATACCGTCAGTCAACTGACCAAAGAAATTTGGTGGCCTTGTTCAAAAGTAGACAAAATGAACCATGAACAAAACAACTAATGGAAACTGCCAATCAAAAACACCAGGCAAATAAATTTCCTCAAAAAGCATCGACCATATCTGTTACTATTGTTTCAAAGATTCAAATAACCGACTATAATGTCAAAGCAGAAGCATAGTACAACAGGAAATGTGATGTATGATCACATTTAATTATAATACCAGACTTCTCGGAGAACTGACACCCACCAACAAAAGAAGTATCTCATTTCTGATTGATTTTTATGCATCTTGGTGACATTCTACCTAATTTCAATTCTGACAAACCTTTTTTCTCAGTTAATCTTTTTGATAAGGCCTTGACAGTGTATTGAATATTACAATCCCTTTTCATATAAATATAATCCTTTATAATATCTGTAACTGCCAAGGCAAAATCCATATTTAACAAACTTATTTTAGTTAGCAAGAGAAAAAAATATTCATTTTTTGTCTAGAAAATGTTTATTGAATTCATAATACATTTTCTCACTAAGAATAAGAAATGTTGAGTTATTCAAAATTATTTTACTTTTGTTTTTCAGATATTTTAAAAAATTTAATACTAAATTATCATGGAAGTAAGACACTAGAATTTGTAGAGTTAAGTTCGTTTGTGCATACTAAAATATTTTTGTGGATAACAGTCCTTACTTCTAACTAAATTATAAAGAGAAAATAAAATTATTCATATGTGGAAGACTTAGAAAAGTCATTCCTATCAAATAGAACAAATATATGTTTATTTGTCATATAAATTACATAAAATGTTCAAAGGAAACAAATCCTATTTGAATTACATATTATAAATAGAATATTGACATGATCAAAAGAGTAATTCTTACAGACTAAACAAATGTGTATTTGTATATAGTAGACATTAATGGGCTGTAGGTTAAAAAATATAATTAATATCTGATATTTTGAATAAACTTTTAATTAATACCAAATTTTTTAGAAACTTAATTAATACAAAATATTTTTTATAATTAACACCAGATTTTATGTTGGTTACTAATGGGCTATAGGTGGAAATTAACAATTAATACTGGATTTTTATAAACCTATATTAATACCAGATGTTTTCCTTTAATATTTATAATTATTACTGATATAATAACACCTGATTTCACGGATGGAACAGAATAACTGAAGAAAAAAAATGACAAACATCTCTCACAGAGCATTTTATACCACTAAGTCATACACAAAATTATATACACATATTTACAATTGTCTCATGCAGAGAAACTATAACACATGTATACACAACAAGTAGTGTAAAAAGTTGACTAAAAAGATAGGGTCTTATTTGTAATAATTCTCAAGGGGAATTGGAGTTCCCAGAGATTCTCCTGTCTTTCTGGAGATACCATATTTATGATAGCAGATTTGAGCTCTGTCACTAACAAGGACATATTCCACTCAAACAGGAAACAGTGAGTCATGTTTTTTTCCCAATATGAGGACTGCAAGACAGAGATAGTTTCTATATCTGGTGAAGATATATTCCCAAAGGAAAACAGCACCATGGGTTTGTAATGGAGCAAGGCTTTGTTATGTACTTAAACTAAGCTTTATAAATATGAAAAGCATTTATAGATTGACATTGCTAGTGTTGATAACATAACAGAAAGTTCAGTCTTTGCTGAGTGTTGTAAAATTATACTGAATTGATCCTGGCTCAACAGAAAGCACTTTTGTATTTGCTTGTGATACAAAAGAATGAAATATTGAAGTAATTATAAGAAACCAATGAATATCAGAAAGAAACAATGAAGAATTGTAGGAATCCTGACCAGAATTGAGTGAACAAATAGTGGCTCAGGAAGGTTAGTATTGGATTAGTTATAATTGAACTTGCTTGATCTGCTAGAACCTTTCTGTTCAGTAATATCTTATTAAAAAAATAAAGACAATCAAAATTTTGTAATGAACCTGCTGTTTTCAGTATGTAGATAATGGAATACAGACCATGTTCTGTCATAGCAGGAGTTTGATTGGTGTTTAATTGTGTGGTCTTGAAGTTCAGATAGGTGCCCAGCTCTTCAGCTAATTGGTCAAGCTTGGTCTTGTCACGTTGAAACTCCTCTGCCAAAACAAAAGACAAATCATCAGTGACAAATCATATATAACTGTATAATGTAACAAGTTATAGAAGATGTAAAATCAGAAAATATATTGATGTTTTTTTTTTTGTTCTTTTATCACATCGTAATGGAGTTTTACTGAAAACATTTTAACAGAATCAGCAATCTTATAATCACAAAAAATTTAGTCAGACTTGAAATTATCCAGAAGTATCATTACCTGCACTGAAAGGATTTTTTGTATGATGTTATCACACAACCAACCACAAGCATCTTTGTTTCAATCTAAGTTCCCAAATTTCTATAAAAATGAGACTATGATGGATATTTTGAATTTTCTATTTTATGATGAACTCTGTGGTACTTAGACTTTATGAATTTAAGCACAGTATTAGATTAGCAGCAAGGTCTCATCATTTTACAGTTAAAATGATTAGATGCAACCATAAGTTCTATGCTAATAATTTCTTTTCTAGTATTTTTTGCTTGTAAAACTTTCTTCCAGTTTCTTGCTTTCCAGTCAAGTTTGATCTTCAAAAATTTAAATGCAATGTCAATCATTATTTTCTTTCTTCTTAGTTCCAGTACTTTTGTTGTTCTGGCTCTTTAATAATGTTTTTCTTTTTAGTATATTTAACCCCTCTGTGTACCCCCCCCCCCGCCGCGTCTTAGTGGCCTTATTGCTAAACTGACATCTAACTGTTCAAAGAAGACTTCAAAAGTAACTAGCAGCAACTTCTTTGAAAATGGTCAAATTTTGGCATTGCGGTATTATCAAGTACCTGCAGAAAAAGTGTTTAGCCCCAAAGGAGATTCATGCTGACATGTTTGCTACATTAGAGGATGATGCTCCAGCTTTATCAACACTGCAAAAGTGGGCAGCTGAATTTAGGAGGGGATTGGGAGAGTCTTGAATATGCCCCAAAGTCTAGACATCCTGCAACTGTCACCACCAAGGAAAACATGGTGATCAATGACAGGTGCTTGACTATAAATCAAATAACTAATGCTATTAGCATATTCTGTGAGAGGGTAGAGAATATTTTGTCCAGTGAACCTGCCATGACAAAGGGTTCTGCTTGGTGGGTGCCATGTCTTGACATCTGAAATGTGCACCAAGCTGATTGCATCACAGGAATATCTAACATTGTTTGAAGCAGATCCAGTTGGTTTCTTTGAATGTTTCCTAAACCAGGATTAGTGTTGAGTTCATCACTCTGAGTGAGAGATAAAGAAACAATGCATGTAGTGAAATTCCAATGTATATCACCTGAAGAAGGTCAGAGTGTACAATGGTTGAAACATCATGAATATGGCAATAAAGATGAGAACAACAGTCCGAACAATGTATCAGGTCATCCCATAAGTTCTGTCTGAATTTTAACTTTTTGTTAAAATGAACAAAATTTAAAGAGTATTTTATAATGTCTAATGGAGATGAACATTATTTTTATGTTTAGATGCATTTAAACTGATCAAATTTTATATCAGAGAACAATAAAATTAAATTTTGTTTGATTAAAACCCTGCTAACATGGAAGTACCCAAGAATCATTTGAGGCACATAATGCTTTATGAGTTCAAGAAAGGAAACTCAGCAGCCGAAGCGGCTAGAAACATTCACTCAGTTTATGGAGAGGAATGTGTGATTGAAAGAACTTGCAGAAGATGGTTTGCAAAATTCAGAGGTGGAGATTTCACCCTTGAAGATGAAGATCGAACCGGACGTCCAGTTGACTTTGATGAAAAGCTTCTTGAAGCAGCCCTTGAAGAAAATCCTGCTTTATCAGTTGAGGAATTGGCAGTGGTTTTCAGATCAAACCATACAACTGTTCATCGTCATTTTCAACAACTTGGAAAAGTTCCTAAACTTGGAAAATGGGTGCCTCATGAATTGTCTAAAAACAACCTCAAACCCCGAGTTGACATCTGCTCTTCTCTCCATTCTCGCTAACTTGTTTCACCTTTTTTGGATAGATTTGTGACTGGCGACGAAAAATGGATCTTTTATCGAAATGTTAAGCATCGTAGACAGTGGCTTGGTAATCTTCTTTCAATCTGGTGGGATCGCCAAGGAATAATCCACTTTGAATTCTTATCACCTAATGCAACAATTAATGCTCAAATATAATATCAGCAATTAGAGTGTTTGAACCAAGCTTTGAGGAAAAAAAGACCTGCTCTAGTGAATCGAAAAGAGGTGATGTTTCATCAGGACAATGCGCGACCCCACACAGCAAGAATCACATCACAAAAGATCGAAGAACTTGGTTGGGAGAAAATGCCTCATCCACCTTATTCTCCCGATCTTGCTCCTTCAGACTACCATTTGTTTCGTAGCTTACAGAATCATATGGAAGAAACAGCTTTTGTAACACAGGAAGAGGTTAAAACTGACATTTGTGAGTTCTTCGAATCAAAGCCAAAAGAATTTTACAGTAATGGAATTAGTAAGCTTGTTAATAGATGGAAGGAAGTCATAGATAATCAGAGAAAATACATTGTTGATTGAATCTGTAATTAAATGTAACATTTGGTCACTTGTTTTCTTTATTCAAAATTTGGACAGAACTTATGGGATGACCTGATAAATAGTGTAAATATTTAAAATATCTTTAAGAACATATTAACAAAATATTAGTCATGTTATAGTCATGTTACCTTTTAGGCCATCCTTCTTCTGTTGAAGTTGGGTTTCTCTTTCTTGAAGGAGGGTAGTTTGCCCGTTGTATTCTGAAATTTTGGTTTTAAACCAGGCTTTCTCGTTTTTTATCCGTTTCTGTTGGAGCTTAAAATTACGAAGAGTGTCTAGTAACAGAAAATAAATAATGTCTCATTTACTGGAATATTGTAGATATAAAATAGCATAAAATTACTTGTGTCACACTACAATTGTTTATTTTTATTACATCTGATGCAAGGCAGTATTACCATAGCAAGAATCAAATATACTATTTATGGCTTATCAAAAGGCAACAATGTATAAAAAGGTATGATGTATAGAAACAAACAAAATTACCTGTAAACAAACATAGAAATGCACAAAGATCAATGGAAAGAGCAATGGTATGGAGACAAAAAAGTGCCAATATAGACCAAAGAATAGATGAAAGATAGGGTAATGGTGAAATTAATTGTTTCCATACAGGAAGCTTTTGGTTTTCATTAAACAAGCAGTGTTGCCATTGGTTGAAATTTTTAAAATCATTTTATTAAAACAGGTTTTTAAGAAATTAGACTTCTCAACTTCAATTTTTTTGTTCTTTCTAGTATTGATAGGAGTTTCCTTACTAACCTTTTGTTTTTGGTTATGTGGAAACTTAACAGCTTGATTATAACATTATTTTCTCTTTTAGCTAAATGCACTACCCATTTTAGTTGTTACTGCTGTTGGAAGTCTTCAAGTGATGTGTTTATTGTTATTTGGTAAAGCTGTTTGCGATTTTGTAACGCCAGTTTTATGGTCTGATGATGAGAAAAGCCATAATTCTGAATGCTGATTTTCAAGACAGCCTACTCCCACTCTGAAGATTAGTGCAACAATCTTTTGGCCCTAAATTTTTCCACTGATTTTTATTTCTTTGTTTTTGATGGTAGAAATTGGAATGTTCTTATAAGTATATTAATTATATTCCTTTCAAACATTTTTGTTTTTGGTAATGTAGAAATTCAACATTATGATTATTCTATTCTATTCTAATAGTTTCTTTTCTCGCATTTCTCACCTGTGGAACTAACTCTCTTCTAATTTTTTACTTCCTTGCCACCTAGAATCTCCAAAATTTAAATGCATTGTCAATCGCCATATTCTGTCTTCTTGAAGTTTGTTCTTTTATTATTCTGTGTTTATGAGGTGTGTTATTCTTTATACAAATATATATGCAAATTCCTCCATGTGTCGAAATGCATTTCTTTTGAAAATGTTGGATTTTAAAACTATATTTAAATAATATATCCCTACTGAGTAGATAACTAATTAAAATGAGATTTAATTAATTTATAATTTATGGAGGAAGAAAAAATTTATAATGCATTTAAATTAATTAAAACATAACAAATTATTGATCTGCAAATATTCAGCTTTTAAGCATGTATGTCCCAGTGGATAAAAGCTTTGGTTGAGTAATCCAATTGTTGTTAAAATTACACCTTTAAGTGCTGACTCTAGGTGCGTCGTCAGTGTTGTTGCTCCGATGTCACTAGAAATTTCGGGTCTAAATAAACAACAGACTTCTTTGATGTGCGACCTGACCGAATATGATCAGTATTCGGCCCGCACCCAGAGTAAATTTGCTATCTTTAGGACATGCTTTATATCCCCCCCCACCCCGAAAACGGCAACTAATCAAGCCTACACTTAGGCTATTCGCTATGCTTGGTTGTACTGATTTTCCTACATGCGGCCACAGACAGGGTGTTTTTTAAGAAGAAGAAAAAAAAATCAAACCAATGAATACATTAAAAAAAAATCCGAGTTATTATATTGTCAGAATGTCTCGTCTTACGACTTTTCTTTCTCTTCCTCCTCTAACTTTTCTTATTTGTTTGATCTTCCCTTTTTATAACTTTCCTTTTCTTACACTTAAAAATGTTTACAATAGTGAATGATTAAAAAAATGACTTACTCAGACTATTTGCACAAAACAAAACAAAAACAAACTCCTAAAATACCGTATAAATAATTTGGGATATTGATTGAAGAAATTTCATTTAAAAACTAAGAGAAATAACATTTAACTAAAATTGCTTAAAATAAATTAATCAAGATATTTATATGTTGAATACCAGTTAAAAAAGAAAAAACGTGTAAAAATGTTAGTTAAAAAAAAATAAGTTACTCCTAAAAATTATCCTTAATGGAAACCGATTGAAAGAACGAGTAAAAATACGAAAAAAACAAAAAGAAAAAAAACACGAAAAATACGTAATTACGAAAAAAATTGCGAGAAAAGAAAAGGAAAGATTACGTGTAAAAATATTTCGTAATGAATCTACTCGAATGAACAAAACGTAAAGATATACATGCGACTGAATGTAACTAAATCGTTCATGCAACTCGAATAAGTTATTTCAAAACCCTGTCAATTCTCTGAAGCTTCTCGCCATATACAAATCTATATACAACACTTTTAAGCTTTTAAAAATATTTATTAGTGGTGGTATTTACGACGTTTGTTCATTTAAACTGGAAACGTTCGTATTTTTAGTTATTTTGGGCCATTCATTAGCCCTATGTATTCACAATCACCTGGTGCACTTTTCGACGGACTCCAGAATTATTTGAATCGCCCGCCTTCTTTTTTGTCCAGTTATCCCTAGGCTATAAGGGCTCGTATCATTGACTGTCCGGCGAACACCCTACAGCCGATCTCGACCGGGAAAACAATGAGTACATCATCCTTTAGTTTTGCAATCGTCTAAGAGTCCTTATTGTGCTTTCTCTCAAATGTCTCTTGCATATGCTCTCCCTATGGGTCAGTTTAACTCCAGCAAAATAATCTGTTTTGTGGCGTCCAAGTAAACAATTATGTCTGGACGGAGTTTGGAGGACGATATATGTGTAGGGAGTTTCCCGAGATCGTTCCGCATCTGCCAATCCGACGCGGACGATAACAGTGAATGGGGTCCTGCAACCTTCTTACTCAGCTTTGAACCTGCTTTAACGAAGCGGATAGCTCTTCTTTCTGGGATGAGTTTATTGCTTTGCAAAACTTCAGCAATAATGAGAGCTGTCTCCTCTAAAACTTGTCATGACGCCACCGGTAGCGCCCGTCTGTCAGAGCAGTTCTGCACCCGCTCAATATGTGTTGGAGTGATCCCCTCCGCGAGCAAAAGGGGCACTTTGGTGAATCTATTTTCCCCCATAAATGTAGGTTGGTTGAGCATGGTAATACGTCGTACACCATCTAAACCAGAAATCTAGTTCGGCTGAAGTCGGTATTCCAAAGATCTGATCACGATCCTTTTCGCCGATCTACACTATCCGACCTGGTCCACGCACCCTGCTGTCTATAACCTGCCATTTTTGTCATCCGCTTTTCCTCCATCCCCGCTCTTACTTCGTCCTGTATTAGGTGTTGACGCTCCTTCACGGCGGTTTTTCCGAATCTGTAGGAAGCAATCAATCCCAGGCCCGCTCTTCCTTGCGCGACTGAACCCACTATTGCTTTTATCCTCAGGTTCCCTTCTGCAATAGTCAGTTCCTTAGCTGCACTTCATCTTCTGCCTGTCTTGACCTCAATTCCCGCTCTTGACACTTTGGGATCTCTGGAGTTTCTATACTTGTAGGTTTCCCTTGTCCGTGAAACCATGAACTCCTCCACCAGGCCCCTGAATGGTAGTTGGATGGCATTGGATGATCCATACAAGGCTGTGCTGCTTATGCTCCGGGGAAATCACAGTGTTTGAGAAAAGGCTGAGTGGGATTCTTTCCTTACATTTTGATTATGGGGGTAATGAGGGTGATTTGGCTCCATGGAAACAGCATGGAGTATCCTAACTGTAGATATGTAGAAGTTTTATACTGAAACAAAAGAAATTATACTATTCACCAAAAAGATCAATGTAATACTCACCACGTTTTTCTTTAATGTTCTCTTCAAGTTTTGAGTACTCTTTACTGACGTCTTTCAAAATGTCTGTGGCTGATGTTAGTTTCTCTTTGTTGGTTGCATATGTCAGGTAAGTTGCACAAAGTAAAGAGTAAATTGTATCACTAGACTCTGTTGAAAGAAGCATATACTCATATATTATAAACATCAATTTTGAATTAAGTCAATAAAACTAATTCTTATTTTCTCTCAATACATACCATAAAACAAAGCAATGTAAAGCATCTGTAGTGATAGAGCAATAAATAAAAATAAAAAAATGGATAATGGGAAGACCAAAGTATCACCATTCTTAAAAATAGACGTATAATAAAAATTGTCAGGCAAACAAAGCCATAGTTCGACCAACGAATCAGGTTTTCACAACCAACATGTAAGAAAAGAAATAAACAAATAACAAGACCAAAATTTCACCATAGTTCAAACAACCAATCATGATCTGGATATAAGGCTACGAGCCAATGAGAAGCAAGTAGATTTTTCAAAGTGAATCTCTAGATATATATAAACAGATGGAAAATCAACTAAAATCAGAGTCGATAAATTAATTTTGTCCATTCTTTGATGCTGCAGTCATCATAACAGACCCAGCGACAAAACACGAAATTTGCGACCTTACATGGTTAAACTGTTCTTGCTACATTTAAACAAACATGCCTTCTTTCATCACATGATCGCGTGTCGGCTACTACATTTGGATACATACATACATACATATACATATACATGAGTAAAATTTAGGATATAACTAAAATAATGTCATCCAAAGAATTAAAATTTTTGCCACTTAGATTATTTTGCAAGGACCTAAATAAATGAAAATCCGAAGGAGCAATGTCTGATAAATATGGCGGGTGGGGTAACACATCCCAGACAAGCTGCAAAAAATTTTGTTGGGTCGCCAAAGAAACGTGAGGTCTGGCATTATCCTGATGAAAGACAACACCTTTGCTGTTTGCAAATTCTGGGCGTTTTTCTTGAATTGTTGCCTTTAATTCGTCCAATTGCGAGCAGTACTTTTTAGAATCAATTGACTGGTTATTTAACAGAAGCCCATAAAACAGAATTCCTTTCCAATCCCACCAGATGCACAGCATGACTTTCTTAGGATGATGACCTGCTTTTGATTGGCTAAAGTTGGCTCATATTGCTTACTGCAGGATCTTTTTTCGCTGAATATTGTTGTAACCGATCCATTTCTCATCACCCGTCACAATTTGCTTCAAAAATGTGCATTTTCATTGTGTTTATACATCAAATCACAGATTAGATGCGATCCAAAAGATTCTTTTCACTCAGATCATATGGTACCCAAATATCAAAGCGATTTGAGTACCCAAGCTTTACTAAGTGCCCATGAATGGTGGATTTTGATAAATTTAGTGTTTCTGCTTATTCACGCGTTGTGTAATACGGATTATTCTCAATCAATGTCTTGGTTTTGTCGTCATCTGTAGTGCGGGTCTACCTGAACATTCTTCATCAATAAGGCTACAGTCACCAACTCTAAACTTAGCGAGCCACTTCCGTACAGTTCTGTCAGCTAAAGCACCTTCACCTTGTACAGCATATATCTTTTTTGTTGCTTGCGAGGCATTTTTGCCTTTACGGTAAAAAAATCATCAAGTGTCTAAAATGCACCTAATAATCTTCCAATTTCATAGGGATGCAAAATTGACACGAATTAAGTAATTTTAAACTTTCTTTCTCAAGAGATAGTTTGAAATGTGCTCTAATTGGAAATGTAAGCATAGTTGATAAATTTGACGTGTTCTAATGTGTTGGAATATACTAAAAATAGGCATAAACTTTTCGGGCAACACTATATCTGTAAAAGGACAATATAAATAAAGACAAAAGGAAAAAAATGGATATTTTTTTAGGTTAGAGGTTTACAGAAAATCTTCCAACAAGAATGACCTTATCAATTTTTATTCCCACCACTGTAACAGTAAAATCTGGAATAATTTTAGGGTTCTATATAAGAGCACTAATAATCTGCTACCCTCAATACTTACCTGAAGAAGAAATATACATAGAATGCGTGGCATCTATCGGCCTCGATAGACCATGGATCTGCACCCCAAAATTATGCGTCAGCTGCTGATGGTGATGCAGCATGTTATGCCTGTACCGATCCAGTGTATGCGTCGAGTGAATGCCAAGACATTTTCCCCAGTGTTGCCGTGTGGATTTCTTTCCTTCGAGCCAGCTTCTCCCGATGGCAAGCCTCCGTTTCTTCTTTCCTCGCTCCAGTCCTCGGTGTAAATCGCGTCTCCAGCATGAGCGATCGTTGATGATGTCTTCGCGCCTCTTGATGTCCACATTCATCGTTTTCATGTTCCTTTTGCAGATGTCTCCCTCTTGACGGAGGCCAGTTCCCCGTACGGAAGGACCTTCGGAATCCTCCCATCAGTATACTGTTGTTTTCCATATTTTGCCTTTGCGTTGAGGTGATGCTGGACTGTCTTCTCCATGACGCAGATCTGAGCCGGGTTTTATGAGAGATTGCCAGTTGCCCATACAGCAGCACCTCTCCACCCTCCACGCTGCTGATGTTGTCCAATGGAAAGGTATAATCCAATAGAGCACCGATGTCATCATAGGAGTTGCCAGAATGAGGTTGAACATAACGTTGGACTGTCTTATGGACTCTGGCTCTGGATTTGTTTTCAGGATGTGGAGTTACCCCCACTTACTTTCCTAAAAATCCGTTGCTAGATGATGCTCCTTAAGCATATGAATAGGAAGTAAAATTCTCTGTCATACTCTTTTTCCTATTTCACCCAGGGGCGGTAAGATGTAGGTCGGCACGTGGAGAAATGCGGCCCACACCTGGATACGCACACATACGCACACGCACACGCACATTTCCCTTCACTCCCTTCAATCTTACACCTTTCTGTAGACCTTCTACACACATTTTATACACACAAACACATTCTTTATCATTAGATGTTTTCTTCATTCATATTCATTGTTTTGTCACGCACAACAATCTTCCATGTATACCTTTGTTTTATTAACACATACTTATTGTTTCTTTATATATATAGTTTTGTTGCTACTTTATATTTTATTACTCGGACTCACATTCCAAGTCTTGTGTGGGATAAATATACCAGGGCCATGCTCATATGTAGACATGAATGCAGTCTTTATTGCACTGTCGATTGGTTCGACTGCATCAGTTGTAGTCGCATCGTGGAATGGTCGTCTACGTTTCTGTTGTATATACGCAGATGATATTTGGGAACGTTCTGCCACGTCCTCTGATGGGATCCATGCTGGGTGCCGGGAGGCGCAGTCGAGTGTAGCATTAAGTTTTCGAGGGAGATGATTAATGCTGAATTCATACATTAGTGTGCGTTCCTTGAAATTAAAGACACGGGCGTTTTCATATTCTCGAGAGCCCGATATGATAAAATTTTTATCAGTAGATGATGGTCAATGTTCACTAGCAAATCTGGGTAGCGATTTTCCAAGCGTAGCTCAGATGTGGCACAAGGCCGAAAGTAGGGGGCACCCAGTGAGGATCGAACTCACTATTCAGTCGTAATTGTTCTAGCGAGACAAGCTTGCTAACCATTACACCACCACGAGGTACCTATCTAGCAAATCTGGGTATCCCAACATCCGACATGATTCTAGTCCATAGACTTCGACCGGTGCATAGCGGAATTCTGTGTTGTTGGTAACGCGAGATCCGGCCAAAATAATATTGCAATGACCATCACCGCAATTTGGGTTCGCATCACCAAAACAAGTACAGTGTTTTTGAAAAGAAAAGTAACCAATTCCTGTTTTACTGTAATTTGTTGAAAGGCATGTCGTTTTATTGATCTCAAACACCTTAACTCCGTCCTCAGTTTTCTGCACGATTACTCGCTTCGACTCCTCAAAGAGTTGGTCAAGCGTTTCATCCCAATAAAATTTTCGGTTCTTAGAGCGCAGTAATTCCCGGAAGTGGACTATCACCTTAGCTTGCGAGAATGCATAAGATACCCGATTCACCAATCCAAAAATGACGCCCGTGATATTTGTGGGCGTAGGAAAGTGAAGGATGGCATCAGTCATTTTCTTCGTTGGTTTCACACCATCGGCCGTTATTGAGAACCCGTCAAACTCTACACCATTCTCTGCAAAATGGAATTTGTCAGGGTTAAACACAATTCCATTCTTCCCACAGTGGATTATATAAACCATTGTGTACCAGAACGAGGACGTTATAGAATCGTTCCAAAGGAGGCTATCGTCTATGCATCGGGGTTTTCAACCCATGTTCACTGTAATATCATCGAACCGACGGGTATATCCGTCTCCAGACGCGTGAAATCCTTGGGAAGCACGAAGATATCTGGCCCTATTCAGGGATAAATGTAGTAGTATCTTGAGCGGCTGGGGAAAGCAGAAAGCTGTGGTATCCGCTCCATGCGTCTTAATGGCTTTATTGTCTTAGTTGGGGTGAAATTATTAAAAAAGTAATTAAATAAATATACCAAATACACTAATACATATACTAATACATATTCCAATTTTAACTCCATTTTCAAAACAGGGAAAAATATATTCTTCCTTCCAGTCAAGAAATTTTGAAAAACGCTTAAAACTTACACCGATTGCAGTTGTAATGTTTTTTCTATAATGCCAGAATCAACATTTCCATGTACTTTTGCCCACAAAATGTAGTTTATAGTTTCTTTTTTCTTGAATGGTTGCTCCTATTTTACTCTGGTCGAAAGAGCTTCTGTAGCTCTTTGATGCTGGAGATCGTTCAAGAGGAAGAAAAGGAAGAGGATGTTTGGGCAGGGGAGAATTTGAGTGGGTAAAATGGGGTAAATGATTCAGTCAGTATCCTCGTTGTTTTTGTATCATTTTGGTGGAGTTCTGATGATCATAGTAACCATAGTTGTTATGGAGAAAGATAGAATAGTGGAGGAGGCAGTAACCTCCACTGCCTTATTCCGTGTGTTCATCTTTTTCTTTAGAATTAAGAGTTTCTCCTTTTTTATGCAACCCAGACTGACATAATCACTTCATATTTTAACTATATGATAGTGGGGTCTTTCTTCCAAGAGTGTGTGTGTCACCAAATTAAAGACCCAAAGAGTCTGAAGACTTGCTGTTTGGACTTTTATCCGATCCCTTTCCCGCCATTTGTCACTCTCTCACAGACATCTCTGGAAATTCTGTGACGATTTTGGCATTGATGAAGTTCACACATCCGATCAGACTACAGTCTCTTTTTCTATGATAGATGCGAAATGAATAGAATATTGATGTTTGATGAGAGCTTTCTTAAGTGAATTCGTCCACAAGCAAGGTGACTAGTCTCCCTACATCACATACCTGCTGATCTCCTTCTACAGGTGATAACTAACAGCTTTAGATCCTTGACATCTAAGTAGTTGGGAATAGTGTGGAAAGCTTTCTTGGCCTGATTAATATGAGGTAATAACCTCCATTCTCTTGCATACAGTCAGTACCCATGACCAAGATATCACCAAATGCAAGTAAATATGAGACCAGGTGAGTATCCCAGAGATATAGTAAGGGACTTCATATACTGCTGTGTGGTCTTCGAAAGATCCTTATATTCCACTTGAAATATACTTTTCTTTACTGGAGATCTTTAACTGTCATCAACAGTATATCCCACATAGACAAAGGCATGCATGTTGCAGATTATAAGCTCTTTACTTTCAAACGTGACAGTGATTTAATCATGTAATATTTTGTGAACATGACAATTTTGTTGAACATTCTGCCAACCACAGGCACAATTCTTTTCTGGGTGACTTTCAGTTTGATAACAATCAGCCTTCTTTTACTACGTAAATGCATTTTTTGGTCGAGAATGCTGTACAAACTCTGTGACATCGATTAAAAATGAAGGGTGGGATATTTGAGGAGAGCCTTTACGTTTTCTTTTTTATCTCTAGTCGTGTTCCTTGGTCTTTTCTTTAATTTCATTCCTTTTATTTTTTCTTTTAGTTTTAATTCTTTTTCTTTTTTTCCCTTTTGTATGTTCATAACCTTCTTTCTGGGCGTGCTCTAAATAAGTCCTTAATGACTTCGATGTCATCAATGTCAGCTGTATTACAATACATAAATAAAGAAAGAAAGAAAAGAAAACGAGAAACAATCCAACATTTACGGTAGTATTTCAATAAAAGCTGGTTAACCGTATTAATACCAGTAAATTACAAAATGTTTTATAGTCACTCAAAAGAATATTTTGAGCAAGCCTCTGCACCATTCTACTTTCCAGATAAGTATTTGTAAACAAATTCTTCTGTTTCAATTTCACACTGAGTAAGAGTCCTTTTTACTCTGTGTCTAAAGAGATAATTCATTGATTTATTTTTTATCTTTATTTTATTCTGTGTACATGGTGAAATCCTCATAATCAATTTAATTGAAGAATAATTTGTTGCCCAACTGTAACCATTCGAAACTCAACAAGCTATAAATTCAATTTCAAGTCCCCACCTCGCCACCCAAGAAAGTATGAATTTCTGAGATATCTGACCAGAAACAGGTCGATATCAGATGAGAACAAGACCAAGAACTGTGTATACAGTATTTCATGGAATTGCGACAGTGAATATAAAAGCAAAGCCAGTAACCATTTAAAAGTAAAGGCAAGACCGGTAACCCCTGAAAAATAAGGCTGGAAGAATATCAGTGAGCTGCAGTTTGGGGAGATTACATGTGGAAGCAAAAAGGATGTCACTAATCCATATGGAACGATGCTACAACAATAGAGAGTAACAGTAAAGGATATGATAACTGAAAGAAGCTGTGTAAATGCTTAGCTATGACAATAACCTCAGTTGGCCTAGCATAGAACTAAACAGGAGACATTTATCAGAAAAGAAGAGACATGAGGTTTAAGGCTTCAAAATCACACCACCTGATTGCCATAAACGTTGCTGTTTACCTGGTGACCGTGAGTTCAATGCCTGAGTCAGGTAGTAGAATGCATATACTCTGGTTCAGTGGAATGAGTAGAAGCGACATTAGAAGGACAAAACAGAATTAATACGAATTATCTCCTTTAGCATGGAAAGCGGAATTGAATAAATTGTTCAGTTTGAATGAAGAAAGTCGGATGCTTCAATGGCTGAAACATAAAGACTATAAAAATGAGGACAACAGATCGAATAAACCCGTGTATAATTAATACTGTGCGCGGGAAGATATTACGTACTTCACACGCGTTATCAGCCACCGTACACTAAAATCTTGTCACTGCTTTAGTTGGTAATTCTCGGAGTCAGTGAATCATTCAACTACACAAAACAAGTCTCTAAAGGTTATCATTGTTCTATGGTTAGATATTGGCAAAGTTTATCCTTTATGCCTGTAAAAACGGTGTGTCAAAGAATGTTTTTTCCTTGTCACCTCTATTATTTTATACTATATTTTATACTACCTTCACTCCCTCAGCAATGTTTATAGTTTTTATGATTAGAATTTTATTAAAAATTAAACTCATGATTTCTTTTATAAAATAAATATTGCATTTAGTCGGTTCGCATATTTTAAAAATGTACATTTTGAATAAAAAGATTTATTTTTAAATTTATTTCTTTATAAAATAATAAATAATAGATCTTTATAAAAAGACGAATAATAAATCTTTATAAAATGGGAAATAATAAAAATGACATTGTACTTGGTCCGCATATTTTTATAATCTTGTAAAAACATTGCCGATGGAGTCACGGTATTATACATTAATAGTGGTGTCAAGGGAAAACTGTTCTTTTGAACCATCGTTTTTTTGTGGGCACAAAGATTAAACTTTTTACTTAATAAATAATGTAGAAACTAGTATCGCAGACCATTACTAGTTCAGTAACGGTGACTCGCAATGGATGCCATACACTTATTGTAAGACTAATCATTGTTCTTTTATAAGGTATTTTTAGTTACTAAGCTTAAAAACCATTACTACTGCAGTGAGTGAGGTTGATCTACAGTACAGACCCTACACTTCTTGTCTTGTATTATATTAATCGTATTTCTTATTACTGTAAACGTTATTTATAGTTGGTACAGGTGTCTGTGTAGACATTCATGTTTGCGTTTTTGTTTTAATTGAAATTAGTATCTACCGGCCTAAGTAATCGAAAGTCTTAAGGAAAATGTCTCTCTCAGCAAAGTACGATCACTTTTAAGCCATGTGTGCTTTAAACGTTCAGCCACGAGAAATCTCACATCAAAGCACGGCTAAAGTACCCTTTTTAAGAAATATGTCGGAGTTAACTCCTCCTTCACTCCGTTAACCCTTTCACCAGGGGTCTCTCTTCCCTGGCTATAAATAGCCGCTGACCCTTGGCCTCTATCTCTTTTTCCTTCAGGATTTCAGCTATCAACCTCAAAATGTAGGCGCTAACAAGGGATAGCGTGGAAACACGCTAAGCACAATATTCACACACGCACGCACATACAGAATATTCACACACGCACGCACATACAGAATATTCACACACACTTCGTCCTTTGTACTGTTTCCATGTATTGTAACTTGTTATTAATATATATTTGTATATACATATATTATCGGTCTTGTGTTTTGTTTGCTTTCTTTGCCTTCTTCTTTGGACTTAATCAAAGTCCAACATTTTTATGCAGTTGGGCTCGGCGGGCAGGAGTATCTGAACCTTACATGCGTTTCTTCTACGTCTGACTTCTATCAACAGCCACGCCATGAACTCTCAACAAGTGGTAACCGCCACGGCCCACCACAAATACGCATATCGTATTGGAATCTTTCGAACTCTATAGCTGGTAATTTTGTTTTCATATCCAAAACGAAAACAAAGCTCTAAATGTTATATTTACTGAGTACATCCAGTATACGTCCCTTTGAGTGTGTGTGTATAATATATATAAACATTGAAATTAACATGTACAGGCCTGAGTAATGGAAAGTCTTAAGAAAATCTGTGGCTATACTTTTGACGATATGGTGTCCAATGCTGATCTTCTGGGAAAGTGCAATATTGCTGGAATTAACACTTTCCTGATGCAGTCACAATTTCGCTGACTGGCCATGTTGCAAGGATAAGTGACGACAGGTCCTCATGTATAGCCAACTTGACAGGGGATAAAGGACTGTTGAACGGCTGTGGAGGCATAAAGACAAGCTAAAGAGTAACCACTCAGCTGTCAATGTGCTTCATACTAACTTCGAGCGAGTTGCCCTGGATAGAAATAACTGGAGATATTTGTGCCAGAGTGATATCAGAAATTTTGAAATAAGTCATATTAATCGGCTAAGAGACGAAAGATTACAGCAAAAAGCAGCAGCAAATATTCCTGTTGCTATGTCCAGAGATCCTCGCTGTTGTACAATATGTGGACTTGTATCCAGGTCACTAGCAGGACTGAAGTGTCGCATACGACACGAACATAAAAACTGAATGAGGTTGCCGGATCCTCATGCGTCGAAATTGACGGAAGAATCAATCATCATATATAAACAATGAGATTAACATGTACAGGCCTGGGTAATCGAAAGTCTTAGTAAAGAAAATATGTCACTTGATAGGAATCGAACCTGCGTTCCTTTTATCCTGGAAAACCACATTTAAGCTAGGCATGCTTGACCCATGAACTGAGAGGTTAAGCACGACTAACTGGATGATTTTCAAGGACAAAAGGAACGCAGATTCGATTACTGTCGAGAGGCATGTTTTCTTTAATAAGACTTTCGACTGCCCAGTCTGGTCGATGTCAGTTGCACTGGTAAAAAAAAAAAAAAAAAAAAAAAAAAAACAGAATTATCTACTTAACCACTTCATTAAATAAGATTAATTTAAATAATCGATTACTTGCTCATCTTAAGTAAATAGCAAAGCTATTGAACAATAATAGTCCTGGAAACCTTAACCCACAGCGAATGCCCGACAATTATGGTTCTGTACCAGACTAACCATTGCATTGTAGTGAAATCGCGAAATAATAATAACTCCTTTTACCCACTCCCTTCAAATTCGGTGGACTGAGGAAAAAGACAGAAAGGAATTCGTGAGCTCATGTGAAATTTTTTGGGACCAATGAAAACTTTCTCTTTACAGAAATTAGAAAAGAAAGTACGAACCTATGCGAGATTCTTTTTTTTATATAAAATGAGGAGAAAAATTAAATTGATGAAAGGTTCCGTTTCAATTTCTCGCGACCAGCGACCAACATTCTGTAGGGACATTATTATTATAAATAGATAAAAATATAAATATAAAATAATAATAATTAATATTATGAATAAAATAAAATAAAACAAATAACATGAAAACTTTGTTTAAAATAAATTAAATAAAAATAAAGATAATAAAATTCTCCCAGCATGCAACAAAAACTGTTCCTGACGGAAATACGGACATCCTGCAAAAAAAAAAGTTGAACTCAATCTCTGCGCTACGAAACTTTGGACAGTCCACGCGTTCAACTTATCTCTCTGGACATTGCGTGTAATAATACGTAGTAACTTCTTTTTATTACATGTAACCATGAAACATTTGTAACCAAAAATACACACACCCGTACACAAAAAAGATAAATAAATTGTATGATATTAATGTAAAATTTAACACGCCTACTGTTAGTGTTATCTATGTGTATATTTTATTTCTGTGAAATATCTTTTTATTTCCCGTAAACACGAGGCTATTTTTGCTGCTATGATGTGAATTCCCCACAGTTCAAGTTCTTGCCAGTGTAAAATTATTCACCAATTATATTATCGGCCTTTTAACCAAGCACGCAGCACTCAACAATCCAAGAAAGCTAAGCATTTCAAACTATCTCTCTTAGTCTACTTTTGAAAGTATGCAACCATATATCCCTTCAGTGAGCAACGAACTCTCTTATCTTTGTTTTAAACATTTTTGAAATTTGGTGTCCGATTATTTAATCTGCTGTATGAACATTTCCTCTTCATAACAATTAAAACTACGGACTTTCTGATTTACTTTCCTGGAACGAGCTACAGACACAACTTCAAGCGTTTAAATTCATAATTAAATTCCTTATCTTGTTTTGTTAAAATTATCCGTGTGTTTCCTCGGCATTATCACACTTCATTAATCTTCTTGACGTGGGTAAATCAACTGTACATTTTAACCCCGAAGCCCGACGCCACTATTTCATCGTGTAAATAAAAAATTCATGGCGCCATGGAATTAGACAAAGCCTCAAGCGGATTTTCGTTAGTAAGAAATGTTTTTGAATTTCGTTGCAGATACTTTCACAGATTCTGCCTTGTTAAAATCTGAGCAATCATTACGCGCGAAGAAACCTTAGTTTGGGTATTTGTGTCTTAAGCTGAAGTCAGGTTGTTAATATGCCAAAAACGATAGTGTATGGATGCCTCAAATTTGATGTGCGTGCAGACGAGAAAGTGCCACATTTTTCTGATGCCATAGAATAATAATAAAACATTTAAGGTTCACATGCACGTGCGTAGAGATGATTCACAAAGAAGAAGAAAGACGATAGGAAGAGAATCTTCCATGCTCATCCACTTGTAAGAACTGAATATTTCTGTAATAGAATGCAAATCATTTGTTTGGCGCTGACTGTGTTTTTTAGTTCATGTGTCTTCAAAATTAACCTTGTGGTAAAGATGTAAACAAGAAAAGCCAGCGGAACGGTTTAAACCACTGCGCACTGATAATGGATTTTTTTTTAGTTCTCTTTGAGAGAGGCGTCAGCAGATAAATATATTTATGCAAATATGTACTTGAATACACACAGAATGAGAATTGATTGATTAAGTGGTTATATAGCCGGCATATCAATTCATTAATGCCGAAATGGTTGGTTGGTTGATTTTGTTCAGCGGCGTGACAATCTTCATTGGCCACTCAATGCCGAAATCTAAATATTTTCTAAGCAGCTTTATGGCTTCAACCACAGATGTTTGTTTGTAATTTTATACTTTCAGGGTAAACGTATGTTTTCTAGAGATATGGTTTATAGATAATAAGATGTATTGTGTTTTCTTTAAGTGCTGGAAGCAGCCTATTTCTTTCAGGTAACCTAGAATTTGAGAAACAAATACATTTTTGAAAAGCATGATAAGTTTTTGTACATCATAGTATTTTTGCAGCCTATTGCAGAAAATATAATCAATTAATCTGACCATAAATGAGGAATACCTTAATGCTTTAAAGGCTACAAAACGTTGCCCGAAAATGCACGTCAAACAGGTAAAAAAATTAGAAAATGGATTTGGAGTGGGAAGGGTATTTTCACATTAATTATATATTAAAACTATAAAATAATATCCTAATTCTTTTAAATTATAAATATAAAAAGGAAATAAAACCAATGTTAGGTCCCTGAATTTAATATTTTTAATAGTTTGATGCACTCTGAAGAATTCCATGCTCAATAGAGTTGTGCATTCAAGTTGTCAGCATTTTTTTGCCTCTTCTCTTGATGAAGTATGCATGCAGACATGACACTGTCTTTGGCTTCTTCATTCAGTTTTATTTGCAAACAAATACTTCAAGAAATGACGTAACCTCATGAATCCTAGTAAATAGTAATTTCTTGAACTCTAAAGTTGCCAATTAGTCATTTCGATTTGAATCATGAATGAATAATGCTTGTATCGTTGGGAAAATGTTTAAATTATCAATTGATGATATTTGTTGATCTCCAGTGAAACATCATTTGATGATACCCACTGATCTTTGGGGGTTCTGAAGAAAATCAATGAGTTTTTAAGTGTTTGTTATTAAAATGACTGTTTTAGTGATAGAATCATAAGCCAATGGTTTGAAGTAGCTATTGTAGTCCTAAGTGGATGCTCTAATAACCATTTCATATGGCCTCAAAATTCCATTGTAATTGGTCTCGTTGAGCTCGGCAGAATCTGTTCATAGCCTACATTTTTTAGCAGTTGTATCCTCGAATTTGTTGTTGCTGATTGCGAATGGGCCAACATATCTGTTCAAGCTTCAGGGCACCAAAAATGTAGGTCCGCCATATATATATATATATATATATATATATATATATATATATATATATATAAAGTTTCAAATTGAAAATTATAATGTTTTATTTTATGAAAGTATTTATTTATGCTATTATTTTATGCTATTATTTATTATATTATTTATTATTATTTATGCTATTATTTTATGAAAGTATTTATTTATTCATGCTAGATGCAATCGTCAGCTGACGATTGCATCTAGCATGAAACAGACTGTCGCCTCTACGTGTTGACTTCTATGTTCACTTTTATATTTACACACACTCTATCTCTGATAGTTAGCACTTTATCCCATAAATATAGCACATCTTAAGACTATATTTCTTCATATATATATATATATATATATATATATATTTGTATATATATATATATGTTTGTGTGTGTGTATTGATAGGAAAGAACAGTTAGATTAATGATCCAAAGTTCTTTAGTATTTATGTTTTTATTTAAAAAGAAAACAGTGATCAATACCGAAGTAGAGCTTATATTATAATTATTTTTTTAAAAATATGATTCCATCGCGACACAGAAATTACTGTTTCAAAACATGACTCAAGTCCTAAAGTTTAATTTCAATATTAAGCTTAAAATTTAGAGTACAGTTTCATTCTCAAGTGATGTTCTAAACATGTTCTAAGCAGGGTTCTATAGCGGTTGGATTGCAACTGGTCTACCGCAGATAGATATGGCAACCTACTGGGGGAAAAATCTGCCTCGTCAGTCATGTATCGAAAGATACATGATCGCCTAAGCGTGTATCATATATGGCACATAATTAGTGTAACGCGCGATTCTCTTAAGTGTGCTGTAAAATATTCTCATGGTATACATGTGTGCGTGTGTGGAAGTATTAATGGTACAGCGTTAGTATTTGAATAAATGAATTAAAGTATTAAACATTTTTTTTTAAATAATTATTTTCAGTATTCTTCAATTATGTTATTTTAAATACTTTGTTTTAATAAAAAAAATTTTAAATACTCTTTAAAAATTTTGCTAAGTGTGCCGTGATATTTTCGTTTGCTTCTAGGTGTGTCGTTGCTTCTTAAAACGGTTGAAAAACACTGCGTAGATTATAAATGTATTTTCCGACATTTCTTCATTAAGAAATACATCTATCTTGAACTATATTCATAAAAATACTTGGGAGACAAGAAAAATTAGACAAAAGAATGCTTAAAAGAAATATTTCCGCGGTTTTCATATGTTTATCACCTAAACTCTTAAAATACTTTCACAACAAAGAATGTAGATTACAATAAAGTTTCATAATAAAATACGTTAGTCATAAAGTTTTTACTTGGTTTTTCTGTACTATTTTAGTTTCTCTAGCTCAACTTATTCGGGGTGAGGGAAGCTTAGCAAAGGGAGAAAAAGTGCTACGGGTCACAAAGGATACGAAGTTGTGGAAAACCATGATTGACCATGTCCTGAAGGAACATGGCCCATAAAAGAAGAAGGAGTAAGCAACAAAAAAAAAAAAAAAACAAAACAAAAAAAAAATTACAGAAAACTGGCGCCATATATTTTAACAAAACACACGAAAAAAAGTCTCTTTTCATTTTTTTGTTTTCGGTTGTGTAAATCAGTTACATGATCACAACACTTGATTTGAGCTAGCTGCTAGAGAAACTAAATCAAGTGAATGTGAAGACTTTATGACTAACGTATTTTTTGTATGATGAAACTTTATTGTAATCTATATTCTTTGTTGTGAAAGTATTTTTAGATAACAATTGCTTTTAGTTTTAGGTGATAAAAATAGTTACTACAAATAACGTAAATGCTTGTGTATTGTGCGAGTTTTTATGATCAGTTTTGTACGCAAAAAATAGGGGGTCACACTATACACAGGTAATTTTTTTTGAAGAGGTTAAAACTCCTGCATTTTCAGTGACCGGTTGCACTATACACAAATAATTTTTTTTCTGAGAGGAAAAAAGAACCTAGGCTACGGAAGGCGGGCTAAGGGAACTTACCTATAGCTATATGAAAAAAAAATCAAGTTTTTCACTAAGTCGCACTATACATAAAGTAGACTTATATACACCAGTATATACGGTAAGCGATGTGCGTATGTATTTTGGGATCCCTTGTATGTGAAAAAGATATATATTTTTTATATACCAGAACAACGTTAAGAAAATCTATGACAGTGGAAAATTTTTTTGTGTGTGACGCGTTTCGTTCTTTAGGACAAAAAAGTGATGTTTATGCTGATGTGACTACACATAGGCACGAAAGAGGGAATTTTTAATTTATGCCTTGTATATATTTTTGTTTGCATGTCTGTGTACATGTATATGCATGCGTATTTAAACACGCTCGCACATATTAGTTGTTTTTTTTATCCCTGTATTCAGTTAAATTATCAGTTCATATAGGTAGGTAAATCAAGAGGTATGTGGTATAATGATGCAAAAAGCATATATCTTACGCAACAAATATTCATTTTTCAACATAATCTCATTCCTTATAAATGCATTGAATCCAATGACCAATATTAATCATCATATTTATTATAAAACCCAGGTTGTGTGTGTGTGTGTTGGTTCGTTTATATATTGGATCGGATTCCCTACACTTTTCAACCGATTTCAACAAAACTTCACAGGACTGCGTAAAATTACCTTGAGGTGGTCCTGACAGCGCCCAAAATGGGAAAAACACAATTATTTTTGCACGAAATCAATTTGAAAACACGATTAAGAGGCATCGCTGTCGCGAGAATGAAAGAAGGACAACTCATATCGAGTTATACTTATTATAAAACCCAGGTTGTTTGTTTGTGTGTGTGTGTGTGTGTGTGTGTGTGTGTGTTCGTTTATATATGGAATCGGATTTCCTACATTTTTCAACCAATTTCAACAAAACTTCACTTTTTTTGCCAGGTAGCGTTTCTTATTGTCTTGCACACTTTTTTTTCTTTATTTTTACATTCAGAATGCTTTAAAAAATTCCATTTACAAGACAATTGTTTATAATAAAATTCTATTCAATCGGTAGACTCATAATGATTGAAAACAATGTTTTTGTTTGAGTTTGGGTTTGACCAATTCGTAAAAAAAACACAAAAAAACAAACAAAAAAAAAAAAAACTAATTAAGACATGCGTGTCCGTCAACCTTAAACAATAATCTTTGTCAATTTTATTTTTCAGTCTTTATGATGGTCGATACTTGATCTATCTCTTACTGTTACATCCCCAGGCAACGCCGGTCTCTATTGCTAGTTATACATAAAAGTTTCAGCTAATACAATTTAGCCTATAACTATGCGTCAGGCGACAAATCTACTTTTATATATATAATAACTGGCTGTATGTTCGTCTGCTAAGATCACTAGCACATCTCTGCTCAGGCATATTTGTGTTGTTTTTTTTTGGGGGTTTTTTAACAACACTCATACAGCCAACCTGTGGTTTCTACTGCAACTATAAGGAGCAAACTTTAGTTGTAGTTTCTTAGAAAGAGCGAGCACATAATCTAGCAGAATCACTAGTTTAAACAAGGCCAGTAAGTTCAAAACCTTCGGTCACAATGACTTGTGATTTCGTGTTAGCACGACCATTGACTATTTCCCAGTTTTATTCCTAAAGCTTGGGGTCACCATGGTATGGTTTATGATTTCTAAGAGTCTGGGACCGTCTCCCCAGACCGATATTATGAAAAAGTCACTGCCTTGACAAATCGACTATGGTGAGATTCGAAACTGAGCCTTATGGTCGAAGTGTTAACGGCATACCCACTTGAGCACTTACTTTTTTAATAATTTCATCGCAAGTAAGGCAATAAAGACACTAAGACGCAAGGGGATTACTGAGTGTTAGAGAACAGGCGAAAAAACTACTATTAAGGAGAGAGGACAATAAAAGAATAAGAAGACAGAAAATAATGATTGATGCATTTAAATCTTTGAAGAGCAAAGAGTTCCACAAGTGAGAAGTGTGATAGAAGAAACTGTTAGCATAGAACTTACGGTTACATCTAGCCTTTGCAACTATAAAATGATGAGACCTTGCCGCTAATTTAGTACTGCCCTTAAATTCATAAAATCATGAAAGTTATGTATAAAAAGGCACGGGAAGCTACATTACAGCGGTGAGAAAGGGACTGAAGCCGAGATGCCAGGTCAGGATCAATAAAATTGCAGATTCTTCTTTGGATTTTATAAAAAATCTCTAAATGTATAGCAGGAGCACCAGGCCAGATGTGGCAGCAATATTCTAAGCAAGGACAAATAGTAGACTTATAAATATATAAGAAAGTTACGTGCCCGTCTCTTTTGGGAAAGGTATGTGCCCATCTTTTTGTCTAATCCTACATATAGGCTAAACAGTACAGCAGAGTGGGATATTTTTCCTTGGTTGGCAACAAGTCTATGAAAAAGAAAAGGACAACTCTAAATTCAAAAGGGTTGTTTTGAGAGCTTGTGGTATACTGTGCGCACCAGTTCTGTCAATTCTTCCGAAAAGTGTGATCGCTTCTGTACAAACCTTCACCACTATAATCATGTTCGAGTAGTCTGGCTACTCATTTTTAAGAAAACTGTCGGACACTCACACGTATAAGACAACGGAAGAGTTCACTTATGGTGTATCAAAAATACTTTTACAAACTTTGGGGTGGCTTACTCATAACTAAACAAGGACAAAAGTCTATATAAACATGTCCTCAAATCCTTCGTTTTTGAGTTATTAAGTTTAAAGAAAGTTTATGGTAGATAGCGTTCTATTGCCATGTAGACTAAGTTACATTTGTCATTTGTGGCTAGTCTGTCTTCAACGTTTAAAGCGTGTAATAGTGAGTAAATTGAGAAGTGTTTCGTTTAACAATGGCAGATATTCTTATCATGAGTAGGTAGATACGATTTTTACATACGGCCGCGTGAATGGACACGAGGATGCATGGCTGTATCAGATTGCGTTTCCAGACCGAAGGCAGCCGATTCATCCAACCTTTACTGCTGTTTATCGTCGCCTTGCTGGAACAAGGTCTGTGGCACCATAAACTATGGATCGGGGAAGACCGAGATCCGCTCGTACGTCTAACCACGAAGAATACATTCTACAGGCTGTCGGCGACGATTCAGGTATCCGCACACAAGTGGCTCTAGCATGTCGTACATCTCATAGTACCGAATGGAGGGTATTTCAAGAACAGCTCTAATATCCTTATCATTTGCACAGTCTTTCGCCCTCTGACCACACACCACGTGAGAAGTTTTGCCGATGGTTTATTGCACAAACTGTCGATCCGTTGTTTGTCTCTTCAGTCTTGTTTACGGATGAGGCAACATTTGGAAGAAATGGAATAACAATTTTACACGACCAACATTTGTGGGTGGACCGGCTAGGCACCAAAATAAGTTTACGATTAATGTGTAGGCTGGAATTGTAGGTGTCTGTCTGGTAGGTTCATATATTCTCCCAGCACATCTTACAGGATCTGTCTACAGGGACTTTATTTCAACACATTTCCAAACCTGCTAGAGGATGTGCGAAGACACATATGGTTCATGTATGATGGGGCTCCAGCACATTTTAGCCAAATTCTTCGCAATCTGACATCTACCATGAAAGGTAGAGGAGGGCCGGTTCCATGGCCTGCACGTTCCCCCGATCTCAGTCCTTTCGATTTTTGCAAGGGTTTGTCAGTCAATGATCCAACGATTGCATGCATGTGTAGAAGCAAGCGGAGGACATTTCGAACATTTGTTATGAGTTGCTGTGTCTGTTGATGGACAACGATGGCCTTTTGGACATATGTTTATATGGATATTTTACATTGTTTGTGGGTGAGGAACTAGCCCCAAAAGTTTGTAAAAGTATTTTTGATGCGCCATATATATATATATATATATATATATATATATATATATATATATATATATATATATATAAAGGGGTAAACACTATCTCATCCGAAAGTTTTCACTCCAACTTCTGAAAACACGCTAAAAAAATCAACAAGTTTCACAAATGAAACTATTTTCGGCTGCCACCGAAATCAAATCCAAACCTAACTTGGCACTAATCGCGTCCCGACAGCTAATAACCAAACAACAAGCATCATGGACGATGCTACAGATAAAATTTTATGGAGATGAGAAGTCATCTGGTTGGAATCAAGATTAGGGCCGAAAGGAAGCATCTCTGTCAAATGAAAAAAATTTACTTCGAGTGGCATTTGGTCGTCGGTTAGGCGTTTAGAATATTGGTCCTCCGTATTGAATAATAGCAATCCATCCCTAATAGGTTAGATTAAATAAGAAGTTTGTTCCATTAAAGTTAACTTAAGATATGTATTCTAATTCGGTCCGCTTATTTTTGTGTCCTGTTTTCTTTTGTTTACTTTTCCTTCTCTTTTCTTGTTAGGTGACAGACATATTAGTTCTCTCGCGGGTGCAGAACATCGAATATGATTTTCGCATCTGTTCTTTGGATGAGGTCTTGATTGCTTCAGTGTTTGTTAGAATGAGTTAATCAATTATTTTTTAGTCCTTCGTTATTTTCGTCTAGTCAACTGATATTTTTGCCGTACTTTGGATTGTGTGTATGTGTGTGTGTGGGGGGGTTCTATTATCACCTCTGTTGTTTCTTTATTTTCTGTAAATATAATTATGTACATTGTAACTACTCATTGGGGGGAAAAATTTGTTATGGTTGTTATTACCATTCCTCCAACTGCGCAGCAATTGCAAATATGGTGACTAGTCAAAACTTCATGAAGAATTTGTGGTGTTAAGGTAACTGTGTAATGTTTGAGCGCAAGGAATATTATTGAATATTTAGGCCAGTTATTGTCTCTTTTGTATGGCAGCGAATGCTGGACAATTTCCTCTAAGATGAAGAAGAGACTTGAAGCAACAGAAATGTGGTTCTACAGAAAGATGCTGAGGATACCATAAGCCGAACATGTGAGAAACAACGAGGTTTTTGTAAAGAATGGAAACAAAAAGGAAACTTGTACTTAACATCAGAAAGAGGTAGTTGAAATTTCTGGGACACGTAATGAGGAAGGAGGACTTGGAAAATCCGATACTCACAGGACATAGTGAAAGCAAGAGGGACAGATGAAACAAGCGCGTAACATATTTGATAAGCTTGAGCAAATGGATGGCAGGAGAAATAACAAAAGACAAAACTTATTAAGAGCTACAATGGAGAGGAAGATGTCGAGGGTCATGATCGCCTACATCCTGAAGGGACACGGGGCATAAAAGAAATAAGATTGTGGCTAGCTAAGATAAACGTTAAGACAGATGATGACTATCCCTTCCCTCTGCCCCAGCGTTTTGGCCTTTTGTTATATTTTATGCATATTTTTTTTTACATAAATAATTATTTTTAAATGGAGCGTCTACTAAATTACGGATATCCACTAAAATAACGTGTGAAGTAATAAATAAATATCCCAATGCAATCAACAGTTCATTGCAAACCATGATTGGACACCAAGACTTCCTTCTTCCTCTTTGCCGTGAGTGAACATTAAATCAGCCATAACATCTAAGATAACACGACTTCGCACTTAATAACCAATGTAAAACAAACTTGACAAATATTTTCAAAATACTTTTTCTCCTTCCTCCTCTTTTTACAAAGAGCCATTATCTCCTAAACCTTACTTACAAACCTTGTCATTTAGTAAAAAGACATTTTCCTCAGAAAAGGCAAAATTATTTCATAAGCAAAAGACGAAAGAACATAATCACTTTTTGTTTACAGCAAATAAACATTAAAGATCCACAAAAGAAATATTTCCAAAAGATTTCAGCATATGTTTCTTTATCTCTGAATATTTCTCTCTCAATAATAGAATAGGTTTGCTTCTTTTTTTATTTCTTTTTTTTTTTTTAAATCAATTCGCTCCAAGCAAGGCGATAATGCCACTATCAATGCAGGGAGCTACTGGGAAAGAAAGAGAATGAAAAGACATTAGAAGAAACCGGTAACCCACTCCTAAACAGGAAACAAACGATAAACCCCTACTCCAGTCCAAAACAAAAACAAAAAAACAGGGCGGAGTGTGAGCTGGACGATAAGGGAACCTATTTACTCTGTTAGCCAAATTTTG
Organism: Acanthosepion pharaonis; assembly: GCA_903632075.3. Taxonomy (NCBI): domain Eukaryota; kingdom Metazoa; phylum Mollusca; class Cephalopoda; order Sepiida; family Sepiidae; genus Acanthosepion; species Acanthosepion pharaonis. The sequence goes on from CAHIKZ030003957.1 coordinate 1,799,831, forward strand.
CTCTTACTCTGATGATAAAACACTCTGAAGTCATAAATACATGGACGGCTCTTTGGGCTGGGTATAGAATACGTGCATCTCTTACAGAGGGGTAAAACTACCGCCCCATTAAAAAGAGTGGGAGCATATTCCAGAAGGAGGTGCATAAACCCCACCGATTTTTGCCTATAGAGACGTGGGCCCCCAACTTTTTAGACCACCGACTCTCTCATGTCATCCTTGATCTCGTCCCCCAATCATGTACAAAAAATCAGCATAACTATTTTTATTTAAAGGTGAAATTCTTTTCCCTTTTCCTTCGTTATTGTTTCTCAATAAGATTCATTTTAGCTTTACGATTTGTTATTCCTTTTTCAACTTCTATAGGCTTACGGCCACATCACGTATGATCACCGAAGTTAAGTAACGTCGACCCTGGTCAGTACCTAGATGGGTAACCACTTTGGAATACCAGGTCTTGTAAGGTTGGATTGTAGGTAGTGTAATGGATAACGACTCGGAATTGTTAATCGGAGAGCCGAGTTCCAATTCCCGTTCAGTTCATTATAGTCACTTACGCACAAATACCTTTGGGAAAGGTATGCATTCACCTCTTCTACCCCCAGCTATTAGTAATACTTGTATCGCTAAACCATTATTATGGCCAAAAAACAATTCTTACAATCTAAAAAATATTTTATGGTTTTAAATAACTTGCAAAGAGGTGATAAGACGTAGATAATGAATCCATCAAAACAATTACTATTTCATTTCCTATATTTGACGTGTTTGTTCGAATAATAATAGTGAAAAAAATACCTTTATAAATGATATAAGTAATAATAGTCAACATAAAAAATAATATATTTGTTGAGTTGGTCGACATCATTAATGGAAAGGGTGGTTTGAATAGATATGGGTTTATGTCTCTGTCCAATCAGAAACCAAGGATCAATTACGAAGCGATATGAAAACAGAACAGATGCATTCCAGCCAACCGCGCTTAATTCCACTGCCTTTACTTATTAAGTCACATGCATTCACCGAATCTTACACGCTAATGTGGTTTTCCATCACAGAATCCCAGTTCAGCATCATTACAAACATCAAGATGACACGGCAAAAAATCTTACTGTATACTGGCGTCGCTTCCTCCAGATATAGTTGGAAAATGACAACCAGTGATATTACAATCAAGAGACTACAACAAACTAAGAGAAGCCATAATAATTATCATACAAGAAATCCAAGCCACAGATACTCGACAAATTGACGTCATCTTCCAGGATGATAAGTTGACAGGAGACCAATCGTTATGCCTAAACGAGCTTTTAGCCAGTCGCACTAAAATTGATATTTTCCGATACAAATTTATTCATGAACTGTCTCCAACACGAAGAGAAGACATTCCTTAGCGCGTGTTGAAAGATACATATTAAGAAAATATTTTTTCAATGTTTATAAATCTGAGGGTGTATTATATGAAAACCCTACATGCCATATTAAACTTTATTTTCTCATCTCCAACAATAACAACAGTCAGTGAATCTTCGCGAACAATAAGTCATTTTTCAACAACAGATTTTTCGATTTAAAAAAAGTCTTTTCTATATTACATCTTTTTCTGTGAACCAACTACCCAAAGACTTTGACTCAACTAAAGACTATTTTTCTCTTTTGAATTGATGTACATATTTGTAAATACAAATGATTTATTTAACAATACATGTTTTCTTTATTTTCATTTCATTATTGTTTGGAAATCGAACGTTCGGATTTTTAATATAAAAAAAAACCCCTGGACAATTGATTTTCCTACAAAGGTTACAAGAGAAAATACAGTGTTTGGAAGGGTTACAGAAAATACGATGTTTGTAGGGAATACATGAGTGTTGGTTTCAATCCTTGTAGGAATAACTGCAACAATCATACCTTCCCAAATATATAGACAAAACATACGGAAGCATGCTGGGATTTCTTCCTAATCAATAAGATACGCTTCTTCTCGGTCTCATAAAGTTAGAACACTGCGATCGCTTGTCAGTATCCAATTTGTGTGTTAACCCCGTTCTTAGTTTGTGAACTTTTTGCTTTATTACTGCTGCTTTGCTTACTTCTGCCTTGCATATATTGTTTGTTTAATATTATTTTTGCTCTGTTATTTTTTTTTTCTTTTGTTATTGTTTATTGTAAACTTTGTCAATTCTGTTTATTTCTGCCAGTCACATTAAAACCATGGCCAGTTAGGAGAAAATACGGTGTTTGGAGGATTACAAGAGAAAATAAATAAGAGTAGAAAAGTTATTGGAAGATGAATAATTTTCTTACTTTATTTTCATCCTTATTCACAGTGTAAAATACTTCTTTTTAATGAATGAATACATTTTGTTTCGAAGTTGGATATGTAATTTCCCTTTAGAAAGACAACTAAAAGTTGTCGCTTCAGTGACTTAGTTTATACTGAAATAAAAATAGACTACTGTTGTTGCAATTCAAGCCATTCCCAATTTTAGCTGTCTACGCTCGATTCGACAAAACGTAAACTGACGCCAATTTGCCACGCACATTTACAGCATTCATTTTCTTTTGCTTTCTTTTAAATAATTAGTCAATTGTAAATATGCACTGGGAAAAATTTTTTAAAGTTATTATAATTCCCCTAACTCCTGCACAAAAATTGCATATATGGGACTAGCGAGGATTTCATAGTGTAGTACCTGCAGTAGGAGTGATAAGTACAAATGTAGCCTTTTAAAGCCGAAAGGTTAAATATTCGAATGAGTCAGTGATTGTGACTAGCTAAGTTAAAATATACGAAAAAGAAGACCAACCCTACATTCCCAATTTAAGCCTTGTGTCGTATTTACTGTAAATAAACAATGATAAATATCCACATTTAGAGCATAATGATTCCATTTCCAACACTTACACACATTATTCACTTTCTCACCGCTGTAACATGGCTTCCCTCTGTCTTTTCTATAAATATTTTCATAGCCGTTGTTTTAATGAGCTCTCCATTATATTTTTTTTTATTTCTACTACTTTTAAAATATTAGCCTTGAATAAATGTTTAATCGTCTATGTTGTTTTTAATACACTTTCTTTTGAGAGAAGTGTATTTTTATGAAGCCCAAGCGGTTTGTGTAAAAAAAAACTCTTAACTTGTATATCTTTTTCGGCTCAACAGTTTAAAACCCACAAAAATTGTGAAGGGTCCATTTCCAGTTAATCGAAAATTATTTTTTCGTATAGCGATTTTCCAAGCGTAGCGTAGATGTGGCACAAGGCCCAAAGTATAGGGCACCTAGCGAGGATCGAACTCACTACTCATTCGTAATTGTTCTAGCGAGACAAGCTTGCTAACCATTACACCGACTCGGGGTGCCCAAATTATCTTCTTGTATAATAAATTTGTGAAAAATATTTCGATAAAATACTTTTTGATTTTTCACATAAAAGATAAAGTATTTGTATTTTCTTCCGTTATAATTTTTACTTCAATCCGGTTACTATGAGTTGTTTCCCTTTGATCACATTTTAAAACATATGACTATAAATATCATTGCAGTGATCTCCCTTAGATTTTTTTTCTTCGAATAAACGTGGTTGAACCAAGTTAAGTCCTGCTTCAACTGTATCTGGATTAATTCCTTTTATATTTGGATTAGGAAACCCATATTAGTTATTTTTATAATATTCACAACGTTTCGGCCGTTGTACTATTCGACATTTTTTTCTTTTAGATGTGTGTTGTACTCGACAACGTTATGTAACTACCAAGATGAATTTCTTAGTCTGGATATGTAAAAGAAGACAAAACCAGGTAGAAACTAAAGGATTTCAAAAACAGCATTCTATAAATTTAGAGCAGCTATTTCCAATGTATTGGACCAACAATAACCCATTTCCAGCCAATGTTTCATTTGTCAAACTCTGATTCGGTAAAACGAGGTACCATCACAGAAACGCGACACCTGAGGTTTAAAAAACGAATTTAAAAAAAAAATTTTTTTCTTGAACGTCTTATTTTAGTTTTGATTTAATTAATAGATTAAATTAAATTAAATATTTTCAATAAGCAAAATACTTTACTGTATTTCAAAACTAATTTGATTTTAAATTGGAGTTTTCGTTTTGAAAATCGCTGGTTTTAACACCATTTTTATCCATCTTTCATCACCACGTAAGTATCTTTATTAAAAAAATGTTTAAAAAATAACGTTTTCTTTTCTAAAACTTTATTGGAGTAATGTTAGCTGATTTAAAGTTTAATTAATCTGATTTGAAATACAACTTGGCGGTAGCTGTTTTTTTAAGGTGTTGACTAGCTTGATTGACAGACGCAATTTTTTTCTACGGTGGACATAACTGTAAAATTAACTTGAGGGATATAACGTGAGCACCTTCTTTATATAATAACCCGATAATCTTAAAAAAATATTCTCCGTATTCTAATGTTTTACTGAATTTTTAAAATATGAAAATAATTCTTGCAAAAATTCATTATTCATCGAATTTCTCATGACAATAGTGTCCATAATATATGTTATTCATAAAAGCAATTAAAAGCTTCTCTAATTAAATGATATCTTACTTTTATTGCATATTTTATTCTACAAGGACTTCTGCTTTTAACTAATATAGACATTAAGCGGGACAAAATTAATTTTCAAAGTTTCATAAAATTAGATATGTGGGGATTAACAGCTGTAAAAGAAATGTTTTTACCAAGATTTTCTAAAAAAGCACTTTTAAAATAATTAATTTGTGAATAAGTCCTGAAAGTTTAATTAAAATCCGATAATTATTTGATTTTTGCAAGAATTTCCAAATCAACATGTTTTTTACCCTAAAAAAGACGATTAAATTTCCTATTCCGAGGGAAAAAAAGGCATAATTTTTAACCAAAATTTGAAACGTTCTAACAAGGACAAAAAAATAAAAAATTTAATAATAAAAAAATTATTTGGTTTTTCCTCTTAATAATGACATAACATTTTGACGATAAAACTTTTTACTAAGTTTGGGGCATTTTTTCATCATGGTATGCTAATTTTTTTAGCGAATCAGTGTTAGTACCTAAGGTAAAACTGTTATCGAAAAATGTTACATCCGCAATAATTTAACCGCATCATGGGCCGAAACGGTTTTGAAAAGGAAGTATTTTAGCATCCCGATACAACTTTCTTATCAATGTTGAATTTTGTACATATCTGTGCGAAAAGTGGATCAAAGAGCTTACCCAGCTTCATACATATTTTCAAGAAATCTCAACTTCTAATTGGTCAGTAAACACATAAGTGGGCGTGGCAATCCACCCACGTACAAGTCTTTTTCCAGCGCGTGACCAAGTCAAGTTTTCCGCTTCTTTTCCAGGAGCTGTCACGTGATTACGTTAATTATAAATATCAGACACAAATTTGTTCTTTCTCTTTTCTTTTCTTTCTTGATTTCATTCGTCTACGAAAATGTAACCTTAAAAGGGAACTGCGTTACGACCCCATTGCGGTCGAACGCTGAAAACATATTCACACACGCACACATGCACGTGCGTACGAAATTTTCCAAGCTACATTACAAACATACGAAACATTTGTAAACTAGCAACAAGAACTTTTCTCTTTAAAATACTTTGATCAAGCTTTCGCACACATCTTTACAAAACAAAATTGTAATATTCTGCATATAAAAAAATTTATTTGTTGTTCCAAACATATCCTTTTTGTCGTAATTGAATATCGCTATCATTTGGTTTTTTATTTAAATTTATGTTTGTGAATGTTTCATTTACAGCTAAACATTATTCACGCAGCCTTCTTAGATCCACTACAGTATTTTCACTCGACAGCTCTTTCTAGTAGAGAAAGCTCAACAATTTATTTTGCAGGGAGATTCTTGTAAAAACTGGTACACTAGGCGGAAGGCCAACGCTTATGGTGAACCGGGAGAACACAGATTGCGAACAGGGAGAGCGGAATAGAGATCAAAACTGGGAGACTCTCAGAAAGGCCAGGAGAGTTGATGTCGTCTTCTTCGATGTATCATTTCCATTCAGGACGTTGGCGATCATGACTCTCCACAATTTCTTGTCCTTTTTAGCTCTTAGTAAATTTCGTCTTTTTGCTATCTCTCCTAAACTCTGATCTTTCGGCCATTTACACAAGCTTATTTTTTTCTTCTTCTATGTACTGTGTCCCTTCAGGATGTTAGTAATAATGGCTCTTCACAATTCCCTGTCCTTTGTAGCTCTTACTAAATTTTGTCTTTTCGCTGTCTCTCCTTCCTAAGCCCTGTTTTGCCAAGCACTTACACCAGCTCGTTTGCTCCGTTTCTTTTGCCTTCAATATGTCCTGTTAGTGTTGAATTTTCTAATCTCTCTTTCTTCATTTAGTGCCGCAGAAACTTCAACTGATTTTAAACTGATTTATTTCTGATGTTAAGTATGAATTTTTTTGTTTCCATTTTTCTCTAAAACTTCGTCATTACTGAGCATCATTCTGAAGAAACGACATTTTTATTACCTCAAGGTTTTTTCTTCATCTGTGATAAGATTGTCTACCTTTCACTGCCAAGTAGGGCTGATATTACGTAACAGTTCTAACGAAATTTTCCTGTTTCTTAATACTTTGCTCAGTTTACACTATTTACATTGGGACTATTGTCCTTATCTTTGTTGTTGTGCCCTCCGACCTTCATCGGGTGTATATCGATCTGGGTAACCTACATAGGATTCTGAACTGAACCCTTTATTTAATCTGCGGGGTAAACTGTTCTTGTTCCTCTGTCCATGTCAAGGGATATCTCATCTAGTTCTTATTTTTTTGTACTGCTCAGTTATTGTTCGTCCGTCTCCACTGAGTTCAAGTACACACTGCTCAATACAGACAATACTATGTCACCAAATTCATGAACCAAAGCTTTGATCCACTAGGCTATTGTCCCGTAGGACAATTCTTTGTGTGAACTTGGAGCTTTAAACATAACCTGACTTCTAATTAGTGTTGCCGCCGCCTGTCATGTTTCGCTGCTGCTGTTGTAGATTTGCTGTCTTTCCTTTTTTATTAGCGACTCCCATATTGTTTTTATTTCTATGCTAGAACTACTAAAGAAATCTTCATAGCCTAGCATATGCGCTGATACTTTCAGGCGTCTAACTTTCCAATGTTCCTACTTGTCCAGTAGTATCACTTCATTTCACAGGGGTTGATGGGTATTCTTGTCCCCACGTACATGATCTGCCATGCCCGATTTCCTATCTCACCTCTCACCACGATTTTCGATCCCCCCCATAGCCTTACTTTTAGGTGGTAGTTTATTTTCTTTGTCACAAATGCAAGGAATGGAGTACACGTAGTTCTTGTTCATTTTCACCCTCGTGTTAGGCTTTACTCGACAGAGATTTCTCCACAGAATGGAACTGCTTCTGAATATTGTCCTGGTGTTGTATGGGTCACCGATCTTCTGAATCTTTTCCGATAAACCCTTGAAATAATGTAGACAGACCGTGACAATTTTTTGTGTCTTCCTCCTTGACCCTTTTGTTTCTACCTGCAAGAGCTGATGTTATGTTTGCAGGATAGTTGTTATTCTCAAGGACACGCTTGATGCTGATCATTTCTTGTTGGCATGTGTATGGGTGGCCACTTATGATTTTGTCCGCTGCTGTAGATATCGGATGATTCCTTTCTTCACACTCTATGGATGGTGGGAATTTATGTTGAGGTATTATGTCTGATGAAGGTTGCCTTGTGATATATGAATATTTTGAACCCATTCTCTGTTCGATTTATTAGTACAACTAGGAAGGCTATGTGATTATTATTTTTTGATTTCACTGTGTACTGGATCAAAAGTCTTATTGAATTCATATGGCCCAGCAATATTTGTACAGCTGATGCGTCCAGAATATGAACGTAACATCTACATATCTCAGCCATACTGTTGGCTTTAGTGGTGCTATTCTTAAAACCATTTCCTCGAAATATCCCATGTACATGTTCGCCATCACTGGTAACAACGGTGAATCTATAGACAAACCTCCTTCCTGTTGACATATATGTTAGACTTTAGTTGAAAGAATATTCTCTGTACACAGAACGTCAACGTTTCCATCAGATAATCTATTGGAATGTTGTTACATTCTTTCGGGTGGGGGTCTGATTCCAATCGGTTACGAACCACTTTACGGCTTTATCTTTAAGAGGTTTGTTGAAAAGGCTTACCGCATCCAAGCTTATTATTCGATTGCTATGGATAGGAACCCCTTGAATCAATTTCACTTTGTGAAATTGATCCAATCCAACAAGGATTTCCTTGTTACTGAGTTGACTATATCCACTAGGAATCTGCTCAGCGGGTGGCATGCTGAGCCCCTGCAGCTGACTATAGGTCTTAATGGAATACCAACTTTGTGAATCTTTACTAGACCATACATCTGAGGCAGCTTGGTGTAACATTGAGTCAGCTGTCTATACTTATTCAGTGCGAAGTAGTCATTGTTCTTATTTAGGAATATTGTGTGACAGTTTCTTCTCAGTTTTTAGGGTTGGATTCTTTTTCGCCTTGTTATAGCTGACATCCTTAACTAGACTTGCCAATTTTTAGGAATATTCTTAGTTGTCCATCACCACTGAAGTGTTGCCTTTGTCAGGTGGAAGTACAGGTTGAGAATCCCTTATCCGAAATTCTTGGGACCGGAAGTGCTTAGGTTTTCAGATTTTTTTCGGATTTTGGAATACAGGCTATTTAATATATAGCATCTATAAAATGGGGCAGCTTGGGAATGGAACCCAAACATAAGCACGATATCTCTTTGCATTTCATGATACAGTTTATAGCCTGAAGGTAGGTTTATATAAATAAGATATACACAGTACAAAGTAGTTTTATAGTTGTCAACCAGCAGATATCATGATATCGTAGACCTTATTGAAAATAACTAAATACATTTTCAATGACTCTGACAGAAAAGCTAACACTCACGCACTGAGTCGACCGGTTCGCAGTTAAATAATGAACGATAAGGTTGACTTGTCCTAAACTGAACTAAACTTATATAGGTCACACCTGAATCTTGACTACACTAGAGTTATGCTAGATGTCTTTCACCTGGTTTGAAATCATTCTCTTTTCACATTGTAATGAACAATTGTTTTCCTACAATACAAAACTTGGTTCACTCAACCCAAATCCTGGTTACATTTCACATACACTTTTATCTCATGATTTGCATGTACTTTATGTGCATTTTAATGTGCAAAATAATTCATTCGATTTGCATTAAATTTCTTCGGCAAGGCTGCTTTAGTTTATTCAAGAAAAAGGAATGATTACATGGTCACAAGCAAAATAATGTTGACTTCTCTGATCAGATTACTTCACCTTGTCTGTTAATAGACTTCACTAAACGCCCGCTAAATGGCGTGGCAATAAGCGGTATAAAAGTAAAGGACACACTCTCTCTTCTTTTGCTCACGTGGTCACAAGATGTAGTAGGGAGAAGATGTGTCCAGTAATCTCTCGCGTGGTAAACTTATTTCCCCGGATAAACTGACTTCTTACTTTCACACAACTACGTGGCAAATAACACACATACACACTGATAAAGAGAGAGAGAGAGAGAGAGGTGAGAAAGAGAGAGCCTATAGCTAAGCATGTTTATCATTTTTTAACTATCAGTATGCACGTAAATATATTTTTCTCTTTTTTGTGAACCATGTTGTTCTTTATATAAATATATATGAAAAATTCTCCACGTGTTGAATTCATTTACTTTATAAGTTTTCATCCTCATTAGCAACAAGTCGTTTACTTGCGACCAGCAGCAATTTCGTCCATTAAAATCTTGTAGCACCCTCACGCTACGGTGGTAATTCAGCGTTATTTGATCAAAATATTTATCCTAATGAATTTTGGTAGATAAATTTAATGTTTACTAAGGATAATGTCATGAAATGCAAACTGAAGAAAAGCGAGTGAATTAACTCCTCTTATGAAGTGGCTAGTAACAATATTTTAATGAAAATTCAAAAGTTAATGCGTTATGACACAGGATACTAAAACTGCTAAAATTATTGAATAATACTTGACATCAACTGAAGCCTTATACTAAGGATGATTCAAAGATTATTTTGATTAAAAATAATTTATGTACTTACTTAATAATGACGATTTCGTTTTTCCGTTATGACAGCAGGAAAACTTCATTATCAAGTCAGTACATCGAAAAGATTGTTGCTTTTTCAGGTTGTCATCTGAGGAAGATTGGCCTTGAAATATTTACAGAAAAGGAGATAGGTTTTCAGAGTTAGCTACAAATAAAATATACATTAATTAATAAATATATGTTCACAGATATCGATAGATAAAACATGGGAATATCAATGATTTGTATTTTTTCTTTTTATTAACATGAAAATATTTAAAGCCCATCTTTAAGGATTCTAAATGTTGCAAGGATCATTTATGAGTATTTGTCGACTATGCAATAATGGCATTCCAAAATTTCTAGAAACCGGTTCTATAAAGGCAGCTAATCTTTATGAATATATTTTGTGTATTTTCTTATCAATCTGAGAATGGAAACAAATAGAAAACAATGGAAACTTTAGTGTCATAAAGAATTAAATCATTTCGATAATTTAATAGGAAACATTTATTTATTAAGATATTTCCAGATTGAAATTATGTTCTTATATTTCTCTTCAGAAATATGATGTGCTTTGACTCTAATGTCATCAGCTGTGTTATGGATTCTTAGCCACATTCGAACTGAATCACTGCAGTCCCAAAGTTCCAATGCAAGACCTATCAAATTTTGACGAGAAGATTTGCCACATTTTTAACATCAAAACGATTTATTTTGTCAGAATAAATGATGTTCATTACAGAAAATCCTTTTTCAGTCTCCGCGGAACTTACAGCAATGGTATTAATTATATTTTTAGCTATTATAAATCGGCTATTAATATATAAGATTATTTTTGGATAATCCAACAACCGATTCGCTAAGCTTTTATAATTTTAAGAATCGGTTCGCGCGAACCGGTAGGATGATACCACTGCGGCTATGGCACATAACGAGGAATCGGGAATACTGTGGACTTCACTAATTGATAAGAGGAAAACGGGAGTGAGTCGGCTAAATAAGATACATACGTCGTTGCAGGGGTGTATCTACGGAAAATAGCGCCTATGATACGAACTGAAATTGTGACACTGTTTAAACATCCGACACCTATTTTTTTAGATAACTTTACTATAAAATCAACTTAAAAATACAAGTCAGTTTCGTTAATCGTTTAATTAACATAAAAATGCTATTTGAAATCAGTTACAAATTGATCACTCTATGTCCCAATGTTCACATATGGGAACATGTTCAAATTCATTTTTATAAATTATAAATATTTTGCATTCAAATTTTGTGATATGCGTATTATAGAGTAACCATTTATACATACTTTCAGAGAAAAATATTTGAAAATATTTTCTTACAGATTACATTTACGGGGTCAGACTGAAATCATCATTTTGTCAGAGCAAAAAAACGCATGTTTTTAACACTAAATTAAAGCTGTATATATGTTTTTTTTTTTATTTTACTAATGTTCATCCACTACAAAGCCGAAGAGCCATTCAAGGCAGAGGGTTACTGTTTGGTCTTGTATTAGCGTAACGAAGGGCAAGAAATAAAGTTTTGGGGATTTTGCAGGTAACAGTTAACACTAGACTTGAAGAGATCAAGATTGAATTAGTCAATAACATTTCAGAGTTCGGTCGGAGACGTTAGAAGTTTAATGTGGATAATAGACTTTAGAAGGAATTTTATTTAATAATAATAATAATAGTTTCTCCAGATATTCATGATTATGTATATTACAAGGTTTGGAAAGTTACTTCAAGAAATGTATTTTTAAAATTATTTTTAGGTATGCTAAAAGGTTAATAAAAAACCTGTCAGTGATACCCACTTCAAGTGGTGACAGAGTACATATCATTTCTGCCAAACTCTAAATACGTCATTGGTTAAACCGCAGGTAGATATGGTCAAGAAACGACGATGCTAACATAGAGAAGGGCTGAGACCAAGAAGACCTTCGATTAAGTGCCGTACAAGAAATGGAGGAAGCGGTATATAGAAGCAGTGAACGTTACACTGCGAGGAAAAGGTTGATTTAAAAGTGAAAATTCACGCCAAGTAATGGGCGAGAAAAAGAACGAAATGAAAGTGATTGTGCTTTTGTTGGATAGAAACGTGAACTCGGGAAGTTGCTGACTCTATGTAGGTGTATCTGAGACTGTTTAGTTTAAAAAGTGTTAACTTCTTTTTACAATATTAAATAGTGGTGTGTTCTAAAAGAGTACGCTGGCATAAGCAAATAACACAGTCATTATCTTAACCCGATAATGAATCATTTTTTTATGCATTTAACATATAAATAAGCAGTAGTAACATAAAATAATATCTTACCATTTTAAATATAGTTCAATTGAATTCTTATTGGTGTACGAGCAAAAAGATCAGTAAATTTGCCGTAAAATTTTGGCTTTCACCGAATTAATGAATGTTGGACGCAATGCGTACTGCGTGACTTTAGTCTTTCTCCAAATTTACTCTATATTTCCATTGGGAGTGACGTGTTATTCTATTGTGGAAAGAGATTACTGCAAATTGAATTTTGAGTATCAGAGGTAAAAGGCGAATATACGTCTATAAATTTCAAGTATATAAACTTGCCAAGTCTTCTTAAAGTGCTTTATGATACAATTGCAATAAATAATACGTTAATCTTGTTTAATATTGTTATTCTAATTTTGTACGAAATAATTTTCATAACAATTCTTAAGAAATATGTGCTTTGCTTCTTAGGGTAAGCAATGCATAACTTGCTTTTTAAGAATACTTTCGTATCGCCGTATAGTATCGCTTCCCTGTGTGCCCTTTCTATAAATATTTCCATGATAATTTTTCTGATTTGGTACCTTATGGATTTAAGTGTACTACTAGATTGGTGGCAAGGTCTCATCTTCTAACAGTTGAAATGACTAGATGTAATCATAAGTTCTCTTCTAACAGTTTCTTCTCTCGCACTTCTCACTTGTGGAACTCTCTTTCGGCTTCTTGCTTTCAAGTCAGCTTTGATTTTGGAAAAAATTAAAATGCAATGTCAATCGTTATCTTCTGTCTTCTTAATCCCTGTTCTTTTATTGTTCGCTCTCCTTAATAATGTTTTCTTTTTCTGATACTCTATCACACTCAGTGCATCCCATCCCTTGCGTCTTAGTCGCCTTATTGCCTTTTTAGGGTTGAAATGATTAAAGCATAAAAAAGTAAAATACACGTCACTGATGTTAAAAGTTTCTGACACCTTTGTTATCTATATTTTTGTGTATCCCTATTATTTAAGTTGACGTGGCTCCTCCCATCTTTTGCTAGAACATCAAAATAGATGCTGCGACGCAGAAATCCGAAAATGCATTCCAAATAGCGGAAGATACTTTCCAAGAGCTAAGCAAAGTATTAAGAAACAGGAAGATTTCGTTCGAAACAAAGAAAAGAGTGTTGAAATGTTACGTAATAGAAATTCTCTGATACAATTTCCTTACAGTTGAAGTAGAGCCTATCACGGACGGAAGATATGAACAATGAGTAAGTTTTAAAGAATATGGGTCACTTTTACTTAGAATCAGAAAGGAACTGTTGAAATTTCTAGGACACAACATGGGGAAAGTGGGCTTGGAAAATTTAACACTCTCAGGACATACTGAAGGTGAGAGAGATAGGTAGGTTATTTAATGCTTTCTTCTAAGTGGTAACTAGATAAATATTGTTTAGCGCTGCAAAGAATAGGAACAAAATAATACGTTTCACCTATAGCGAAAGCGACGTGTATTACAGTCACGTTTATGAGCGTGAGATACGGGGTCTCGACGAATATGAATTGCCAATAGTGATGACAACGTGCAAAAGTAGTATTTGAAAGCTGAAAGCTTGGTTTAGTCACAGTTGTTATTGGTCCTTCCCCCTTTCTTTGTTGTACCTCCTGTGGAAATTAGAAGGTATTACTTTCGGAGCTTCCCTTGTAGATCGAATCATTAAAAAAACGATCATATTTACGGCACTACAGGGAAAGCTGCGGGATTCGGCCTCCACACTTTTTACTGAAACAGAGCTAAACAGAATGTTATTGAGCTGAGCTGTATCGTTGTTCTAAAATCATTACTGCTATCAGATTAATTCACAAAATAAATCATAAAACTTTACCTAAAAACTAAAACTTTTCGGAACTTTTCTGTTAATTTACCGCAAACTAAAAAGAATTTATTTACTAAAATTCATACCAAAATGTCCTTTAAAATTTGTTCAAAAATGCATTCATTGTTATTTTTTGCCTTACGTCTCCAAAGAAACTCACACAAATAAGACAAGAGTCTATTATGCTGCGATGAGTCCCAAACATGGACTTATTCTTCATTTTGGCGTTCCGCCAGGTTCTTTCGATCGTTTGCGTGTGAGCTGATGTTTCTGGGTCAACGAAATTCCTACTGTGATTTATAATCAGATGAATATAATTGTGAAACTCATATCATGTCAGAGCATTTCATCAACGTAGGAAGAATATTTAATCTTTGTAAGAAGCGAAAACGCCACTCTCCTTGTTGCATTCCTCTTGTATTAATTCCAGCAACTCCATGGCAAGCTAAACAAATTTTGATTTTAAATTTATAATTTCAAAAGAGTGCCAAAAATTTAATAAAGAAACAAACAAACTTTGATTTAAAATTTATAATTTTTAGGAGTAAATTAATATTTGCGATAAGTAACTTTACAATACATTATTTGGGGCGAATTAACAGAAAAGATACAACTTTTTATAAGTCTATGTAGAAAAAGGCTATAAGTCACATTCCCGAAAATAAGTACAAGCGAATTGCAAAATAATGTGTATTTAATATAATTTTTTTTAAAAGCTTACAGTAGATCTAAATATTAATTTTATGAGAGGATTGAATAAAAAATAGAAACAGTTAAAAGTTAACATCTGAATTTTAACATCTGATTTAGCTCCCAACATTTTATTTTGTGGCGACGTGCCTGGACCAAAACCATTTTCTAGTCCCGCAAAAATTAATCGGTGTTATAATTATAATTTTATTTTATTTATTTTTTTGCGGGCGGATTTCGTTAAGAAATAACCAACAAGCAAAATCTAATCAGCTTACTCACATTAAATGATTCAAGAACTCCCTTGCTTAAAAAAAAAAATACAAACCGCATAAAAGAGATAAACGTCATCGTTCGTGTCTTTAAATAGATAGTACAGTAAAACATCCTTTTATCTGGCCAAACGGTAATTATCTCCATGTAGAAACTGTTAGTGTTCTTGATTAATCAATAACATTAATTTAACTTTCAATCTCAACACACAAATTTAGCCAATTTTGAATAAAGTGCATCTAAAATAGAAAAATATCTTACAGTTTTGATATTTTAATGACAGAAGTTCGTATACTTAAATGGATGAAAAAGTATCCAAAAACCAAGCGAAAAAATATGGCGAATAAGACCGGGCCTCTTTATTGAA
Organism: Acanthosepion pharaonis; assembly: GCA_903632075.3. Classification (NCBI taxonomy): domain Eukaryota; kingdom Metazoa; phylum Mollusca; class Cephalopoda; order Sepiida; family Sepiidae; genus Acanthosepion; species Acanthosepion pharaonis. The sequence continues at coordinate 1,815,400 of CAHIKZ030003957.1, forward strand.
TGAAAGCCTAACGAAGAGTTACGAACCTTTTACAGACACTGCCTCAGTTGAGATCTGAATAGGAGTAGCCTTCGCAGTTTCTAAATCTTCTTTACTAACCGACTTGGCGGTTGTCTCTGTTTTTCGTTTCCACCTATTCATATTGAATTCGAAAGAAGAATGTTATGAAATAATAGAAATATGACGTCATTGAAATAGTTCGCTGTTGACATTGCAGTCCGTCCGAATATTAAACAAACTAAAAATAATAATGCTATTTTTTTTTAATCACGGATTTATTTTATATAAGTAAGGAATAGATTGAAAAGTATTAAAAGCACCAGAACATATCAAAATCGATTATAATTTATTTTCAAGATTTACAAAAAGCAAGAAGCTATTGACCACGAAATTAAATTATTAACAAATCTGTAAATGATTTAAATTTAATGACTACTTGCCAAGACTGGATATTTTAATCGAATGACAACAGGTCTTATTAAAAGTTTTCACGTTATCATATTGTAATGAAAAACAAACGCGGTAGGAGCTTTACTGGAAGCTTTATTCAACTATGCCTCAACTAGCAACAAACAGGCTGGAGCTTACTTATCCTTTAACTTGTCCAGGGGAAGACTTCTACCACATTCTTCCCCGCTCAATTTTGTTCAGTCACTGGATTTTTGTGCGAATTCATCCGGAACATCGCGGCTATCCCTGGTCAGGGGCTATCGGGCACAGCAGGGTGTGGTGCTCGGAATAGTCTAGTTCTAATTCTTTTGTCTACTCAAAGTAGGGCGCTCAGAGTCTGAGAGCGAGTCACCAGCGTCCGTGCTTGGATGCTCTCGTTTTTGTGCAGTTGATCTGGTGTTGGTCGGAGTCTCCCCAATCTTCAGGGCTTTGATTCTCGGAAGAATCCTCAAATAGCGTATCGTCGGTGCTATCAGAGAAAGTTTAGGCTAACGAACGGGAAAGCCTGCCTATAGATTCTATATCCCTCCAGCAGATGCCAAATCTCTGAGCGAGGCGTTTAAATTGCCTCCCGTCAGAGTGTCAGATGAGAGCGGAGTTGGATTGTCAAGCACGTCTGACAATTGTTCGTACCTCTCGTGACTTCCTCGACAGAGAAGGTAGGTTTCGACTACGTATCACATGTAGCATTCTGGAGATACCCGAGTGACGCAGTTTATTAAGTTTCAGGAGATCTTCAGCCACTGCATTTTTCTTGCCAGGACGATAGACGAGTCAAATGAAATGCAGCACAGCTCAATTCTCCATCTGGCTATTTTTCGATCTTTATCCGGCTAATTGTCCTAGAGTTATGTTATAATCTTCCTAAACCAGATCTTCTTCTGATTCATGTTACACAAATTTTCACTGTCCGGATGTGAACGCTCCGAAACCCAAGACCGAACTAAAAATTCCATCAAACACGCATCGCACACACCTTCCAAATAAAACATACAATCCAATTTTTTACCCATTAGCACCCACTCCCTCCTAAAGAAGCAAAATAGGAATTGGAGCCCATCAAAGAGACATCTTCGGCAGTCGGTCGGCACAACAGTCAGGGTTCACACGCTCGTCAGAACGCCATCTCCACACCCAAAGACAACTGGCCTCCCATCTCCAAGGACAACTCGCCAAAGCGCGTGGTCGCAGTAAGTCATGACTCACCCTCCCTCTACTACCGTAAGCCACTGCGAACGGCTTTACTTATCTCTTTCTTTCAACGAAAGGCTTTCACACCACTTCACCATTCGTTTTATTTTTTGTTAATACAATTATTTATTTCTTAAATCTCTGTCGTGTTTTGTTTCTGCCACAATACGCTTATAACAGTTGTACATGAATGAAACAGACTTTTGTTCAGTGACTAGTCTGAAATGGCGGCCGATCAAGTAATGTCGTAATTTCATTAAAGTCTACACAATTGCATAAGCCTCTTTCTCTATCGCTGAATGTCGTAAGTAGTGATCCAAATTTTCCTCAGGCTGTTACCTTCTAGCTGAAAGAAAGTGACGAGCAAAAATGTCGTTTTTCCTTTTGACGAACATTCCCTCTAGAAAGGCAACAGCAGTCTCGGAAGAAATAGTGGTATAATTCCGAGTGGAGACATGATGAAATAATAAGGTTAGCGGAGTCGTCGGAGAAAATCTCTAACACTGCGATAAAGCTGTCGATTAAAGTTTTCCAATGCTTCCACTTATCAATCGTGTCTGGATCAGATGTATCAATATCCAAGTTCTCGGGTTTCAGATACTTCACCATAGTTATTATAATGAAAAACAACCGAGGTAGAAGTTTTATTCAACTATAACTCAACTCTGGCAACAAACAGGTTGGAGCTTATTCTTTTATAACTGGTGGTGGGGGACAACTATGGTTGACTTCCATCACCATAAGAAATAAAAAAATACTCAAAAGAACTCGTGTCCCTTGGAATTTTTTAATATAGAATTTTTTTAATAAGCGCGTACTGTCATTCGATTAAAATAAGTCGTATTGTGGTTGAAGATCAAAATAAAGATAAGATTATCTGCTCTTGTTTGTCACCAGGAGGAGCGTTCATTTTTACGCCATCTTGAAAAAGTATCGGGATTCGGTAACCACGGAAAAAAAGGGTGGCTTGACTGTTGCCTGGAGAACCTTTGTCACTGAGGATTACCCACTACTAAAGATTTTTACCAGTTATTCGATTGCTGGGAGTGACAAGTGGAAGAGAACGGTCTTACTTAATTTAAACTACAGGCTATTTTGGCTCACAGAGAGGCAAAGAATGACAGGAAATATAAAATTAAGCACTGAGATGGTGAAACACTTTTATAGTGAGGGAGATGTAATATCCTGGCTCGGTAAAATCAAACTAGTGGCAAGACTTCAAGAAATCACAGATATTGCCTGTCTTATACCACTCTACCTTGAAGGTGACACCCTTGAGATGACAGAGGAAGAACAGCAGATAGAGCTGAGATTGAAGGAGCCGTTCACGGAAGGTCCATTTGTAGCATATGCCAAATTGAGCAGTATAGTGTGGAGTGGTGAATCGATTGAAGTGTATGCCAACAGTGTCAGGAGGATGACAGGATGGTAAGGTTTAATGGAAGAGGCCTTGAAAGGAATGTGAAAATGACCTTTATAAATGGGTTTCCAAATCACATCTGCAACATCTGTTTGGAGTACACATTATGACGATGGGTGAATTGATAACTCGTACCAGAGTATTAACCAGTAGAAGGAGCACGTGCAAGAGACAGTAGCTGCCGCAGGGAGAAGCAGCAGACAGCCTCAAGTTACAAAAGAGGAGGAGAGAGGACTGAAGCGGCGAAATCTGAAAATGCAATGTTTCAGATGCCAGAGTCCCCATATGATAAAAGACTGTAGGGAGGAGAGGCCACATATTACCTGCTGTCGCTGTGGACAAGTAGGCCATATTAGATATTGCCCTTGGGGAAACGAACAAAGTGGGACTACAGCGCCGATGGCTACCCACTCTACTGAATAAAGTCGCCCATGGTTGCATTACAGCAGTCAGAGATGACTGTAAATGGTCGAGTGCAAAGACCCTTGATGGCACTGGATGTACCTCAACGCTGCTCACCAAGAATAAGGTTGATACGTGGAGTAGGACCATCAGCATTACAGTGATTGATGAAAGAGAAATGCGGTTCAACTGAGAGTACGTGGAACGGAATTAGCAATCCACTTGATTATTGCAGGTATCAGTGTGGTGTTAGGCATGGATGCTGTTAATCAACTGGGGGTGGGTACTGTAAACGAGGACGCTGTAGAGTTTGGTAAATTATGATGTGCTACAAGTGTGTGTGCAGAGAAGTATGGCAGCAAATACTGTTATGGATCAGAGATATATGATTGATGAAAAAGACTTCTGTGCGACTTTGATGGTAATCATCATCATCATCATCATGGTTGATAGGAACTTCATTAACAATCCCTTTCCACACTGTTCGATCTTGTATTGCTGTCCCCAGATCCCCAATGTCTAACCCTGAATGCTGAGCTATGGTGTGTGGGAAAGTCAATTTTCGTGAGAAGGCACTTTCAGAATAATGCCATAGAAGTAAGGATGAGACGATTTCCCTGTCCGCTTGGTTGGCAGTGGCCGGCAAACTGTACTCGTTTTTGTTTGAGCTCAAGAGAGATTGGCCTCAGTTATCCGTAAATTGTGTAAATTGATGGTAATAGTTGGACAGTTGAGTGGGCCTGAAAGGAAAGCCGCCAGTGCTAAAGAACACGGGAATGTTACAATCAATCGTTGCAAGGAGAGGCAAAAGCAGTATTCAAAAAGGATGTGGGGCGCTTCATTGAGGAAGCAATCCTGATGCCTTGGACAGAGAAAGTAAAGGGTGTACTACTATTGATGGCAGTGATTCATCTTACTGGATTACCGGGAATTAAATGAATATATAGCATGTCATACAGGAGGTGAGACAACGGATGTGCGTCCAGACACCATACGCGAATGGAGGCAGACGCAAAAAATTTCAACGATTGTTTTGTTGATCTAATATCTGCCTATCCATATCTCCAAGAAGTGGTGGAAGTATCAGCTGGTTAAATATAAAAGCCAAACATACTGCCTAACCAGACTCGGATTTGGTCTGAACCCAGTACCGAACATCATGTCAACAATTCTTAAAATAATCCTCGATAAAAACGAAATTATGAAAAAGGTAACCAGCTTGTATATTGATGACATCCTGGTGGATGAAACAACGGCTACAACAGAAGAGGTGATAAGCAAAACAGCCGGCGTCATTAGAAAATGTAGCAGCGTTGCGGCTCCGACTGATGAAAGACGAAACATGAAAATTGGTTTTTCGGAGAAGAAATGAAATTTCTGATGTTTAACATCAGATGAGCTGAGAAGAAGGGAACTGTTCTCCATATGTAGGAAGAAGTTAGTTGGTCTCTACCTTGTTGTCGGATGGCTGCAATTGCAATTGTAGCTATATCAAGAAGCAGGCTGATGGAATGAGTTGGGAAGACAAGGTCAATGAGGAGGATGTTAACATGATGAAGGAGCTTGTTACAGAGGTGAAGGGACGGGACCCTGTGAGAGGGTACGTGCCGAAATGTAAGAAATGAGTGGTATGGTGTGATGTCAGCAGTATAGCATTGAGAGTCATCTTGGAAAAATAGATATCGAGAATAAGATGTAGATGTACGTTCGAAAACGCTCACATACGAACACAACTACGAGGAGTTCCCATTCGATATTAGCATACCGTTGCTCTGTTTCCGTCAGAGATTTAAACGCAAATGCTATGGGCCTTCCATCTTGCTGCACCCAAGCCTCTATTGGATGCATCGACCTGCCTTACAGTTCGTTTATCAGGATCAAAGTAAGTCAGTAGCATTTCTTTGCAAATCAGGCCTTTTGATTTGTTGAAGGGACTTTTGGGGACTTTTAGCTACCTGTATTCTGTTTCTTTTTTAGTAGATATCTCAAAGATGATGATCCCCAGAACTTTTTGTAAGTCTGTGACATTTGTCGAGTTGGGCAATTTCTTTATTTCATCCACCTTACTGGGATCAAGGCGTACCCTGTTCTCGTCATAGATGGCTCCAAAGAAATGTATTTCCTTCTGGTCGACTGCGCATTTGTTACTGTTGAACCTGAGCCCTTCGATCTGTGCTATCTTCATTAAGTTGTGCAGTCGTGATCCTCTTTGATTTTTCCATATACTACGGCATCATCGATTAAACCTAGTGTCCCAGGGCATTTCTCCAATATCATGTCTATTTTTTTTTTGCTGGAATACATCTTGGGGCATTACCAAACCAAAAAGCATTCTCTGGAAGCAATATCTTCCAAAGGGAGAGTTGAGAGTTGTCAATAGCTGTGATTCAGAATCGAGTGTGATTGACCAGTATTCATCTTTGGCGTCCAGTTTGTAAAAGTACTTGGCACCAGAGAGTCTGTGTGCTAGCTTCTCCATTGTAGGCGTCTTATAGTGACATCGCATGATAGCGCTGTTTATATATTTTGGATCTAAGCAAAGACGAAGTTTGCCATTGCCTTTCTGACTAGGTTGTTAACCCATTCCGTAGGCTCACTTACTCTGCGAAGGATACCATGTTTCACCATATCATCTCAGTTTTGATCTCATTTCCTAGATGCGTGGGTTACAGGGTGGTTGTCCGGTTTTATGATAATGGCACAATGCAGCGCTACCAGTCTCATGTCTCTGAACCAGAGTAGTTCTAGTATAGTAGGTCCTTCTGAAGTCTTCATATAGAATTTCAGTCTTTTCCACTTCCATTTGTAGGCACATTGTATTTTAATGGAGCCATGCTGAGTGATGCTGGAGCCATTATATACAATCAGTACAGCTGACTCATTACATGTTGCACCAACGATTGGCTGTTCAGAAGGGCTAATTTTTTCCCGGAAACATCTTACGGGACGTACGTAAAGGGAGGGTATTTCCTTCAGCTCTTGTGTCACATAACCTGTTGTAAAGCATGGTGACAATAAATATGTAACACTGTAAAGCACTTACTTGTACAGCCGTGATTTTGTTTCACTGAAGAGTGTTTAAGCGGCACTTCCTTTTTCTTTTCTCTTCCGTACGAATTATTAATAAAAAAAAAAAAAAAAGAAAAATGGCGGTGCCCATTAAGTATCCATGTGGTGTTGCTGTTGCTTATAGTTATTCTCGTTATTACTATCAGAGAGGTCTGAAGTCTGTTCAACTTTAAGTATTTCTTTTTTATATATAGTTTGATAGCGTTTCTTGTAGACCCTGTGACTATATCCATTACCACTGCCATCATGTAGAATTTTTACGAGGAATAAAGACATGTAACACACATCTTAGGGTCTAGCCAGCTTGCTGCTTGCTTTATTCTCCATATGATTTTACACCCCTCCTCCCTGTTCCGTTTTCTACCTTCCTTTATTGGCGAGCTAGGCTAGGGGAGATTATTGGAATCATAACATTACATGTACCTCCAGTTGCAGCAAGATAGAATATGAAATAATTACGTTGCAATCCCTTGGTTTCTTCACCACATGTGAGCTTCTCAGGTCGCACTGTCAGCCCAAAAAGCTAAATTCAAATGCCGACCCAGAGAGGAATAACAAGCTAAACACGGATAATTAGCAAAAGGAAAGATTCTTTGACTTGTGCGAATCTTCTGTCAAACAGAAAATGGACCACTACCTCGACATCTTAATGGTAACTGGAGACGAAAATTGAACTTTTTGATCGCATTCCTGTTCGTTATGTATGAAGAAAAAAATGTGTAGTGATAGCAACAAATAAATCCTTAAATAACCTCTACTCGACTATGTAGAAGTATGAAACCAAAATAATTGATAATAAAAGAAAAGCTAAGTAATAAAATTAGTTTAAGATATAGAAAAGAATCATAATTAACAATAATGAGAGAAAAAATAGTCAGTTTATAAAAAAATAGTTAAATATCGAATAGTTCCATGATGCATTGGCACAGGCGTTTTGCTGACAATTGAAACAAAAAGTAATTTTTCTTTTTTTTTTCTTTTCAATGGCCAAAGGAATCAGTTCTCTGATAGAACATTTTACTACCAATAAACACAACCTTTTTATCTCTGTATACATATATATGTATTTTAAAATATACCGACATTTCTCTGAAATGCATACTATAGCAGCTAACACACTTAAAATGCGTATGTTCCTAAAAGAAATGGTCTCTTTTTTCCTTCGTCTAATGCGTGAGGTCATCGACCCTAACGAAAAGTGGTCATCTACAGCCGGTGATGTGATTAATACGTTTCTTGATTCAGTAACGTAGACACTCAGATTCAGCTGTTAACGAAAAGCGTGCCTTTTCTACAGACAAAATTATTTTATTCCTATGTAATAAATATGTTAATGAAATTTCATTCTGTCTTTATTCTGCTTTCTGTATCTCTTTGTTGAAGACTTATAAGTACTATGGGAATTTCCCATATAGAAAATAAATAAATAAAAATAGTTGTTTCATTAGGCACACAATAAAAAAGGACTCTTACTCAGTGTAAATTTGAAGCAGAAAAACATTTCTTATTTATAATATATGAAAAGAAAAGAAGGACGCAAAGGCTTTCTCACAAACTTTCCTTTAAGCGCCTAATGAAAATTAAGCTGTGTAGAAAAATGTTCATGTATATTTTGACGGACAGAATCACAAAATTATCTCTTCAAATTATCGCCAGTTTCAAATTTTGTTCTTTTGATTGGTGGAAAATAATCTAGAGGATTAATTTTCTTCTCAATCCTTTATATTCCAGAAACTGCCTTTTTTTTTTAAATACATTGAGCCAGATATAGCGTCGCCATGAACAGGATCAGAATCAAGGCTTATAAAAAAGTCGCGTTTAAACACTTGACAGGTTAATAATGTCTTCGCTCTAGTTAAAGTGGTGAGGGGATTAGCGTTGTATATATTTTTACAGAAGATTTTATATTTTCCCCTCAAAAGAAGCTAAGTTTATTGCAGAACACATTTTAATTTTACGTTTTTGATTTTAGAATGTTTTTTCTTTAAAGGAAATTTTGATAGGTTACACAAATGTATTTTTAAAGACGTATAAAGTGTTGTAGAATATTAATAAATCAATATATAACTATTTTTAAAGATTCAGTTGAATTTTAATTGTCATCTCCTTCTAATGAATTTACGATATAAATCCAAGGTAGGTTTAAATTTTAAATAATTTTATATTTAACCTGTACCTTAAAAGTATTCATGATATAATTCTCTAACTTGAAGTTATTGGATATCAAGCAAAACCTTTAGCTGGAAGGATATAGTCAAGAATAAATTTGCTTTTAAATTTAGTAGTTTAATTCAGCCTCTCAGATACAAGTCTACGAGGTTTGTTTTTGCCCGTCAGACATTAAACAGGTCATTATTTTCAGATTTTATCTGACCGAGCCCTTTATACTGGACAGATATGTAAACAATTTATACTTTTCTAAAATTGTTAGAAACGATTCAATCTGAAAACTCCAGAATTCTAGCGATTCAAATCACCGACCCATGTAAAGAATATAACCTTTGCCAAAATGAAGCAACTAGAAAGTGTGATTTAACAAATGTACAACCTTTCAAATAAATTATATTTAAAATTATAGTCATCCTCATTTAGTATTTAATATCCGACATAAGGATTTTTAGGAGACCATCTTTTGTTTCTCATAGGACTTCTTTTGGGACCATATGAAAATTTGTTGGACACTTTTGGATGAACGTCTTCATTAAGTACATGGCCATATCACTGAATTTGAGCAACGTCGAACCTGGTCAGTACCTAGATCGCTGACCGCTTGGGAATACCAGGTGCTGTAAGCTTGGAGGTGCAAGAAGTAGAATGGGCTTACGACAATATCATGTTGAAACACCGGTTTTAGTACGATCACCGAAGTTAAGCAATATTGAGCCTGGTCAGTACCTAGATGGGTGACTGCTTGGGAATACCAGGTACTGTAAGCCTTGATGTGTTAGTGGTGCAATGGATAACGAATCGGAACTGGAAATCGGAGAGGTGAGTTTGAATTCCAGTTGGGTTCGTTATATTCACTTACACACAAATTCTCCTGGGAAAGGTATGAATCTACTGCTTCTCCATTCAGCTAAGGATCAATTAACAGAATTTGTATCAGTAAATCAATATTAACTCAAAAAGAAAATCTTACAGTGAAAAATTATTTTGGCTTTAAATAACCTGGAAAAGGTCGATAAGCCGTGAAAAGCAAATCAGTCATTAAGTAAATATTCATTATTGTTGACATCATCCAAATCTTCCTGTATGCCCTCAGAAACATGTAAACGTTAATATTATTTGAGAAAAACAAGCTGATTTAAACTTTAATTATTCTTAATTAAAACAAATATTACGTTCATTTTAGAATATTACAGAAATGCATTTTTCCAACTGGTGTTTTTATGAGGCGTTGACACATTTATTGACTGCCTAATGTTTGGGAATTTATCTAAGGAGATAATCGTAATAAAATTAGATGTCGAATACAACGTAAACAGCTGTTTTTTTTTTTTATAAGTTCTTTTTAACTACCCAGTAATCTTATAAATTGTAAATATTTTAAGCATTCTAATATTATATTGAATTTTAGGTACTTTGACTTTAGAGTTTCACTTACGAAGATGCTTGTTGAGGAAATGTTAGAAAATCACAAATAATTTTTAAATTTACTATAGTTACCGCTCTTATTTTCTGATGATGTCATGTATGGACATCCGTATTTACAAAAAGCGGCACTTTATAGACACTCATAAAAAAATTCAAAATTCTTTTTAAAATCCAGGGGGCCGTTGAATTGTATTAACACTTTTAATTTATTACTAAACAGTTTTTTTTTTTGTTTTTTTTTAGTCATTTCACCCCAGGCATGACAATAACGCTGGGAGGAGGAGTTACAGGGAGTAAAAGTGAAAGAGAAGACTGGGAATAGGGAGGATTGAAGAAAGGACAAAAGATGAACGAGGTTCAAGATGGATGCCAATTGAACTTAAATTGAAATTTTGGGAGATTGTAGTTATCAGGAAGTAAGGAAACGGGAATTCCACGTGTGGGAAGTGCGAGAATAGAAACTGTTGGAATAGAAGTTACGGTTGTATTTAGCTATTCCAACAGTAAAACAGTGGGACCTAGTTGCCAATCTAGTAGCATGCTTAAATTCATGTATTCGAGGCATCAATAGAAAAAATCCGTCTGAGAAGCTGCTAGTAAAATATTTATAGAAAAGACAGAGAGAAGCCATGTCACATTGGTGAGAAAGTGACTGATGCCGAGATGCCTGATCAGGATCGATTACATTACAAATACTAGATTTTGTCAAGAATCTCGAGATGTACTGCAGAAGCACCAGACCAGATATAACTGTATTCAATGCATAAACGAATGGTAGATTTGTAAATGTACAAGATGGATATTGACGAGAAAAATTTTCTGGTACGGCACAGTGACCCAACTTTCCTTGCAATAGATGCAGCTATTGATTCGATATAGTCACTCCACTTCCACAAGAGAAGATGTGGATACATAGCTTTCTGCTTCCACCCAGCGTGTGCTGAAACAACAGCTCAGATGGTCAGTGAATCTTTTCTGATGATCAAAGTTTTTTTAAAATGGCAGATTTTTCTGTAGATCAGCTACCAATAGACTTTAACTCAACTAAAAAACTATTTTTTTTTTACTCCCTTTTGATTATTTGGAATTCATGTACATATGTTTGTAAATATGTATTTTTATTACAAAAGTACTGGATGACTGAATTTCTTACACGTCCCTCTATTTCCAGCATTTCTATCAATGTGATAAATGTTTGTTGCATTTTGTTCTTTCCCCACTACATATGATCCCATCAATAAAAAAAATAATCTGAAGAAGTCCTTTCAAAGGAGAAAATGTGTAACAGGATTTTTTCCATATTGTCATTCAATTAATCCCTATTAGTTCAATCTATATAGTTTATTCCTCTTTACGTCTAGGAGTGAGAAAAAATTGTATATTAAAAACACATTTTCCAAGCTGAAATTGATTTGACACATGGCTATGATAATGAGAGCAACCAGTGACTCGAACTTGTCATATATGTTAATTAATCTGCAACACTGAAATCTTATTTACTATTTAAAAAAAAAAAAAAATTACTTTCAATAGGAGTAGATAGGTTCACCTATTGTCCAGTTCAAACTCCTCCCCAGTCTTTTTAACAGGAGTAGAGGTTATCTCTTGTTTCATGTTTAGGATTGGGTTTCTGGTTCCTTCTAAAATATCTATCCTCTTTCACTTCCACTAACCCCTAGTGTCTTAGTGGCATTATTGCCTTGCTTTGGGTGAATTGATTGAAAAATAAACAAAGAAAATACAAGTTTTCTGACTATTACTGTAACATATGTGCACAAGTGTCTTGATTTGACACTGTGTAACACGTCAAGAGTTGTCTTTCTTTATTTGAATATAAATTCAATTCACTTGAGCTTTGACTTCTAACATATTGGAAGAGTGAAAAAGATTAATGAAACATCTTTATTTTTGAATAATGGTAAAAATGTCATGACTGAATATGAATAAAAAAAAAAAAAAAAATTCTGTCCAGTGGACATTGAAATTTAGAGTGACACTGAAACTCATATCCTATACCTGTGTTTCCCAACCTTTTGTCAACCAGCACCCATTTTGGGCAAATTAAATTTCGATTATTATACTGAATTCATCTTTCATAGCAAGATGACATTTAGGTATTAGTGCAAAAATAATTTTAATGATTTCATTTCTATTATAAATGCCAATGATTAAAATGCTAATAAAAAAAACTTTTATGTAATAGCTTATCTCAATGTTTTCAATGTGATGGTTGACTTTAGTGCTTACTGGCTAAGGCTCTTACTCTAGACTCCATGCTGCTTAGAAGTAATCATAGATCTTGTTTTGAAATTTGCGGGTGTTTTTTTTTTTTTTTTTAAAAGTAAAAAACTAACTACATTGAAACTACATTCAGCCATATAGGAAATTGCAAAAGCAATGAAGAAAAGTTTTACAGCTTCCCACATCTTTAGATACTTTTCATAAATTTCCTATTGTTGCCAATATTAAATAATTTTTTAAAATTTGAAGAAAAGGAAAAAGAAAAAAAAAACAAAAAAAACACACTTATAAATGTCCACCATCCACCTGAGAATGACCAACCATCACTCAACAAATAGAATAAAAACTCTTCTGAAGCTATTTCCTCAGCTGCTGTTTGTTACTGCTCCTAATTAAGGTTTAGGATTTCATCAGTATTCAGTTCTTCCCAGTGGCCCTCCAAATTCTGCCCACTAACATCCAAACCCAGTGACTTCCCCAAAAAACACACATGGAACGTTCTTTGAACTCATTAGGGCGTATTTAACAGTAAAACTAAATTTTAAAAAATTAAAACAAAACAAAAATACTATTTAAAATGAAAAATTCAAACTAATGCTAGGGGAAAATGCCCACTTAATAAAAGACAAAGGAAGATAAAGTTATGCAGCAACAAGCAAACAGGAATGTACATGTTTGTAACATATAGATTTCCTCACTCGATAACTGAGGAGATTTCTAATTTTTGCTGATAAAAAGCGAACAACTACCAAATTGTACAATAATGGAGGTGCTTGATAACCAAAGTTCTACTGTATTGATAATCCATATCATTCCAGACATGTATCAAATATTCTTTGTTGTTTAAATCATTTCAGTTAATGGTTGGTTGATTTTGTTTAGCAACACATCAACCTCTGTGGGTCATTTAATGCTGTAATCTAAATATTTTGAACACATTTTTATGGCTTCAACTAAATATATTTTAAATGTAATTGTATGCCTTTAACTATAGATAAAATGTATTGTTGGTAATTCTACTATAAAATTGTATTGTTAGCTTTTTTATATAAAAATTTATATAAAAATGCTTTGCTGGTAATTTTAATATAAAAATGTATTTTTATACTTTCATAGTATTTTGTTTGAGAGTTCACAATTTGCCCATAGTTGGGACCCTAACAGGTGCTACCACTCTGATTTAGGGTGGACCTGGGAACAACAGCAATTAAGAGGTGAGTCCATGCTCCAATCTCCTGATCAGAGGCCTTGTTGCCAGTGTAGTTTATTGTCATACCCAGGATTTCAGTTAATCTACACCCCAAACATCCTAGTATCATCTGTTTGAAGTATTGTTAATATTCTATGAACTAGTCTCCTCATGTTGGTTTGTTTAGTCAGTTTTTCTCTCTGTCCGAGATTAAATATTTTCTGACTAAAAGATGAAAATATTTAGTCATGAAATTCTGTTGCTGAAATAAAAACATCATTTCAGAATTTAGCATCATTTCACCCAATTTTGTGTAAAAGTGATCTTACTTACAATCTGTTAACTGGGACAAGTGGCTAGTTTAATTTAATGCCTCCAAAATTAAATTGCTCTCTCTTAACCATCTGAAAGAACACATTTTGCCTTCCATCAACATGGCTGATGCTAACCCCCAGAAGAACAACTCATTGCACCTTCACAGACTAACATTTCCTGCTGACATGAAGTGAAAAGATTATATTGAATTAATTGCTAGGAAAATTGGTTCAATGTGTTGTGCTAGATAATTATTCTCACCAGAATCTATCTTACATATTTATAAGTTTACCGTTTGTCCTTGCTTTGAATATTGTGTCCACATCTGGTCTGGTGCTCCTGCTATATATTAAAATAAAATCCAAAGAAGAATCTGCAGTGTTATTGGTCTTGACTTGGCATCAGTCACTTTCTCATCACCATAATGTAGCTTCCCTGTACCTTTTCTATAAATACTTTCATGGTAATTGTTCTTTTCTCTATAGTACCTAGACTTTATGAATTTAAGTGCAGTGCTAGATTGGCAATTAGGTTTCATCATTTTACAGTTGAAATGGCTAGATGTAATCCTAAGTTCTATTCTAACAGTTTCTTCTATCTCACTTTTCGCTTGTGGAACTCTTCTGGCTTCTTGATTCCCAGTCAACTTTGCATTTAAATTTTTGAAGATCAATGTGAATCATTATCTTCTGTCTTAATTCTTGTTCTTTTATTATTCACTCTCTATATAATAGTATTTGTTTTTTTTCTCATTCTCAAACACTCAGTAACCACCTCTGCATTAGTGGCTTTATTGTCTTGCTTGGGATGAAATAATTTAAAAAGAAAAAAAAAATTATGTCAGAATAAAGATTATTCCTCTTAAAGGCAGTTAAAATAATAGCAGTGTCAATGGAAAAAACGTTTTTTGGTTGTTTTTTTTTGTGGGCACAATCTCAGACAATTACCAAAATTTTACTATGATCTATGATTGATAAAAATGCTGATGACATAACCAGAAAACATGATAATATCTCTAGTTAGTGATCTAATGAGATTCTAACAGTGTCTTTTACTTTAATAATGGCATAATGAATCAGCTTTTTTCACACAAGGGCTGATAAACATTAAAAAAACTGAAACATTAAAAATAAATAAATAAAATAAGAATTCTTTTCCAAGTGTGAATCTTTTTTTTTAATTTTTGTTTTTATTAAAATTTCTCTTCCCAAATGGATTTTTCACATAACATGGACCACCAACAAATCTTGACAATATTCCCTTTGCTAAAACATCACAGCTGATATTTCTTTGCATAGGCAAGGAGGTGATGACCCAGGCAGTGCTGCAGAGTGACCCAACTACAGCAAAAACCATTGCTAAACAATCATCAATAGAAATTAAAGTTAAGAGGATTAAGAACTGATCACTGGGATGAGGCCACAATTAGAAACCAAATAAAGAAACTAATTTTCCAGCAAAGAGTAAAGTCATTTGGGATCAGCCAAGGTTGATGAGTGCATATTTTCATATGAATGGCCAGAGTCACAGATCTAAGCAAGCTGAATTAAAATAAACAGAAGACCACATTCTGAAGGAGACATTTGGTGAGGAGAGGCAAATGAATGTGGTCCAAAGAGAACCTCAACATATCACATTGCAGACCCGATTATTTTAAAGGCAGATACTGGGTAAGTATCCCAGACCTGACTCAAATATTTATATATATTTAACCAGATACATTTATTTTTGCTTATGTACAAGGCTTTCCCCCAGATATCTACTAAATCTTTCTTTGAAGAAATTAGTTTTTTTTTTTTTTTTTAAATGTCCACAGTTTAACAATTACCAAATCCATCTACCAGGAATTCCCCCAAAGTACCCACTTAGATTATCTCTGTATGTGTTTTATGCATAATTTGAGGAAAGTAAACAGGAAAAAAAAAAGTACTAGATGTTATTTCACCAAATTGTGTACAAATAATGAATTGTGTATTTATTATATACCTATCTACCAACTTACCTCAGCTTTAAATAACGAATGAGTAAATAGTTATGATGTGTGTCACTTATGAGGGTGGGGTTAAATCAAAAATATGAGATTGAAAAAAAAATAGGAACTGTGGTCAGCACTAACAAATTAGAAATAACAACAATGCTTATCTGAAGAGAAAGTAATTTGATTGTCTACTGCAGGAGAAAGCAAAAATCAGAAAGTTTTAAAGATATTGAAGGATATCTATATATATATATATAAAGAGAGAGAGAGAAAAAAATTTTAATACCACAGAATGTCACATTAAACAAAAAGATATTCTGGAATCATATAATGAAATAACCTTGAAATGCCCAGCACCTCCACACACACATACAGGAACTTTCAGAGAAATTTTTCAGATGAGCACATTTTCAATATTGCTATTGATTAATAACATCCTCATAGAATTTAATGTTTTTAAAATCCTGTTGACTGATTTAACAATCAATTGAAGAGGAATAATTTTAGGATTTAAGGGAACTGTAATTAAAATGTTGCAGTTTTAGTCTACACCTTTAGAGCCTTTTATTCAATGGCTGATGTGTTGTGACAGAGATTAACTTCAGTAATATACAAAGTTAAATGGCATTACATCATTTAAAAATGAGAAAAGAATTAATTATTTTTGTTACTGGGAATAAAAACCAAAACAAAATGATTATCTGCAATCCATGTGTGTTACCTAATTGCTGGTAAAAATTTAAATTATCTATTCTGAAATCTAGAAAATCATTATTAAAGTCTAATATTTTGATACCAAATTTTAAATGAGAAATTCTTTCATTTTTTTTAAAACAACCAATTTCATTAAAATTGCAACAAATGTAGTTAAATGCTACTTTTTAACAAAAGATGTATAGTTGATTAATCACTTTATATGGTTTAAATTGTTCAGTTAGAAAACTAAACCTTCTTCAATTAATCCAAAACCAAAAAGATTCAGGCAATGTTTTCTTTAACAAAAACAAAAAAAACAAAAGCAGATTCCAATGACTCAATGGACATTGAACACCAGACACTGATAGCCATGAATGAAAAGTGTTTGCGGCCAAAGCAGATGACAGTCACAGACCATCTCCAAGTGTCACCCATACAGTTCCAGAGACAAAGCTTTCTTTCATACTTTGCATTTAGTTAGAAACTACACAGCACTCATTTAAGAACAATTAAATACTCAGACTGACTCAGAAAAAAAAGAAAAGAATTGATTATGGAATGTTTCTGGTGTATTAACAGATGTTCACTTCAAATTTGGTTTTAAGGGGAGCTGCTGAAATAAAATCTGCTGAAATTGCTAAGAGATTCCATTCATCCTAATAATGCAGTTTCTTTCATAAGGACACATTTGACAGAATTGCTTCAAACTGATATTTACTAAATTTTGTCTGATACAAGACCAAATGAGAGTAGATAGGAGTGATGGAGGAACAAAAAAAAACAAACCCCGAGATCAGTTTTCACCAAACTTCCTTGCTTAAATTAATATAGTACCTAAGTTTGTTTTATTGTTTAAGAATTTATATTTGAAGTAGTAATTCTTGGAAAAGAAGGAAATGCTTGGAAAGCAGTGAAGAAATAACTGATTATAACCTAATGCCTAAAGTTGATATGTTACATGAATGTTAGCTGCACAATGTTGATGTCCCTTCTACATCCAATACTGTAAGTTTTCATACACTTGCTATATGGTGTGAACAAATCATTTCAAATAAAATATACACACTTAAATACTGTAAGAGGATTGGAATCAAAGTTCAAAAGTTTTTGTTTTAAGTGGTATAAGAGAAAGATGATTTTTATCATCAGAAAAATACTGATTGTGTTGTGTTTATCTTTTCTTTTTTTTTTAATTTACTATGTGTTACTGAGATAATAGAAGTATTTTCTTGCTCTATATTTCTTCAAAATACAAAAATTTGGTGAAAGTGAACATCTAAGTAGAAAAACTGTAAAATGAAAATATTTAAGGAAAACAAAAATAGGAAAAGCTATGTCCAGGGACTACAACAGCTGTAAACCTGTGTAACAAAATGATGTCCCATTTGCCCACTGTTAGATTAGATACTGTGATTGCCCTCCCCACCCCCCGCCCTACCAGTGTTCATCCAGATTGGCCGATGATAGTCAACCAAGGGAGAAAGAGAACAATAACAAATGCAGAAAGATTCAGTCTTTTCTCTGAATAAAACTTTGTTCGTTGATCTCCTGACTAACAGGTGGGGAAAGTACTGCAGACACATAACAGTTTGAGCATTTTTTGCTCAAAGTCTGCCTCTTTCCCTTTAGGAGAAGATGGAGAGGCTGAAAGAGAAAGAAAAACAGCATTCATAATCAATGAAAACAATATAGATAATATTTATTACAAATTTAAAATATAAAGAAACACTTTGTACATATTACAAATGTTCATTTGTATTGTCAAATACATTTTTAGATTTTTTTTTTTTGTGATAATCTTTTTTTCTCTGTTTAATCAGAAGCATTCAATAGACTGGATTAATTTTCTTAAATTGTTTATGAAAAAAAAAGTTATTCATTTCAATGAAAGTTGATATTAAAAATGATCTTTTAAGAAGCAGAATCTTTTGCTAAAAAATTTAACTTTGCAAATATCAAAGTTCATTAATAATGATGAATAAATTATGACAAAAATGGTTTTCCTTAATTAAGATAGATAAAATGAAATGAAATTTAAGTCTTTTAGACAGTACTTAAATTTAAATTCTCCTGAGAATGTGATTTGTTAGTTTTGATAGTTTTATATTTTACAGAGAGAGAAAGAGAGATGAGTCAAAAGAGTGTGGGTTCTCCACATGCCTACAAAACAGCTCTTACCTGATTAGGCATGGGATCTACACCTAAGAATTGCCGTATTTGCCAGTGCCAAGGATGTGCCCCAAATTTAAAGTGCAAATTTTGGAGAAAAAAAGAATAAACATGAAAATAAGGTTTCAGCACTTTCCCCTACCTTACCAAGATGTTTTGTGGGTGGTTTAGCAATGTTGATCATCTTGATCACTTGTGATCTGGATTTTATCATTTTACCTTAACAACACAGATCTGTAAATTTACTCTCTCTTAAATGTATAAAATACTGAGTGGGATATGTACCAATAGTACAGCTGCATCAAACACAATGATACTCCAGTTACACAATCCATTGTTCTCCTCAGCAATGTTTTTTCCATTGACTGAAATTATCACCTGAATGTCCATTATATGTCTGGAGGGAAAAAATTTTATCCAGACCTACAATTTCTTTTTTTTTTTTTAGATTTTACCCATAGGATGGAATATACAAAAATTAAAAATAAAGTTTTACTTAAATGTAAAACAAAAAAAAAAAAAAAGTAAACTTATATAAATTCTTTAAAAATATTTTCAAAGAAGCAAAAAAAAAAAAAATCTTTATTTTGATATGTTATAACATTTTAGAAAAATATTATTTAAATAAAATTATTTGAGAGATTCAATAAGTTTTATAAAAATATTTGGTGAATTTAATTCAGAATTTTCTCTTCTATAAATAACATTTAAACAATCTTTTATTTTGTTTTTCTTGTCATAATAATGTTTTATTTTAAAGCACTTTATAACACTCCATGTTGCTTCAATATTTTAAGTGTGTATTTGTCTGTTTGATGAATCAACAGAATTTATTGAATGATTTACTACACCAAGCCAATAATGAGAAAATTCATGATTAAAAAAAAAAAAAAAAAACTAATATAACTTGCATTATAATCACTAATTTTGGATTAGCATCTAGATTAACTAAATCTAGGTACCTCCATGAGATCGTTAAAAAAAGAGCATAGTATGATGAAAAAGACGCCAAACTTAACAAAACAAAATTTTATCGTCTAAATGTTATTATTAAGAGGAAATACCAAAGGATTTTTTTTTAAATTTTTCCTTCTTTTTATTTTAAATTTTGATTAAAAAAACCTTCATATCACCAGAACTAGTAAAAGAACATATACAATTTTTAGCATGTGTTTTTTGTATGACAGGCATTAATTTGGAAAATCTTGCAAAAATAAAAATAATTGTCAGATGTTAATGAAATTTTTGTTTTACAGTGAGTCGTCTTATTTCAATTTTTCCATTACCAGGCTTCATTTTCATACTGAAATTAAAGTAAGTACCATTTGATTTGTTTTTAATTTTTTTTATATAGCTATTTTTTTCAATATATTTTTTGAATTTGATAATTGTCTTCATTGAGATTTTAATTCATTTCATTTACATATATTTTTTCTTATAAATAAGAAATAGCAAAGAAAACATTCCCCAAGCACTGATTTTTTTTGTCATCATCCATTTATCAAAATACCACTATAAATTTTCATGTATTCCTTCTGATAAAATTAAATAAGGTGCCTATAAATTAATTAGATACCTTTCCTATGAAATTTAATCTCATTTTCAACAGTCTTATTTTAATTTCTTTACAATATATTTTCCATAAAGCATTGTAAACGTAAAGGTGAAAGCTAAGTACAAAAAAAAAGAAAAAAAGAAAGTGCTGAAAATTTTCCTTAAAAATAACAAGGTAAATAATTTGTTCACTTAAATCTAAATAATTTCACTTCTCTCCTTCTGTAGAAAAACTTATCGCCACATAAGCTGTCAATACATGATGAAATTGTCATTAGTCACCTGTCAAGTGACGTGAAATGTTATGACCTGCTTTGTTTTATTTTCAAACTACATCTTTTCAGCGTAGAAACTAAGTAATGCTTGTTTCAAAATATTTTAAATAAACATTATAATTTCTGATATTCTTAAAATAAGTTTTGAAAAAATTATAATTGATTTTTAAAAGAATTTCAAACCGATATTTTCATTTTTTTTATAAAATGGAAAAAAGGGGTTGACATGATTGATTATCTGTCAATTTTTCTGAGTCAAAAAAAAAAAGATTTTGAACAAAAATTTTGGATGTGCTAAGAACGATTAAAAAAAGTAAAAAAATACCACAAAAATACTTTGATCTTTCCTCTTAATAATAACAAACATTTAGACGATAAAGTTTTGTTTTCATCAAGTTTGGCGTCTTTTTTGTCATGCTATGCTCTTTTTTAGCAATCTCATGGAGGTACCTACTAAATCCATAATGCATTTTTTAAATGTTTTTCTTTTATTACTTAATAATTGATATCTGAATAGAAAAATAGAGACACTTGCTTAATGTTTATTATTTCGTGACAAATGGGTATGGCTTATAGCTTGGCAGTTGTCAACTAGGATATTCATGGAGATGGAGTGGTGCTAACTGTGTTTAATTTCCTTGACTACTACTTGTCTGTTGGCTCCCCCTACCTTAGTCTGTCACAGGAACATATTTTTTAGGATACTTTATTTATTTACTACCTTAAATTATGTATAATTTATAAGTTTAATTAAGAGATCACATAGAGGAATTCAGTTTAGTGTCTGGCATAGATGACTTTCCTCTGGGGTTAGCATAGGTGTACAAAACATTTAACCTTTGTCAACCTAATCTTTGAAAAAAAGCAGTGCCTTTGACACTGGCAAATACAGTACTTCTGGGATTTAGTGTCAGCTTGTTAATTGTAGAGTGAATTTGTTGATTGTGTCGTTCAATGGGGTTGAGATCTATTAAAGGTTATGACAACACAATGAAGTCTTCTTCATGTTCTTGAAACAATTCCCATAAAACTTGTAAGGTATGCTGAAAGAGGTAACTATTATTGTAGAAGATTGTTACCATGACAGGGATGGGTTAACTGGTTTTTAATAATATTGTGGGAAGACTTAAGTGCTTCCTTTTAAGTGTTTTCTTTTTTTTTCCTTCATCAATAGAAACTACTTCCATCAGTTTTTTGCTTTTCCTCACAGTGCATCCTAGTGTCATTACAATATATATATATATATATATATATATATATATACATTTTCTGCAGTCTACTGCAAGAACAAAGACACTCTCAGAACTTTCTTCTCTTGCTCATGTGACTACTGAAGACATCTTTGGTAATGGATATTGGTTAACATGGATTATAGTTACATTTATTAAAACTATATACAAATTAGGGTTGCAGTTGGTCATTTGTTAGCTCATAATTGGTAGGAAAGAATTTGTTCATTTCCGGGGTCAATAAGTCTTAGCTGCATAATGCCTTGTTATTCACCATAAAGAATGTAAATAACCCACAAGCCCTTCTGTCTCAGAAGGGCTCTGACCTAGTTCTTTATCAGAGTCACACAATTTTTTTTTTTCTTGCCATAACTGTAACATAAATATATCAAAATGAAGTGTTCAAGGCTGGAATAGGCTTTAAACTTGTTAGAAAACAGTAGCTGTCATTCATTTCACATATTGCTGGTCATGTTTTGGCATGACAGTAATAAGTAATACCTTCAACAAAGTCTCCATTAAATGATGACCCTGGGATTAGGCATGGTTTCATTACCAATAACCCAGAGAGAGCAGCCAGCAATATCTAAATATCACCAAGCTTTGTTGCCATTCTTTCATAGAGAGGAAAATATATATAAATATATATATATATATATATATATATATATACACACACAATCTAGATGCTTAATTTAGTGCCCCCCCCCCTCTCAAATAAGCACCCCCCCCTTTCCACAAGGAATTTAACTTAAGTACCTCTTTTCAAATAAACACCCTAAAGTGGCTAAACAAATATATTTGAGCCAGTGTGGCAATTTGTTTAAAGAAGTTAATTTAATCAAAATATTCTTTTGTTTAAATTTCTTCTTTTTTTTTTTTATTATTTTGTCCCATTTTCCTGGTTCCAGTGAAAATTTAAATATAAATCAACTAGTAGTCTGAATCCTTTCATAAGTCATGTTCAGAGTTTTGGTTTAGGCTATGTCAGCTTCATCTTTTTAAGATGTTGCCTTGTGTCATGTCTTAAGTGTCATGTCTTCACGCATCAATTCTAAATTTTTTTTTTTTGGATAACAGCTTATAAAAAAGCTGAAAGTAAATCAGACATTGGACAATTTATGTTTAAATTTTCACCAGAAAAAAAAAAAATATATAAAAAATATATATATATATATATATATATATATATATATATATATTTTAAAAATTAGGAGATCAGTTTATTCTGATACACGCAAAGTTGGATCCAGAGTACATTAAATTAATAAATGCTTTGGAGTGGTTTTGCAGATTTTTCTCAATTAAAATCTTTGATATATGAAATTTTGAATGTTTTTGTTTAAATATTTTGTTCAAAGCAGTGGATTAGTGGTGTTTTTTTTTTTTTTTTTTTTTTTTTTTAAATTTTTGGTGTAGCTAAAAATTAAGAAAATGAAACTTACAGAACCTCTGATACAGGCTTCTCTCGCTCTCTTTCTTTCTCAGTGGCTAGAAGCTTCTGGTGATGGTGCTTTGGCATTTTGCGTATATCCACTGCTCTTTGTAGATTCTGTGGATTCTTTTGCATCTGGGACTCCAACAGCTTGTATCAGCCCTGCTGCTTCTGCTCCTGCTGCTGTGGATTCTGCTGCTAAAGCTTCCCCGGTCGTTTGGACCTCTGCTGCTGCAGCAGGTTCTACTGCCATTGCAGGTTCTACTGCAGCTGCTGCACTTTCCTCTGCACCTGCAGTTTGAACAATGTCTGTTGGTTGGTCTTCGCATATGGCATGCATGTTAAGGCCATCTGTTTCAGTCATAGATTCACAAGATGTCTGCTGCGACACCTGATGAGTCTGTAATGGTTCTTCATGAACTAAGCTTTCATTCAGACTCAGCTCACTTGACTGTGATGACAATGCAAGTTGAACAGATTGTGCTTTTGAATTGGACTCTTCATCTTCTTTTATTTGCATATGATATTTGTAAATTGATTCGGTAGATACAATTTTCCCTTAAAAAAAAAAAAAAAAAAAATAAATAAATAAAAATAAATATCATTTTATAGATTCAGAAATAACAGATCAGACTCCCTCATTCACCCACTTCTATTTGGATAATTATTCTTCCTCTTTTCATATTAAATTCAAAATAAAACTCATTCAATGTCATACTAAATAATTTCAAACATTATATGAATTTATGAGAAACTTTTTATATGAAAAATATAATTAGTTTTCTTTTACTACATGTCTTCTAAAAACTGTTCTATTTGGATACACATTTACTGCACTAAATGTAACAACTATTGAGAGATGGAAACAGTATTGTTTTAATTCAAGTCTTTTTTTTTCATCTCACCTGAACTCAAGCTGAAGGTTCTTCCTTTGATACTTTCTTTTGCTGGTGGGGACCACCAATTCAGCAAAGATCCTACCAAAGGCACTTGTCTCAACAAACCCTATTCAAATTTACAACAAAAAATGACCAATTAGTAATTACAAGAACTATAATCATCCTTCATATCAAACAACACTACAAAAGAAGATTTAATCTGAAATGTTTGGAGATTATATATATATATATATATATATATATATATATATATATATATATATATATTTGGGTATATAGTTTAGCCAATTTCATTTAGCTTATTTTTACTACTTTTGTTATTAAGTACCCAACATTGTGATAATAGATGATATGACAAGAAAAGTGAAATGTTATAAGAACCTGAATGCAAATTTCCTGTGAATGATCTAGCAATTACAGCACTTTCTATAATATTTATTTAAAAAACTAATACTTTAATTAAAAGAAAAAGCAGTTTACTAAGACAAAAGTGCATAGAAACTGCTTTAATTGCTAGATCATCCATAGAGTATATTTGAACCCAGGTTCTTACAACATTTCACCTTTCTTGGTAGATCATCTATTCTCACAATGTGGAATACTTAATAACAAAAGTGATAAAAACAAACAAAAAGAAACTAGAAACCCAAAACACATATTTAAAAAATGAATAAAAAATTAAATTTAAAAGTTCAAAATTTTAGTGTCTCTTCCCTTCCTCTTTGTGCACATATGTAGTTACATCAACTTAAACATCACTTTTAGTCTGATGAATTCCTATGGGACAAAATACACCACACAATTTTTTTTTTTTTTTTTAAACACTGTCATTAATTTTCCTAACAGAAAAGTTTTAAAAAGTCATTACTTGTACTGCTTGAGTAACAAAACTAATTCATTAATTTAGCAAAAATTCATCTTTTACAAGTTGGGATATTCATTTTTTTTTAATTTGTAAGTCAGTATTTATTCTAATAGTGTTTGTATTATTAAAGCTTAGTTAAAATCAATTAAGAGTTTTATTACAATATGCACTTATCTTAATTTTATCTCGTCTTCCACAAAGGACAATTTGATTCATAGACCCTTAGCAATTGTTTTGTTATGAAGGAGTAAAAACCTTACTCCTAACAATTTGTAAATTTATAAACATTTTGTTCTGACTTCAGACTTAGGACTTTCTTTTGTTAATATTAAACATTTCAGCATTGAATCATAATTTAAAAACAGTAAAAATTTTTTTGCTTATTTGATGAAGTTTCCCCACCCCACTCTCACAATAAAACTAGTCACCCATTTTCATCAAAATAAATAATTCAAATTATTTTAAACTTATGACAGAACCCAATGATTATGGAAATAAACCAGGAAGCTGAGTGCTGATTTAGTACTCTCAGATTTGTTGTACCTCCCACCTGGCATATTAATTATAAAAAAAGAAAAAAGTTTTGTGGAAACTTCCTAGAAAAAAAAAAAAAAAAAAAAATTTCAATTTAAAGAAAATTATCATTTAATACAGATTCTAAATCTTCACTCAAATTCTCATTCCTTGAATCCTAACAATTCAAAATATCATTTTAGTCATGTAACTTGCTATTTTTCCTCATTATTTTTAAACATAATCTAAAAAGACATGGCTGTAAAAAGAACATTTGTAGGTAACTCTTATGAGCAATATTCTGTTGAAGAAAAGCAACACCTTGCTGGTGGAGTGAAGAATTATAAAAATTGAATATGAACTGGAGTTAGAGCGATTAAAAAGTAAAACATGTTAGGATGCCAAGTGAAAAGGATATTTTGCCAAAGCAGTTTGTTTCAACTTAAGTACGGCTATCAAAAAAAAACTGACACTTTATTTCTGCTACAAAATTTTAATATAGAAGAAAATTGTTTCCCATTAAACAATTTGCCGTATTTTTACAAACTATTCCATCATTCAAATAAACTAAATTCTAGACTAATCTAATCTTTTTCCAACCCCTACTCCATTTATATGATTTTAAAGAAATTTCCAACCCCACTTTTTATTCAAAACCTAGGAGTATTTGAAAGTAGAGTTATTTCTCATTTTTTCTCATTTCATAAATGATATTGGTGTTTGTCATCTTAAGGGTTATTTTCTTATTGTTCTTAAATAGGAAGAAACAAAATATCAAATGAATGCTGCTGCTGCCTGGTGGCTAAAGTAGATGCACAAACCTCCATCAGTGTCAGTGTTAAAGCCCAAATTTCAAATGCTGATTTTAAAGGCAAATTCGAGTTAATTACTTGAACATTCCTCACTTGCAAAACTTTAGCAAGACAATTATTCAGTTTCACCTCATTTAGCTTTAAATTGGTAAATATGGCGACAAAGATGAGGACAATAGTCTGAATAATGTAAATAATGGTAAATACCAATATTATTTTTTTTTTCAAGTTATTACGTTTAAGTTTTTACCTGTGTAAAATAAAATTTTTTAAAATTAAAGTGGAGAATTAAAAAAAAAAAAAAAAAAAAAGTGAAAAAACAGGATCTATAATAAAACTGACCTCTTGCACCATACGTTCTGCATTCTCTCTTTGGAGATCTTTATTAGCTTCTTCAATTCCTTTTACAATTCTTTCAGACATGGTTTCCAAAAACTGGACATAAAAAAAATTCAGTATAAAAATAATTTTCTCAAATATTTTAAAACAATAAACAGAATCTAAAATACCCAATAACCAATGCTTTTTTTTTTTTTTTTTTTTTTTTTAAAGATTTTCAATTGCTGTACTTGAAACATTTTTAGATTTTTATTTATGAAAGAGTTCCACAATTAGAAATCCTTGTTTTCAAATGGTTATTAAAGAAGTTTTAACCAATAAAATCCAAAGCTAAAAACCTGAAATAATATCTTGAAACAGACACAAAAAGAAACAAAAAGTGACAAGTGATTGCATTATGCAGCACTTATTTCAATTAATTGCATTACTTAGAATTACTTCGCTACTTATGTAAATGTAAAAACAATCTTAGTTGGCAATAGTATAAGTGACTGATGACTATAAAAAGGAATTTGTTTATTTATGGCTAACTTGTTTAAATACCTCACTGACCATTGTTTGCATTATGTGGCAATAATTGTAAGTAAAATGATGCACTAAAATAAGTAACCAAGTAATCATTCTAAGTTCTCTGAATATCAGTGCCATTAGAAATTATTTGGAGAAAAAAAAAAAACAAGGATTTATCTCAATTTAGAAGTCATTCAATTCTGGAATTATCAAATAAACAATATCAAATAAATCATAAAAAAAAAAAAGTATTCACATAAATAGAAAAATTGATTTAAATAATGGATCAAATGCTATGCAAAATTTCTGAATAAATGTCAAATATGTGAAGCATAGTCCATGGTAAAAAAATGTAATTATAATATTGATTCAGAATTGGTAAATACCAGGATTTCAAACACCATCCTTATCTGGAATATTGGCAGTGTCTTCCTATTCATATCTGTTTGGCAATGCACTGGGCTAAGCAAAGCAAAATAAATATCTATAACAAATTTATCCTTACTTTTGAAGATTCTTCAACTTCTTTTCCAATGTTTTCCACAAGTGACACCAATTCTACAATGTTGGTGTCTGCAGTGATCAAACCAAATTTCACACAAGCAATGCCATCATCAGATTGACCTGAAAGATAATCATAAAATTCTGAAAATGGTACAGAAGTTTATTTTACTATAGCAATTACTAAACTTGGAATTTAGTAAACTGGAATGTACGATAGATATTCCGGTTATTTATTAATGATTTGTTCCTTACTGGATACTTATATTTTCATACAATAAGTAATATATTGCAAAACAACTAAAATAAAATTGTTTTAATGAATCTAAGGACATTTTTCAAATTGAATAATAATGTTGGAAACATTTTTTTGCATCAAATGAAAATATACAAACATTTGAAAATTATAAACCAATTAAAATTTCTTAACTCTTTGAACCCTAACTCCCCTGATGAAATACAATATATGTACTTTCATGCTACACCTGAAATTTTTGTAATTTTTTAAACAATGATAAAAATGTTACCTTACTAAAAAAAATAACCTACATGTTTGGCAATTGTTGAAAGCAATAAAACATCCAGAAAGATGAGATGTTATTCGCTTACAAATAAACATTATTTTGAATAATTTGATTTTTCACCTGATGATAATTTAGTATAGAAAAGGGACAGAATTACATAAAAAAAAATGATATTTACCTAAAGAAAATGCACCATCTGTAGCTTTAAGTTTATGCACCAGTTCAATATTGAGAGAGTTGATATCATTTTTATTCTCTTCTGGTAAATTTTCTAATTTATCTACCAAAAGAGCTAGGTATATACCTAAACAAAAGAAAAAATACAGATCATCAATAGACATGTATATTATCTGTCTGATTATTCAAGGGGATAAGAAATCTTAAATACAGACAAGGGTGATTTAAAGAAACTCAGATTTTCAGTTAGAAATGCACTGAAAAAGGGTCACTATAAATTCTTGATGTTAAGTTTCTTTGAATTTAATGATTCGTTATACAAATCACTGACTTGAGTTGTTTATATGTTTGAAAAAACAAAAAATTCATCTCATACTGTTTTTCACATTTTAAGTAACATTTTCTGGCTTCAATTGAAGTGAAAAATTTGACTTAAACAGTAAATGACCAACTCAGAAACAACAATGTGTCAAGATTACCTGAGAGCTCCTAAGCCAGCATAGCCCTCCATTTCTATTAATGTGAGATTTTCACATTCCATCACAATATTTCGGAAAGGTTTTCGCTGAGACACCGTAGCATCCAGTATCACCTAGAATTTTAAAATGGATTAATTACAAACTAATAACTGGTATTGTATATTACATTCTAATATGTTGATATTATGTATTACTACAGAATTGGTAATTTGCCATAAATTTGAATTTATTTCATAAGATATTGACTATGAAATGTACTTATGATATGCCTCATATTAATTTTTCAGGTTTAAAAAAATAATTTTTAGAGAAACTAAATATTCTATAAAAATAAATAAAAAATAATAGGAACGACTAAAACCACAAAACAAATTTAAATTTGTAGGTGAATATAACAACCATTTTTTATTATACAAAACAAATAACATTAATTTTTTTCTTAATAAATATTGTCAACATAATACAAAATCTTAGTTTTAAACTTACAGAAGGCTCAAATATTTTGTCAAAGCAAACCACATAACATGCATTAGATATTAAATGATAAAATGAACAAAAAGTTGTGGATCAAGACTTGCAGCTGGACCATAGTTAGAAAAATCTTGTGAATTTAAACTTACTTTGACAATTGTTTTTACTGTCCTTAAAAGTTTGTTTTTTTTCAATTCTCCTTAAAATATATTTACATGTCAATATGAATATTTGGGATGACGTGAAATATAAATGGTTTACTTACAATTTGTGCCTGCAAAGAGCTTACAAAATCTTCAATGTCTTCCTCTGTGGTCCCTAAAACTAAAATACATTTGAATATATTAAATCATTCATCAAAAAAAAAAAAAAAAAAAAAAAAAAACAACAACAACACTCAGTTACAAGTTTTAGCGGCCATTTTAGCATCTATCCTAACTTGAAAATTGCTTTTCATTTTATTTAAAACTAGCAGTAGAGCCCGGCATTGCCCGGGGATGTAACAGTAAGAGATAGATCAAGTATCGACCATCATAAAGACTGAAAAATAAAATTGACAAAGATTATTGTTTAAGGTTGACGGACACGCATGTCTTAATTAGTTTTCTTTTCTTTTTTGTTTTTTACGAATTGGTCAAACCCAAACTCAAATAAAAACATTGTTTACAATCGTTATGAGTCTGTCGATTAATGAATAGAATTTTATTATAAACAATTGTCTTGTAAATGGAATTTTTAAAGCATTCTGAATGTAAAAATAAAGAAAAAAGTGTGCAAGACAATAAGAAACACTACCTGCCCAAAAAAGTGAAGTTTTGTTGAAATCGGTTGAAAAATGTAGGTAGCCTTTCTGTAATCTTTTAGTTTTACAATTTATGATTTTTACTTATTGAATACAGTAAAAAAAATTGCATATTTTGCTTGTGGTGATTCATAAATAGAATTCTGATTTGAATATATTTTCCACTCGTTGTTTCTAATACAAAAAATATTAACTTTATTTGGGTTTATTAATTTATTACAAGGTAAGTACTGTGTTCTTTCCTTAATAATTATTATCTTCGAAATATTGTTGTTTTTTGTCTATCAGATTTCTTACGTCAGCATTTTTAAATTATTTCTTAATACTTTCTTTTAAATATTGAATTAATTTCAAATAGAATCAATGCCTTATTGATCTGCCTTGTAACAAATTGCAAAGGGAATTGTAAAACGGCCCTAAAATAGTATGGAATTATCTTTCCCTAAAGATAAAAAAATTATCCGATGTTTTTGATTCGCATAATCAGTAGAGATCATTAGATTATTGTTTAGGTTGACGGACAACATATCTTGGTTTTTTTTTTTTTTTTTTGAATTGGTCAAACCCAAACTCAAACAAAAACATTGTTTTCAATCGTTATGATGAGTCTCTGGATTGAATAGAATTTTATTATAAACAATTGTCTTGTAAATGGAATTTTTAAAGCATTCTGAATATATAAATAAAGAAAAAAGTGTGCAAGACAATAAGAAACACTACCTGCCAAAAAAAAAAAAAAAAAAAAAAAAAAAGTGAATGTTTTATCGGCTGAAAAATGTAAGAAATCCGATCCCATATATAAAGGAACACACACACACACACAAACAACGTGGGTTTTTTTAACACGATGTGAGTTGTCCCCCTTTCATTCTCACAATGTGTCTTAATCGTGTTTTCAAATTGATTTTGTTAAAAAAACAATTGTGTTTTTCCCCCATTTCAATGCCCGTTAGAACCACCACAAGGTAATTTTATGTAGTCCTGTGAAGTTTTGTTGAAATCGACTAAAAAATGTAGGAAATCCGATCCAATATATAAACGTTACAGACACACACACACAAACTGCGTTTTATAATAAGTAAGATTATTGCTGAAAGTAAATAAAAGATTTTCAAAAAATTTAAAACAAGGCAAAAAAGTACAATCTGTTACATGTTACTTAAAGTTGGGCACTGCCAAGTAACCCCACTCTCCTAATAAGTGCTATAAAAGACCAACCATAATATGCTGGACATGTAGCAAGTAATGAGAGAATTTAAATTTTGAAAATAAGGAAAAGGTTAGTTTTAAGTTTAAAAAAAAATTAATTTAGTTGTAAATTTTGAATTACAAAACAAATAAGTAGCAAATGTAAAAAAAAAAAAAATAAAAACTCACCTTGTGCAAATTCAAGGGGAGAAAACCGTACACAAACTCCTTCTTTATCAACGTTGACGGCTTCAATCAATATTTTGGGGTTCTCTCGTAATAGTAAGTCAGCTAACTGAAAACATGCAAAAAGTACAATGTAAAATTCTTAGATAAAACAGAAAGTGCCAACTTATATATGGATTCAATTAGGAAAATCTCATAGAAATCAATGTGAAATAATGTTATTTCACAATAACAATCTCATTGTATTTTATGTCCTCAAGAAATGGGAAAATATTTACTTGCTGTAAAATTATTTGGAAAAAAAAAAAAAAAAAAAATCTAACCAAAACTCAGTAGACACTCACCCATGTGTTTAATGCATTATAATAAGCTGTTTGTTTTTCATCTTCATTTGATTCTTCTGAAGTTTTGATCACATAAGGCGTTGATTCAGTTTCTACAAACACAGAAAACTATATTGAACAAAAATGAACAAAGGCAAGTGAAATAAGTAAGGATACATTGTCAAAGACATTATTTACTTTAACCATAAAATTTTTCCACAGAAACACTTTCAGTAAATATTGAAAAATTAAGCAATTTAAAATATTTGCAGGTTTTTAAAGTTCCCTAAATACATGTAGGTAAGGCCTAAGAATATACAAGCCAAAAATATAAACTAAAATATTGTAACTATTTACACTGTTTGGGCTATTTGCCTTCATCTTTGTTGTCATATTCACAATGTTTTGACCACTGTACACTCCTGACCTTCTTCGGGTGATATACACTGGAACTTCGAACTCAGTTTCAGTTATGTCCCTTTAGTAAATCAACTCTTCAAGTTGGTTTTGTTCACCTCTGCTGTGGCCAGGTATTGAACTCTTTGGGTCAAGTCATTGGATTACTTAAACCAATGCTTTTATTCATTGAGCTATGTGTATTTGGAGATATAGTGAAATAATAAAATATAATGAAACTGATTTAACTAATCCAAATCATAGATAATGGTAGCAGATTGAAATAGTAGCATTTTATATTCATCTCAAAATTAAAGAAACATTTTGTCCATATGGAGTTAGAAAATTTTAAATGGAAAAGATTACAAGAATAAAAATGCAAATTTTGAAAACAGTAGTTTATCATTAATAAAATCAAGAAACTTAATAGAAGAAAATGTTTAAATTTAACCTTTTTAAATCAAATGTCTAAGAGTTGCCTCCCTTGTCAGTCGAGTGCCATACATGACACGTCTCTTTCGATTTATTATTGCCTAGGCAGAAGATTTCCCCGCAGTAATTTGCCATTTCTATCACAGGCTATAGAACCCAGTCTGTTCTGCTATTCGACCTATAGCTGGGGGAGAAAAGATGAATTCGTACTTTTCCCAAGCGTATTTGTGCATAAGCGAATGTAATGAAAAATGACTGCAATTTGAACTCGGTTTACAAATTTCCCATTCCAAGCCAATATCCATTATACCACAACACACATCCCCGCTTATTAAACATTTTAAAAGGTACAAAAAAAAATTCTGCTGTCCTGAATATGCACAAGATTTAATTTTTAGTTTGACTAAGTGTCTTGTGTACCCAAATATTGCATGCTTATGTATTGTGGCTATTCTCCAAGACAATTACTCTCACCTGTTTTAGTTGAATTTTCTGTGTACCGGAATATCACAGTTGGGGTTACAACATCAAAAACAAGCTATAAAAAAAAAAAAAGCAAACACAAATTCTTGAATAATAAAACAAATGTCAGAAACAAGAACTGGGGAAAAATTAAGCAGATATGTTAATGAATGTACAGAGAGAATTAATTTTTATGTAAAACATTACCAATTTAAATACTTTACTAGTGAAATTAGCTGTATAACACAGACATTTTTTTATCTATTGTATCATATAAAAACTTCATTAAGTCTTTTTTCTTGAAGGAATGACTACTATTTGACTCAATAAAAATCTTATAATATGCAGCTGACTTGCCAATACTAAATATGTAGCAATAAAACTTACAAGAGTATCAATTGATGTTGAAATTAGATCCCCATATTTGGCAGAATCTTTTTCTTCTGATTTCTTTTCTGTATTCTGAAAAAGTAGAAAATATGCTATTAGAAAATGCAGCTTTCTTTTTTTAAATGTCAATAAGAGAAAACTGTAGATGGCAGATTGTAGAGTTAATCGTAAATGAGATTAATTCATCTGAGGATCCAGAATTAGTGTATCATCAAACATGTAGTTTGGTAGAAGAATTATAAGTGAATTATGATTTATCAGAGAGATTATGTTAAATTGATCATCAAAGAAGAATATTTAAATTTAAAAATTTACTTTTATCATTTCTTGTGTTAAAAATTAAATTTTCTTTTATCCAAGAAAAACTGAATTTTAAGTTTGAAAGGAGAAAAAAAAGGTCTAGCAAACCTCACCACAAGTTTTACTGTTGGTAGTGAACTTAACCTTTCAAGCAAGAGTTTACACTGAAAAGAAAAATCATGAGAAAAATTAATGTCAGTATTATTAGAAAATGGAAAAAACGAAACATTCAATTGTGAGCAAAAAGTAATGATTTTCTTTGTTTTTAAATTTTAAATTTACAGATCGTGATCGTATTAGGGAGATGTGATTAAATATACTTTAATGTTTTAAAAAAATTTATTCAGTATTATTATTGTTTAGGTAATAAGCATTATAACATAGCACAAATAGCTATATTGTGGAAAAAGGAATTTTTGACAATATATGCATTTTTATGTATTTATGGTTATTTTTTAACTTTTATCAAAAGTGACATTCTTGTACATGTAGTTATGGATAATATAATGCATTAATTACTATTTTTTTTAATTAAAAACTATTTTTACTTAGTTGTTGACATTAATAACATTAATACTTATATGTTAAAATTTTAGAATAATGCAATAATAAAAATTTAAATTTCATCTCTCTGATAGATGTTGCGATCTGTTAATTGAAAAATGTTCAAATTTGTTTTAAAAGCAGATTTTAAATCAGCTAATATAATAAATAATTAGCATTTCAGTAAAAAAAAAAAAAAAAAAAAAAATTAATGACTGACAATTAATGTTTTGAATAGTAATCTTTGTTTTGGAATTGTTTCTTGTGTTAAACATTGGAATTTGTTGCTTGTAATTCTGAAACAGCAAAAATGAAAAATTTTTGTTTTTGTTATAATGCAATGACTTCAAAAAAATAAACAATCATGGTTGTCATAAAGAAAGAGAAAACTTACAGTTCTCAGAATTTTTGTTTTTTTTTTTTTACTTAATACAAGGCCCAAGGGCCACTTAAGGTAGAGTTTTACTGAGTGAGAATGTTGTAATAGAGAGGGAAGGAGGAAATAAGAAGTGTATATTATGTGGATATGTAGCAAGGATATTAGTTAACATTGGACTTGAAGGTGTTAAAATTATAGTGGTCAGGTAGTATCCTCTTGTGAGTCTGTTCCACAAAGTAACAGTTCTGGGGAAGAAGCTGTTCAAGGGGAACTTACTCCTTACCAAAGGAGCACAAAGAGAATGGAGATTATTTACCATAGTGAATATGACACAGTTCTAGCTGTGATAGTTTGAACCAGTAGAACTAAGAAATGTAATTTGTTAGAACATTTGCCATAGTAATCGAGTAGTGAAAGGCTAGCAACATTTCACATGGGGAATAAGGGTTTCAGGGCAGAGAATAATTAAACACCCACAGGGCCACAAACATTTTTGAACTTCAAGAAACCAAGACCAGCAGACATTAGTGAAATGTCTATGTGTGTGGGTATCAAATATTACTTCAAACATTATTATAGTGGATATTCCATATTGGAAATAGATGCCCCATTTTTATTTATTTTAACAATATGTATTATGTCTATCGGCCTGCACATTTGAGTAGTCTTAATAAAGAAAACTGTGTTCCCTGGCAGGGATTGAACCTGCATCCTCTTTGTAGGGGAAACCACCATTTGATCCAGTGTGCTTTACTGCTCAGCCACAAAGAATGAGGATCTATTTTTTCCTTTTTAAGGAAAGTACATCCCCTTTGTCCAAATTATTCTCCCAAAAGCTTCATATCTGTTCAGTTTTGTGTCAGAAATGTAAACAAAGCAATTTCCCAAGAATTAATGGATTTATTTTTTTTTTATTACTTCAAACATTATTATAATGAATACTTCATATTTGAAATAGACCAGTTGAAGTCCAGGTAGATGGATATATTGGCTACTAGTTCACATGTTACATTTAATTTGGTTCAATACACTTGGTACACTATCACATGTGACAAGAGTCAGTTGTTATGAAAAGTGTGTGCTAATACTTAGATTTCCAAGAGAGATTAAAATCTAGTAAGCAAAATGCAACAAGGTGAGTTGAATTAATTAACAAGGTGGTTAAGTAGGATAGACTTACTAAGTGGAAAGAGGATCTGATTCTATTGTGAATGCCATCATGCCCAAGACTATGCAGACAGATCCATAATGGTAGACAGGAGAGTTTTGATGCAGCATTGAAAGAGTTCATCCCAGCAGCATATGTCATTGTTGTATCTTCACACATATACAAAGTCTGACAGACAATAATCAAGGAACAAAACATCTTTTTTGATTTTTTTTTTTCACTTTTTGAACAAATTTGAAATATTTAAATATTATACAATGTGTTTATAATTTTTATGAAAGTAAGAAGGAAGGTAGCAAATTAAACATTAAATTTTGTTTTGTTTTTTATGACAATCGTAGACTTAGCCATTATTCTAAATAAACTTATCTATTCAAATATGAAATTAAAAACAATTACAACTTGTAATGAGTGATTGTTCCTAACTCAAAAGATTATAAATAATGAATTTTCAAAATACAAAAAATTAACTTAAAAAAAAAAAAAAAAAAAAAAAAAAAAAAAAATCATAAAATCATTAAGTGATGACAATAAAAGAAAAATAAATCTTAATTATAATCAGTATTTTGTAACCTGAGAATTATTTGAAAGAAACACCAAAACAATTATTAATGCTATACAACAAGATATGGTCATAAATTCTATGAACTCATGTTGCTAAAAGATACAGTTGCTTGAAGGGATGGAATGCCCAGCCACTTGCCAAGTGTTACAGTAATACTGTCTCCACATTTAGATGCCTGAACAGTGTTTGGATCAGAGAACAAGATCAATGATGCTAAGTTATTTCTGAAAAGATAAAAATCAAACAGAAACACCATGTAAAGTAAGCATCAGATCATTGCTAAGACTTTTCTTTCGACTTAAAACAATAAATGAATTAGAATAGCTAATTTACAAAGAAATATTTAACTTTCCAGATCAATAGCTAATAGTGCATAGATATATTTATGGCTACTTTATACTTGAAAACATTTTCTAAATCTTAAAAGTGAAACAATTTTTCATATTTTCTTCCAGATAGAAGAATTACAAGCATGTTCTATCTGTATTTATATCTCAGTATACATTGCAACATTTTCAGTTAATACTTTTAATAAAATAATTAAAATTATTTTATTAAAAATATAGAAAGTCTTTTTTTCTACTCAAAGAATACTGAAATTTTTCTTCACTTGATTATAAATTTTTACTGCTTAGAATTGCAAGTAAAAAAAAAGTTCTTATTAAAGAGGTACTGGTCATTCTTAGAAACTGGAATGTGTATTTTAAGATGGCCAAAGAATCTATTGGTCATAACACTGTGATAAAAATGAAGTTGAAGTTATTAGTTTGAATTATTTGTAGAATTATGCTCCGGAACAACCTGGAGTCTAGAGGTTGCATAAGATTATCATTTTAGTAAATGTAACAGTTTAGGATCACAGTTACCTCCTCTTACGTTGTTAAGTATAAAATGTGGATGAACTTAAAATTTAATTTACTATTTTTCCAACTAATAAAGTTTGTTCTTCTCTGTGATAACAGGAAAAACTTGAGTCTTAGTTTATTTAAGACTGTGCATGAATCCATGGATAAGTGATCCAAGTAGACCCTATTAATATAAAATATTAAAACTGATCTACAAAAGAGAGCTCAATATAATTTTTATTATAGAGCATATGAGTGAACTTAGCTGACATTTTTCATCCTCTGGTGGACTTTATCAAAGCAAATGTAAGGATTTTATTTTGCAATAAGTATTTATAAACAAAGTAAAAATGGTGTCATTCTTTACAAAATTTTTTAAATTAAGAATGCTAACTGAAAAGTCTAAGTAAATTATGGAGGATGATAAGTGATGTAATTTAATGTCTAATAAAATAAAGTGAGTAAATGTTTTTGGGTTTTTTTGCCTTTTTTTTTTTTTTTTTAAAAAAAAGGTAATTAATATTTATATTATTTTAGTTTGAGATTAGTTTATATATATTTTAAATAATAAAACGTTTTGAATTTAACGGTTTTCTTTTAATATTTTTTAAAGATTTTTTATGTTGGCTTGGGAAAGGAGTAATTCTTTCAGGAATGGAGATATTTGAAAAAATCCAGGATGCAGATTTATATTTTGATAAGATTAATTGTGGTATTCTTTAGATCAAAGTTATGGTTGAATTTATTTCTGTGTATGATTAATGCAATTACTAAATTGTTGTGTATAAAAAGATCCTTTTGTAAATTTCTGGAAGATTCCTGAATGTATTGTAATGAGCAGTTGTGATAGTTTATTTTATATATATATATATACCTGCTTCAGAATTATGGGTGTTTTTGGTTCTGATCATATCCATAATAAGTCTTGGATATGGTTGTAATTATTTTGCTATTATTAAGATTGGATAAATTGTTTTGGATAGTAAATGTTAAGGAGTTAGTAGGTAGCATTATGTCTATTCTAGTTCATGAATACTTGCTATAAAATAAAATCCTTACATTTGCCTTGATAAAATCCATCAGGGGGTGAAACACATCAATCAAGTTTCCCT
Source organism: Acanthosepion pharaonis (assembly GCA_903632075.3). Lineage (NCBI taxonomy): Eukaryota > Metazoa > Mollusca > Cephalopoda > Sepiida > Sepiidae > Acanthosepion > Acanthosepion pharaonis. The sequence goes on from CAHIKZ030003957.1 coordinate 1,853,788, forward strand.
ATTGCCTATATTCATACACACACAAATTTATTTTCAATCTTCACCTTTCTATCCAAAAGTTTCCAGCAGATCAATATATTAGTTCACCTCACCATTACTTCTAGAAGACCAAAATAGGCATACTGCTTGTTTAGCTTATAGTTGATAACCTGTACACACTTAACACCTTATTAATGCTTGTAGCACAAAGGCATTATTTTAGTATATTCACTTATGTCGATTGTTGTTAGTTACACAAGTGATGTTTCTCCACAGTGTTTAGAGACTTTATCCAAAACTGTTCCCACCAAGGTCCATGGCTGATTAATACATATAACTACACCCCAAATTAAATGTAACAAAAAAAAAAAAAAAAAAATTAGTTTAATTTTTGTTCTATAAAAACTATTGTCACTTTTTAGTTTGTTGTTTTTTTCTATTTGAATCTTGGAAGTAAGCAAACAAGTAGCATACCAATACACCAGCATACTGCTACTGAAATAAATTAAGTTTTTTTTCTTCTTTTAACATTTGTAATTCTTCCAATGAGTCACTTAAGTTTCTTTTTCTTTTTTTTTTTTCAAAAAAGAATATTGGTGCATTGAAAACAAAACTAATTTGACATTTTCTTTGAATATTTACTATATTTTAACAAGATATTTTTATATCTATATGACAGAAAATGCGGGACAATTTCCTTACAAATAAGAGACTTGAAGCAACAATTCTACCAAAACTGCTGAGAATACCATGGATAGAACATGCGAGTAAGAGGAATTTAAGGAAAAGGCTTGACACAAGGTATGGTGGTCAGTAAAAGATATGTATTGGGGACATCAAAATCAAGCAGGTACAGAAATTTAACTATGGAGGTGACAGAAGGTGTGACACCAAAATTTGAAGCCCTGTAGGAATAGTTTCTGAAAGACATCTATCACTAATTATTAAGAGATAAGAAAATTTTGTTCAAAACAAAAAGTGCTGAACTGCTATGTAATATTTAAATACTGGAAAATCTCACAGATGGGGTTCTATGAACAAGTTCTGAGAAAGCCAGAAACACAGCATGTGAGCAATGAGATTTTAAGAAGAACTGCAATGAAATTGATACTAACAATTAGAAACAGGTGAAATTTCTGTGACATATGAGGAAAACGGCCTTGGGAATTTAACATTTACAGAACATTGAAGGCAAGAGAAACAGGGAGAAAACAGTTATTTAATGAAGCTGCCTAAAGGATGGCAGAGTAAGGACAGAGAAATGATAAATGGGTAAAAGTTACTTAGAGCAACAAAAGGCAGGAAGTTGTGGAGAGTCACGATCGTTTGTATCTTGACATGTCAAATAAAAAACAAGAAAATGGTCATTGCCTTAAAGTTTAGAATGTTACTGCTTTGAAATGTTTATAATTCTTTAACAAACCAATTTTCCCTCTTTGGTTGATATTGCTTTTAAAAAATGTTTTCTCCAAATAAATGTAGTTTTCTTTGAATTTTTATTACACTAGAATTTTTTTGCAACAAGCTGATGCGTGTTGAAATCCTCACAACATTTAGTATTGTTGAAGTTATCATTAATATTTTTTGTTGAGATTTACAAACTCTACCCTTCCTACTGTGTTTATATTTACAGTGCTACTAGTATGCATTATATTTTACCAGAATGAAATATATATAAAAAGTATAAAAACAATATTGCATTTTTATGAAATAAGTATTTGTTATTTTAATCATTAAATTGTGTTTAAAATAAAAGGAGTATTTTGTATGTTAAATAATAGAACTTTTAATTTTACCCCCAAAATTAATGACAATTTATTGTACTAAGCATAGTAAAGCCAACTGTATGATGTACCTACTTACCTGTTTACACTTCTCCTCTAAATTTGGTTTTTATCAGTCAATGTATGGCTATTTTAGAGGGTGTGATGGACAGATGAACTAACACAGGTCACAGAATTTTACATATAGATAGATAGATAGATAGATAGATTTTAACAAGGCTGCCAATTAACTGAATTATTGAAACTGTTGAAGTCTTATTTATGAGCACTGAAATATTGAGTTAAGAATTATATCGATATCTGTGTAACAATTAACACAGATACTACATGCAGATCCAAGGCAGAAGTGCACAAATACTCTGATCCTAGGTAAAAATAGCTGATCCATATATAATGCTGTAATTTTTAATGAGGTCTATGATAGTATTTAATAATAATAATTTGTGATCTTTATCATAATTTCTATACACAGGCTGCACATATTCAGTTGGTTAAACTCTAGTAGTAACTTAACTATTGATTCCAATCTGTATGGGGAAATGACTGCAAAACACTCATCCCTCCCCAATTTATAGGCAGAAGCAGACAAATGCATGCTGGAATTTTTTTCTAGCCAATAAAATAGGCCAGTTCAAGTTTGTCTTGAAGTCAGAATGTTACATTTGCTTGTCCGAACTTGCTTTTGTGTGTCAACCTTAATTCTTAGTTTGTGAACTTTTTGCCATATTACTGTTAATTTGCCTTGCATATATTGTTCGCTTGCTTTATATTATTTTTGCCCCGTTTTTTCTTTTTCTTTTCAATTCTGTTTGGACAATTTTGTCACTTATTTTGCATTTAACCATGGCTACTCACTCCATAGGAACTCTTAACACTTGCAATTTTATTAGTAAAGTGAAACCTAAAAATTAAACCAAGACAAACTTTAGCACCTTTATCTGATACATTAAATAAAAGAAAACATGTTGAAAATGTTTACAGGAAATAATGAATTTTAATTAGAATAGATAAATTGTACCGTCCCTTTGATTATTATTAGCTAATAGTGTGTATGAAATGAACATACAAACCTATTCTTAATTATTGTGCTAAAAGTATATTTTGTCTTTGTCACTTTACGAAGCTGATTGAAACCGGAAGACCAATATTTTATGAGTTATTCAGACACATTCTCATTTTTTTTTTTTTTTTTAACCATTAGGCTTTGATTAATGTGTTCCTTAACTTTCCTCAGTTCATATGGTAGGATTTTTTTCTTTTCTTAGGAACAGTTCTAGATTCAATTGCCTAAGAATTATATAGACAATAGTTACCCACCTGTAAATGTGAAGAGAACTGAGTTACATTTACTGTGTATATCAAAACTTATACTAATTTTTTCATGTGAAACACTGAAAATATCATTGTTTTCAGTTAAAAGGCTCCTTTTGATTTACTGAGCAGAGACATTTATATTATGTTGAATTCTACATCTTGTTTGTGTATACAGTTTTTTATCAGACATATGTACACCTTTCAGTAAGATTCTTTATTATTCTGACTTTAATCCAAAGAAAATCATGTTCCTTTTTCTTTACATATAAATATTAACAAGCCGAACTTCATGGTATTACATTGCATTAAAACTTTCATGTTCTTCAAGTCTCCCAGATGAATTGTACAGGGATTGTTTCAAAAGTAATGCCTCCTATTTTATTACCTTGGCTCATAACATTAGAAATGGATATTGGTGGTATGGCAGTAAAGGTTGAACCTTCCCCCAATAACCCATACTGTTCTTGCTTTCTTACAGATAGCAGCCAAGTGACAGTCCTGCAAAATGGTATTCGATCCAAAAGTGTGTCACTGAATTCCTCCATGCAGAAAAAAAATACACACACTGATATTATCAACACTTACTGAATGTTTATAGAAACCAAACAGTGGAGGTAAACACAGTTGGGCAGTGGCAACAACGATGTGGATGACATGTTTATGAGTACAGCATACCAGATTTTATTTATCACTAGCAAAGAGGCATAGCCAACGGTGGAGACATGTTCTATCCAATGGTGTTATGTTCCATGGAAACAAATAAAAGGCATTTTTGGAACATCTTTTATACAATTGAGAAAGGCTAAAGAATACAGTAGGTAAAACTGTGGAAAAACTGGGAAGAATGAAAATGCTAGCCTGAATAACTTTTGAAATAATGGAAACTCAGAATTTCAGACTAATCATCAAAGCTATCACTCACATTCAGCTTTAAATTAATTATAGCGTTTCATATTTAATTGATTGTAATAAAAAAAAAAAAAAAATACAGTTTATATATTAAAGAAATAATTACATTTTTGATATCCAGTAAAGTTGTTCTGTATTAATCAGCAAAACTAAATAAATTTGCAAAGAATTTAAAAAAAGAAAAAGATCTGTTTGAACAAATGGTGGACATTGCTCTTCTCTTTGGAGATTTTCAGGCCAAAGTTTAAAAAATCTTACCCTTCAACATGCAACCAAATACCATTAATGGAACATATTTCCTGTAGTCTTTTTAAATTGTCAACATGTCCAACAACTGGAGTGCCTACAAAAAACATAAAAATAAAAATTTGAAGAGTTTCCTCAGTGAATCAAGTTTCCTAAAAAAGGTCAATGCAGTGTCAAGATAAAGTTCATAAAATAAAAAAATAATGATGTTAAAAGCCCATTGAAAATGAAAAAAAAAAAAAAACCTTTCAAGTGGATGAAATAGTTGAAAGGTTTTTAATTTTCAATGTTTTTTTTTTAACAATTATTTTTTTCTGTCTGAATTTAAGAATGTTTTGTGTTTTTTACATCTGTGCCACCAAATTAGTTTATGTAATTGAAGTATAAGATTTATTTATTTTATTTCCTTTGAAATTGCTATGTTATATGTTTTCATTAAAAAAAATAAAAGCTTTTTGTGCAAAATTCACTAAAAATGTAATTTAGGAAACTTGGGCTGGTTACTAGGAAGATAAAATTAAGTAAATGAAATATGTTAAATTAATATACTTCTCTATGAAATTTTTATTCATAAAAAGCAAATGATCACTAATGATCAACTTTGTTCACTTTTATGTAATTTGCATTTCAGTTTCTAACAAATGAAAAAAAGCATTCTTAATTTTTAACACACTTCTTATACCAAAATGTAACATTTTAATTTTACTTGATTTAAAAAAATAATTTATTAATCAGATTTTTTTCTAGTCTTTATTACAAATGCTACAAAGTCTTTCTTAAAGTTCATTTTTTGATAGGTTTAATTTTTAACACATTTTTCTTTTGGAGAATTTTTTTCCTTCAATTCTGTTTATACACTGCAGAATGTATTTAAAATGCTATTATTTGTTACATAAAGTTTATGTTATAATTAAGTCAAATACATATCCCATATTTTTAGATACCATCAATGAGGCATACAACTCATTAACTCCAAACCTGCTGCTAAACCACACATTTTTAAGGGTCAATTTTTTTCTAATGCTACTATCATAAAAAAGTATATTTATGACAAAATAAGTCAGCCTAACAATAGTAACCTTATCACTAAACACTAAAATAAAAAAGTTATTTTCATGTTTGTTTCAGATTATATTTTTGTTCCAGAATTCAGTTCCGATATGATTTTGTTTCATTGAAACAGTTTTAAAGTAGATAATTCAAAGATTAAGATGCATACAACATTTTGTACACTTTTGTTAACAAGGCGTGAAGTGATGGATCTGAAGCTCAACCAAATTATATATTAATTGTAATAATTCCTTAGTAAAGAAAAAAATACCAAGATAAAGAGAAGTAACTTTTTTAGCCAAATTAATTATGCTCTTAATCTTTTTTCTTTGAATTTCTTAAGCCGACTAAGAAATGACTGAAACCCAACTGAAACTAGAAATCTTTGCTCCCAGTGGAATAATGAAATTTGAGATAAGCCTCCAGTTTTGACCATGAAACAAAGAATGTTATGATTCTAATAAATCTGAATCAAGTTTTTTTTGTTTTGTTTTTTTGCTATCTAACATGATGATTCCCTAACCAAATAGTTAATTTGACCAAATCTTGGAACTAAAGATGGATAAGGACTTGGGTGTGTATAACAAAATTGTATTTAGTATAATTTCTCAAAAGAAACATGACACTCACCAGCATAGCCTACTAAGAGGACAGGGGTTTTAGCAGCAGCAATATCATCTTGTATCAACTTCTCCAACATAGCAACATCCTAAAGAGATTAAAGAATACTTTATATTAAATCTACAGCTGAAAAAGATAAAAATGAAAACAGACAAAGATTTTAATAAAATAAATCTGAACAACACCAAACACCATTAAAAATTTTCCAGCAAAAATAACACAAATGTTTTCAATCAAGAATGATACCTATTTTAATGAAAAGATTATTGTACCACATGACAATAACTAAGAGGATTAAAACATTGATTCATAAATTTGGTGGCACAGTAATTATGAGTTTAATCCCTGTGTCAGGTAATACAGATTAAGTGGAAACAGGGTTAGCAATAACTACACAGTACTAAAAAAAAAAAAAAAAAAAAATGAACAAGGTGAGATATCCCTTGACATGGACAGTGGAATGAGAATAATCTACCCCTGCAGATTAAATAAAGGGTTCACTTTGAAATTCCCTGAAGGTTTAACCAGTTCAAAGCACCCAAAGCAAGACAGAGGGCACAATGGTCAAAATGTTATAGTAACATTAGTCAGAATATAAATAATATAAATAAGATTCACTCCATCAGAAAAATGTGTTATAAAAGTTATGACCTTTAAGTCATTCATTAAACTAATTACTTTTTAAATACAATTCAAATATTTCCTATTTATTTTATTTCTTATTCATTATTTTATTAAATTAATTAATAATGCTCAACACTTATGACTATATTATTTCACAAAAAGAATAATGCATTATTACAAGTTCTATCTGGTGCTTAGCACTAAAGCAGTTTAAACATTTAGGAGGAAGTGACTTTATTCTGATTGGTAAATTAATTAAAAGATACAGGCGATCACCAAGTTACATAAGTGTGGATGCCAGGCAATGGAGGTTTTCATTTTATGCGTAAAAAATCAAATATCTTAAAAAAAAAAAAAAAAAAAAAAAAAAATTATTTCTTGCTCAACTTTATTTAAAGAATACATTCCTAGTTTAGTTAGACTGGCATCAACACTATTTTGCCAGTCTAACTAAACTGGGAATCTATTCTTTAAATAAAGTTGAGCAAGAAATAATTTTTAATTTTTTTTTTTTTTTTAAAGATATTTGATCAGGGTTTTCCCCACTGAGAACATAAAAACTGAAACTAAATTCAGTGACTTAACACTTTGACCATAAAAGCTGTTAGCTTTTTTTTCTTTTAAATCAGCTCCAAATGTTTTGTTTTTATGACATTCTTAGTTATATTATTTCTCTGTCTCACCCCCACTTAAATGAACTTCAATAATCAGAAATATAAGCCTGATATAAATCAAAATTCCAAAAATGATAATTACCATTTTACTGCTAGCCCCAAACATAGTGTTGCAAGGAACCATACTGATGCAGGACATAGGCAGCCCAAGCTGAAAGCAAAAAAAAAAAAAAAACTATTTAGGAACAGAGCTTTAGAGGCTGGAAGCAGATAAAGAAAAAAAAAAGAACTTAAGGTTTTTATTAATATAATATTAATGAGCTTGAAAAGGAGATGGGCGCTGCCAAGCTATTTGAAAGCACATTGAAAGGATCATGAAGAAGAAGAATCAAATATCATGCTGTATCAACAGATCAGCCTGGAGAAGGTGGTCTATGTCTTCTGCCCTCAGATCCCCTTGACAGTTGAAGCATTTGAGGATCTGATGATGATGATTAATATAAATTTAAAATTCTAAATTCTGCAAAATTATTTTAAATAGTTAATTATATGAAATTCTAATATTCATCAAAATTTTAGTTCTTTTAAGGCAAAAGGGTTAGATTCTATAACAACTTTTTGATCAATATTTTTCATAAAGTATCAATAATTTAGTAAAACTGTTTTTTGTTTTCTCTCAGACCATTTAAATTTTTAGTTATTTTCTAGAAACAAGTTCTGACATCATAAGTTTTTATCTGGCAGCTCTTACCCCCACAATGAATTATAGAAAATAACACTGCCACAGGGGAAAGAGATATGAAAACATTTTACAGGTGAAACAAAGTCAAACTAAATATTTTTCAATGAATCAATAAAAAAATTTTAAATTTCTGGAAGAAATATATAACTGAGGAAGATTGGAAAGCCCACCAACTGAATGTACATAAAAATTAAAAAAAAAAAAAAAAAAAAAAATCAACAACTAAAAATTAAAATCATGCTTTGAGCTTAAAAGAAAAAATTGGTTAAGCTCTGCACATATGACACACAATAAACCTCCCTTCTTTTCATTTTGCCTTGTTCATCTCAATTATTTCTAATGTTAAAAAAGAAAAATAATGGTTTAGACCTGCACAATAACTGATACATAACAGACATCTCTTTTTTTCCTAACATATTTTTACTCTGTTCATAACTATTCCTAATGTTAAAAAAAAAAAAAAAAAAAAAAAAAAACAACATGATACTGGAAATTATTTTGACCTAGGCATTGTGAATATGTATTTGCAAATAAAGTGTGATTTTTAATGTCCAAAATAGTTGATGAACAAGATAAGCAATGAACCTGTGTGCAAAGATGTTGACCCAAACCAACAGGGGATGCTGAACTGAGGTATATGACAGGTGGTCGAGAATACAAAGCTTCAAAGCCTTCTGTTCCATACTTGGGATATTTCTGATGTAAAGCCAACTTGCAGACTTTTACCAAACCCTCTCGTTCTTCATAGTGGTAATAAACATGGGCATCAGATAGTCTGAATACAAAAACAGAAATTTAAAAAGAAAATCAGTCCCAATATCAAAATTCTTTAATCAGATTTTAATTATCTTGAAGAAAAAAAAAAAAGGAATTTAAAAGATTTCTAATTTTCTCAAAACATTAAAAGAAATAAAGGGATAAAAAAAGAAGAACCCCCCCTTTTTTTGGGAAGGGGTAGTTAAAACTATCTGAGATAGCTAAACACTCCTACCTCTCACAATTCCAGATAAACTGTGAATATCATATGGTCACAATCAACTTTCACTTGCATAATATTGATTGAAGAGTGATATAAAAAGAATCTAAATACAGATTGGACATCACTAATCCAGCAATCAGCAATCCAGCACTAATTTCCACAGGTGTAATTTCATATAAATCTTACTTGCAAATTCCACCTCTTCACTTTGGAAGTGCAAGTGATGAACTTTCTTATGTAAGTTAACAGAATTACTTGTAATCTTTATTTTATCTGTATTTCATTAAAAGTTTACAGGATTTTCATTTAATTTTTCCTTTATTAACTAACATGGACTGATTTACAAGGTATTTTAAAGCTAAGATGAAGTAGTTAATTATCGAGTTAAGTGTTTTCTAACCTAACCATCAGTAATCTAGTAAAAATCTCTCATCCAGCATCCTATAGGTTAGTGATAGTTGACCTGTAAATGCCTCTCAAAATTCTATGATTACTCAAAACCATTAATAAACCCTAGTGATAACAAGTAACATTTCTAAGAATATTGTTTTTATTTTTAAAGATTAAAGCTTGTGTATGTACTGAATAATAAACCTGCCTATTGGCTGAAGTAGTTTGCAGGTTTCCCACAAGTATCAATAGTTGCTGTTTAAGCCTAGATAAAAGGCCAGAATATTAAGTAACTTTTTCTACCTGGCTAGACTAAGTTTAATATTGAATGGAAGAGGAGGCAGCTTTTTTTTTTTTATTTTTATTTCTCATCATTACTTATCACATTATATCAAGATGACAATAAGATAACCGGCAAGTTTGCAGTTCATGCCTTTCACAATATTAAAACATTAGAATCAGGTATATATAAGATTAGATTCTTCTAATTGTTAGAAAAAAATAAATAAACAGGGTGTGTCAAAATTTATCCCAATGTTATAAGCAAGTTTTATAAAACTATTAATATTTGGTATAAGGTAATATTTTGGGTCAGTAAATTGGAAACTTTTCTCAGAATGACATTATTTTTGTCCAGAATAGAAATCTGATCATTATAAAGAGTACAAAATGGTAGCCAACAAAAGAGAGGAAAATAAATAAATAAAAAAAAAGACTAAAATTAAGTTTCTTTCAAGTTGAAATGAATCTTACCTAAACAACAATGTCAATATTGCCTGACAATCTGCTGTGATTTTTGATGCAATTGCCTTCATGTGGCTTTCACTTAATGTGGAAATGTAAGCAGTCAAGCAATGGCCAATCAGTGATGCATGGCTAACAGCATCTAATTCAGGAAGTTCGGCAGGACTATGAGAAAAAATACAAGTAGTAACAAGGGGTCAGAGTTCAAACAGAATCATTTTATTCAAGTGAATTTATGTTCATAACAGATAAAATTCAAAAGACAATGGATTCATAAAATTGACATTATTTTATTGTGTGTGTATATATATATATATATATATATATATATATATATATATATATATATATATATATATATATACACATACAACAGTATTGAGGCCATTCAAATTTTTTTTTTTATTTGGTTTTTTCTATCAGTGCAAAAGCACTGATAGAAAAAAAACAAAAATAAAAAAATGTAGATAAATGTTTTGAAAAGTTCTTAGCCTGACCAATTTTCCCCAAATCATTATTCTGATGTTTTGTTATTGAAATACTGATTTTGGGAAGTTTTTCAGTCTGATACTTTTTCTGCACTGGCCCTGTAATCTAGTAAAATTTTTAATTAATGGTCACTCTATACAAGGCCCAAGAGCCACTTAAGGTAGAGGGTTATTAAAAGAGCTAGGGGCACCTCGAGGCAGTGTAATGGTTAGCAAGCTTGTCTCACTAGAACAATTACTACTGAGTAGTGAGTTCGATCCTCACTGGGTACCCCTTACATTCGGCCTTGTGCCACATTAATCCACGCTTGGAAAATCACTATTAAAAGAGCTAGTTATGTGAGCAATAAGAGTAAGTTTGGCAGGTAAGGAAAGGTAAGGGGCTCAGTTTATGAGGATATGTGGGAAAGACAACAGTTGACCCTAGACTTGAACAGGTTGAGATTGAAATGACTGGGGAGGCATCCTCTCAGGAGCCAATTTCGCAAAGCAGCAGTCTGTGAGAAGAAGCAGTTTGAATAGAATTTACTTCTCACTAATAGAATACAAAGGAAATGAGAGTTGTTTTCTATAGTGTACATGGCATGACAGGTCCTAGCTGTGAAGGTTAGAACTGGTGGAATGAAGGAATATAGCTCATCTGAACATTTCCCATGGAAATGGCGATAGACTAGTGAGAGGCTTGCAACATTTTGTTTGTGTGAAAGGGGATCTAGGGTTGAAAATAATTCATCACTCACAAGTCCCAGTAAATATTTTTTGACTATATAGAAACTGGAAGGTGAAGACTGGGCAGCTCCAGCCCAGATATGGCAGGTGTACTCCATTTTCGATCTGATCTGGCTCTTGTAAAGGTAGTGAATAACAGGAGGAGTCAAGTACTTACATGAGCTGTACAGGGAACCAATCATTTTTCCAGCATTTTTAGCAATGGTTTGTTGAGGTCTAAAGTGATCTTAAGTCCCAATAGATATTCAAGGTCTCTCAGTCATTGTGATATACAAAAATTCAGGAGCTGTTCATTGATGATGGAACATTATTATTTTGATTTTTGTAGTATTGAATGTGACCAGCTAGTTTTTCTCCCTACTGAGCTATTAGAGCTAGATCAGATGCAAGATTGTTTGCTAAATTCTGGTCATCTAGAATTTTGGTGGTGCATCCATATACTGTTTTACCATCTTCATAGATATCTTCAATTGATCAGTGTATATGCTTAGGCAGATCATTAATGTAAAGCAGAAAGAGTTGGACTGAGAAGCAAGCCTTGGGAGACATGGACCTCAGGAGACTGGCCATTAATAACTAACTTCATGGATCTGTTAGGAAGGACTTGGTAATTGAAAAGACTCTTTCAGCAATTCCATAGCTGGAAGTTTTGTGTAGCAACCCTCTATGCCACGCCTTGTCAAAGGCCTTTGATATATCTAATGTGATCATCTTTAAGATAAATTTATTATCTAATGCCTTACTGATTCTGTGAATAATGACAGGATATCAGCAGTGGACCAAGCCACTTGAAATCTGTATTGTTTGTTGCTGAAAAGATTGTTCCTATTGAGGTGATGAACAACATTCTTGTTGATTACAGCCTCAAAGAGCTTGCTGATGACAGGAGGCTGATGGGCCAAGACAGGGATGAGCACTCACCTCCATTCTTAAAAACAGGACATATATTTGACACCCTTCTACAGACTTAGGAATGATTTCTCCTTCAGCAGCAGTTAAACAGGTTTTATAAGATTGGGGATAACTTAGATTTTATCTGGATCAAGGGTCAAGGCTTTTGACGAATCTCGAGTCTTCAAAGGCAATGATAAAAATATTACCAAGTTTGTGACCTGTGAGGTTGAGGTTGATCGCTTTTGTCATCTAATGTGGAATTAGAGACAAAGATCGTAGTGAAGACTTCTGCCTTATCTGATGAGGATGAGATAACCTCATAGACATTTATGAAAGTAGGCATTGATGCTTTGCCTCTATTGAGAATTTGGATGGAGATTTTCCAGAACTCCCAGGATCCAAGTTATTTGCTTTTGACCTTGGCCTGGACTGCTTGTGCATAGCTGCACTTTGCATTTTTCTAGAACTCTTGCAATGATTGCAAGGTGAGGTGATGAACAACATTCTTGTTGATTACAGCCTCAAAGAGTTTGCTGATGACAAGAGGCTGATGGGCCAAGACAGGGATGAGCACTCACCTCAGGAGCTGTTCATTGATGACACTGTTTCCTGTGATAGATATAGTAGTAGTAGTAATGGTGGTTACAATGAGCTATGGTTGTAGCACATTCAGGAGTGAACCAGGGTTGGCTATTTGGTTTTTGTTGGAATTTTTTCTGGGGGTATAAAACTTTCTATGCCAGAAAGTATCTATAGATGAGTGCAGCACTTCTGGAGGCTCTATATTTGAAGAATGCTGAGAGAGGATCTTCCACTATGTAAAATCTAGAGCAGTCCCAGTCAAGTTTGGAACTTTGGAGTACTGAAAAATCATTGTATGGAACAGCCTGTCAGGGGATGCTTTTAATTTGGCATCAACTTTAATACTAAAAAGTGAATAGTCTGAAGTATCTAGGGGATGTAACACTTCAGTGGAGCATTTTTTAGAGCAGGAAGAGGTCTAGTAGGTTTGGGTGATATTCTGTTGTGTCACAAATACAAGTGGCCTTATCAATGATCTGCATCAGCTTGTAAACAATGGAGAAGTTTTGGCAGTATCTGCCTTCTTTATATGTCAATTATATTTTAGTGCAAAAACATTATCCTTCTGTTACTTTTTTAAAATTTAAAAACTGAACAATCAGTTCTATTTTCTGAATATCTGTAAAAATTTGCTATTATTTTGTTAAATTTTCATTGTGTTAAAAGAAAAAATAGGATGATTATAAATTTTCATTTGAATTCTAAATTTAAATATTTGAAAATTTGGAGAGTTATTCTATTTGGAGTTTGATCTTTAAACTGTTCTTCAGTTAATATACTGTTTACAATGCATTACATAAGCCTTCATATATAAATTTATATTTACACATGAAAAAAAATGCAGATAAGTGGTTTTTATCATCCTCCAAAACACTTGCATAGCTGTAGAAAGAAACATTTTCTTATGCAATGTAAAAGTCAAAACAGCATTAAATAATTCTAAAAGGAAAGATTTATTGCTTTCATAAAACTTACTGGGTTTTTTCTTCTTCTTCCATAGACTTTTCATAGACAATCATCTGTTCTATATTCTTCATTGTTTCAAATATTCTGTCTGCATATTCCCCACTAGAGAAAAAAAATTTAATAAATTAGAATGTACTAATTTTCAAATAGAACTTTCAATTTCAGATTTCAAGAGAAGCATTTATAATAATAATAATAATTGCAATAAATATATAAAAATTGCAACTTACAGGATATTCTGTGGCATCACAGTGTCAATAACTGAATCACTTTTTTTTTCATCAAAAGATTCATTTCTGAAAAGAAAAATAGTTAAAAAAACATTGTTAATAAAACTAAAATTTAAATTAGGAAATTAAGAAAATAATTGGTGTGCAATAAAGAATAATTTGAAATCTATTTTGTAAGGACATTTTTTAAGATAATTTACCAAATTTTACATAAATCTAACCCAAATAAAAGTAGTTAGCTTAACTGAAGTTTTCTGCAATATTTTATTGAAGGGAAAAAAAGTCCACATGAGCCTGAATGGTCAAAACTTCATTTGACAAATCCTCAGTTATGGTAAGGAAAACTTTCTTTAAGATTAAATCAGCTTGGTCTGATTTTAGTTGACATACTTAAACAGATGTTACATTAATGAAACTTATTTATCAATCAAAAACTATTTCCATGTTAAAAAAAAAAAAAAAAAAAAAGCCATTGAATTAGAAAACTCTTCCTGACAACAGCTTGGAATAGACATTTCCACAGTTCTATAAGTTTATTACTGAATACAACATTAAAATAACTTATTAATATCTATCAAAAACAAACTGTTGTCACTGGAAAGTTTTCTATTGAACCAGATCTTCCATACATAATTTAATGATAATGACAAAGTGTTTTGTCAACAAATATCATTTCAAAACAGTGTGTAGACTCCTATTTCATGAATAAATAAATTTGCCTACACTAATATTTCAAGACAAAAACTTGATTAGCCTCTTGGATAACTATGAAATTTTTTTTTACTACCATACCCACTTCTAACAAAATATCCTAAACAGAAAAAAATGTCCTGATATAAATTAATAACAAGTGATACAAACAGAAAACAAGACCTGTTCAAAGAGAAAAGGTCAAAGTACCAAATGGAGACCATGTTAGACATAATGTGTCAATGTTTATATAGTTACAAAAGAAAATATTCAATTTTGCTTAATGACCTTCTCAAAACCACCATTCTGTATTTTAGGTTGAGGTAATCTACATTAAGAAGAGCAGATTATCTGTCCATCATACACTATGCAATGTATGCACATATGTGTATGCACATATGTGTATGTCCATGTTGGGTGTGAGTGACTTACATGTTCTTGTATTATTTAATGTACGGATATACATACATGCATAATTTGACTTAGTTTGAAATAAGACATTGGAATAATACATTCCTCTCTCAATCAGTGTGGACAACCCTTTTCATGGGCTGAGCAATAAAATCAAAGTGGAGTTAGCAAAAATAAAAACTTAACTTCATGTCTGTTAAAATGTCTCTTTGCTTATGTGTGTATATGGCTGTGAAATAACATAAAAAGTAATCAATCTTTAAGTTTTCTTTTTTCTTTCTTTTTTTTTTTTAACAGTAGGGTTCACTCTGTACAATGCCTGAAACCCACTCAAGATAGAGGGTTATGTTAAGGGGTAGTTTACATGGATAGGAGGGAAAGCTAACAGTTGACTCTAGACTCAAACAGCTTAAGGTTGCAGTGATCGGGGAAACAACCTCTAAGCTGTTTAAGTGGAACTTGCTTCTTGTTGATGGAAGTTTAGACCTGGCAGAACCAGGAAATGTCATTCATCTGAGCACTTTCCATGGTAGTAGCAATAGAGCAGGGAGAGATTTGCCACATCCCACCTGTGAGAGAGACGTTGGAGGGTGGAAAATAATTCTTCTCCAACAATGGCTCGGAGACACTTTTGAACTCTATCAAGACTGGAATGTAAGGTCTGGACAGCTACTGCCCAAATATGGCAACAGTGCTTCAATCATTTTATTTACATCTTTATCAACGGAACATATATAGGTGTTCCACTTGAGGTCAGGTGTGAGTTTGAGACCCAATATCCCCTTAAGGCTTTGGGCCTTTTCAAAGAGACATCTGTTCATCATGACTGGTGGTAGTTCAGAGTCTGATCAGTGGTGTAGAATGTAACCAGTTTGGTTTTAGAGGCATTGAATATAACCAGCCAGTTTCCCCCACCACCAAATGAGAATTTAGTATTAGATCAAAAGAGAGGTCAGCTGCCAATCTTTGATCGTCAAGAGTTTTAGAAGTGTGCCTGTATATTGTTGTATCATCAGCCTAGATATTTACAAATGATCAGCATATACTCTTAGGTAGATCATTTATGTACATCAGAAGTGATCCCCTGGAAGATGCCTGTGTTGATCACCAGGGCTTCAGAAAACTTACATAAAGAGACCATTAATAAATTATTTCACTGTTTCTATCTAAGTCTATTCATATCCCTAACATATCAATATCAGCCAAGAACCTGACAGCATAAAGATGAGCACAAATTAAATATCCAGTTATTTATGATAGTGATTTGAGGCTAAACTTAAAAATAAAAAAAAATTAATGGATACAAAAGTGAATTCAGATAAAATAGCATAGTTAATTTCTTGGAAAAAAAAAAAAAATCTGTTTATGAATCCAAAAATATTAAAAAATTATAAGAGTTTATTGTACTTTTTAGAAATTATTCACTAATAAATAAAATTATTTAAAAAAGTTTTTTTTTGTAAATTTCATGGAAATATTTTTAAACTTGAAATCAAATCAAAATATACATACATACACAATTTGAATGAAACTGAAATGAATTTCTGTCTCAAGAGTGCTAATTTCCCTATCCAGCAAAAATACCTGGTTAACTGGAAAAGAATATAAGCAGAAATGTGTGGTTCTTTGAAGTCATTTTTAGGACTCCTGTATTTAAACTGAATATATTAATTTCTAATAGATTCAATATTTTAAAATGAACAAACAATTTAGATTTGAAATTTGATAATCTTGCTGTCAGCAAATTGACAGGTACTGAACTAGTAATAAATAATATGTAAATATTTTAAACATTTCAAGTTGATAGCATACTAAAGGTTAAATGAAAAAAGAAAATCTTATAATCATTACAAATGGCTCTGTTATAGTTGATTAGCTGTTAATCTATTTAAAATAATTACTTTTTTTTTGCAATTATTTTAGAATTGAAATCAAGCAAGTTTGACTTGTATTTTAAGGTCTCTCTTAGAAGAGAAAATCTTGAGTTGCAGTTGAAACAATTTCTTTTAGAATCATATATCACTAGCAGTAGAGCCCGGCATTGCCCGGGGATGTAACAGTAAGAGATAGATCAAGTATCGACCATCATAAAGACTGAAAAATAAAATTGACAAAGATTATTGTTTAAGGTTGACGGACACGCATGTCTTAATTAGTTTTCTTTTCTTTTTTCTTTGTTTTTTTACGAATTGGTCAAACCCAAACTCAAATAAAAACATTGTTTACAATCGTTATGAGTCTATCGATTAATGAATAGAATTTTATTATAAACAATTGTCTTGTAAATGGAATTTTTAAAGCATTCTGAATGTAAAAATAAAGAAAAAAGTGTGCAAGACAATAAGAAATACTACCTGCCAAAAAAAGCGAAGTTTTGTTGAAATCGGTTGAAAAATGTAGGTAGCCTTTCTGTAATCTTTTAGTTTTACAATTTATGATTTTTACTTATTGAAGACAGTAAAAAAAAAAAAAATTGCATATTTTGCTTGTGGTGATTCATAAATAGAATTCTGATTTGAATATATTTTCCACTCGTTTCTAATACAAAAAATATTAACTTTATTTGGGTTTATTAATTTATTACAAGGTAAGTACTGTGTTCTTTCCTTAATAATTATCATCTTCGAAATATTGTTGTTTTTTGTCTATCAGATTTCTTACATCAGCATTTTTAAATTATTTCTTAATACTTTCTTTTAAATATTGAATTAATTTCAAATAGAATCAATGCCTTATTGATCTGCCTTGTAACAAATTGCAAAGGGAATTGTAAAACGGCCCTAAAATGCGTGGAATTATCTTTCCCTAAAGATAAAAAATTATCCGATGTTTCGATTCGTACAATCAGTAGAGATCGTTAGATTATTGTTTAGGTTGACGGACACGCATATCTTAGTTTTTTTATTTATTTATTTTTTTTTTTTTACGAATTGGTCAAACCCAAACATTGTTTTCAATCGTTATGATGAGTCTCTGGATTGAATAGAATTTTATTATAAACAATTGTCTTGTAAATGGAATTTTTAAAGCATTCTGAGTGATAAATAAAGAAAAAAAAGTGTGCAAGACAATAGAAACACTACCAAAAAAAAAAAAAAAAAAAAAAAAAAAAAAAAGTGAATGTTTGTTTTATCGGCTGAAAAATGTAAGAAATCCGATTCCATATATAAATGAACACACACACACAAACAACGTGGGTTTTTTAACACGATGTGAGTTGTCCCCCTTTCATTCTCACAATGTGTCTTAATCGTGTTTTCAAATTGATTTTGTTAAAAAAACAATTTTTTTTCCCATTTTCGGCGCTGTTAGAACCACCACAAGGTAATTTTATGTAGTCCTGTGAAGTTTTGTTGAAATCGGCTAAAAAAATGTAGGAAATCCGATCCAATATATAAACGTTACAGACACACACACACAAACTGCGTTTTATAATAAGTAAGATGAAGAGTTGCCTTTGATGAATTAATTAACTAACAGAGAGAGAAAAAAAAAATTTTGGTCTGTTTATCATGAAGAAATTGAGAACTTTGTCAACATTTTTAACTCTCAACACCTGTGCAATGCAGATCAATGACTGAGAACCAATGTCACATGTTTGCATAAAAATGATTTAATCATATAAGGTAAAAATATTAAAGTTTCAGAAAATAAGGGTAAGTAAATGGAAACATTTCTGAACCCGTTTTATCAGATATAACAAGATTTAAGTAGCAAAATATTAACAGAATTCAACATCAGACAGTATATTTCAAAACAAGATCAAAATACACATTTTTATAGAATTCTTAACACATTAATGCCCATTGTACCATTTTTGGTCAATAGAAATGTAGAATTAATACCGAATCTTTTTTTAAATTTCTTTTAGAAACCTATAATACTAGATTTTCATTTTTATAAATAATAATTCATTTTAATTAAGGGGTTAATTCCAGTGGGTAGAGAGGTGTATACTAAAACACTTGTGGTAATATGATAATTACCAGGTTTTATAAACCATTAAAATGTGCCCCAGCAATATAGCACTGTGTCAAATTTGTCTTTGTCCTAAAATGCCTATATCAGTTTTTGTTATAGATAAGTACAGACCAAGATTGATACAAGAGGATGCTGAAAAGTTCTCAGCTTGATCCACTTTCCAAAATCTGACCAAAGGGCTAAACATCAGAATTATATCTTATCGGTCATGCATCAACGTGGTGAAGGATATCAAAATTTAGACTTTCACACTTAATTTCATCATTAATAAGAAAAAAAAATAATATGAGCATTAGTGGTAATATTTTTTAAAAACTACTGCTTATTTATATTAACATAATACACATGTAAAACATTTAAATATATAGGGCTTATGGCCATATAATGTTGAAAACTGATTCCCATGTGATCACTGAAGTTAAGCAATGTAGAAACTGGTCAGTACCTAGATGGGTGACCACTTAGGAATACCAGGTGCTATAAGCTTCGATGTGTGGGCGGTGTAATGGATAATGGCTTGGAAATGTTAATTGGAGAGTCATTCCAATTCCAGTTGAATTTGTTATATTTATATATGCGTATATACCCTTGGGAAAAGTATGAATCTGCTTCTCTCCCTAGCAGCGGGTTAATTAGTAAGAGCTATATCACTAAATCATTATTGAAAAAAAAAAAAAAAAAAATTCTTACAATCTAAAAATATTTTTTGGCTTTTAATAACCTGAAAAGGGTTGTTAAACCATAGAATTACTTAAATATATAGTTTGAAACCTTCCTTTAATTATAAGTTTCCAAACTGGCAATTTTGTTTTGTCTGTAAGGGAGGGTAAGGAACATCTATTTTATCAGGGTAAACTGCTGTTTAGGAATTATAAGTAAATATAACAAAAACTTATATAGAATTTTTTTTAATATTAATATACAGAACTCTTCCAATTTTGTTTATTCTCTTGCTAGCACCATTAATACAAGACTTTATCATTCATTCCTATTTCAGTTATAGTGTTTTCTAAAAAACCAACAGATGCAGTATACATCCATTATCTGAAATGTATTTAAACACTTTCATTGCTGTGGACATACATATTAGTCTTTATAAAACTTTCATTGCTTGCTGCTGATGTATAGGTACGTTTTCAAAACACTGAAATGTCAGTCTTTAGCCTTTGTGACAAAATATGACTTGCGCTTAATGTTATTTCTAAAACAAGAGAAATATCTTAATGTGTAATATAACTTGTTTTTTTATATCACGTGTTGGGGGAGGTATCATTTAGCTTAGTCTGTAGTATAGAGTATACAATAGAAACCAAAATCACAGCACCAATGAAAATTCACCATCAGCACCTTTATAGTCATTTATTTCCAATAAATTACAATTTCATTTTTTTTTTTTTTTTTACCTCAAAATGGGCTAGCATACAGGCAACATTGAAAGAGTTAACACAACTGAAGGTAAAAAAAATGTGAAATAATGGTCTTTTATGTAAAGAATCTTACTACCATGAGAGAGAAAAATAGAACCTCAAAGTTTATGTCCTGTAACCCTCTTATAATGTGCATTCTATTTAATTGCTTGATTAATCCACTTTTTTTGTTTTGTTGTTATGCTACCCATAACCATATAATCCCCTTTCAGTACCAGGTTTTGTCCAAATGGTACCAGATGTCCTTATTTCGAACAGCTGCTATCAAAATGACCAGTATAGATTTCTTCTATCCTATCTCCACCAATATCATTTTGAATGTCAAGAGGAAGCCTTTGCTGTTGTCAAATTTTTTCCATTTTCCTTATGAATTTTATTTTTATCAAAGAATCAGCCTATTGCTGATCAATGTTATAGAAGATATTACTGAATTTATAGTGCCATAGATAGTTTCTCAAATGGGCTTATAATGACCCATGATATGAGAAGCCTGGATTGCTAAAATTAATTTTTCAGAACATTTTTAATACAAGCTTAATACAGTCTTCTTTTTACTGAATGAATTTTTATTTAATCCTACTGAAGGCATCCTGTGTCTGTTTCTTTCTATACAAGTTCTGTTAAACTGGATTTGTCATGTCTCAGATAATGTCTATCCAATGGGACATACTGCCTTTAGTGAGACAAGGTAAAACTGATAGACAAGGAATCATAATAGAAAGTCTATCATTTAAAGGAAGCTGACAGGTTTTTGTTAAAAGAATGCATAAGTAAGCAACATGTAGATTTTTTAACACCTAGAAATCAATGCTCAGGAGAAAAAAAATTAATTTTAGTAGTTAAGGTTCCTCATATCAAGAATCATTATTATTGTAGTGATTTTAAATCTCATTAAATATGTAACACTAAGATGAGTTTAGTGAATATCTATAGGTCAATTCATGCCACAATAATCACTATAAGTTTGGCCTGATGTTGAGAGCAACAAACTATTCCTTTTTATCACATACACACATTATATATACAAGAATAGGACATAAATCCACATGTTTGGTTCCTCTATGTTAAGGTCTTAAATCAAATGTTCAAGTTCAGAAGACACAGAAAAGAAATTCTTTTTCTGCGGTGAATTAAACTTCAGAAACAAGGAAAACTAATTTCAAATAACACCAAGGGTCATTCTAACAAAAAACTCAAAACTCAGCAAAAGTAGAAAATGCTGTTAACTTAACAAAATTATTTGAACAAGAAATGTAAGTGAACACAAAATATTAAACATCGATACTAATAAAACCTTGACTAAAACCAGGAACAACTTCAAAATGAAGGCATAAGTCTACTTCTACATTTATAAGTTACTGTTGATTGATACATTTGTTTTCTAAGATTTGTCAGCCTTTTTTTAGGATATTTAAAGCCAGAAAATATTTATCCAACTTTACAGTACCTGGTATTCCCAAGCAGTCACCCATCTAGGTACTGACTAGGCTCAATATTGCTTAACTTCGATGATCACACAGGAACCAATGTTTCAATGTGATGTGGCCATAAGCCCATTAAAAGTTATCTAATGTTAGATTTTAATCCTATCTTCAAAACACGTCATAAAACATCTTATGGCCAAATATTTTCTGAATAAAAAAGTAATCTAATACAAAGTGATATAACTGAAATAAATCTGCTCACAAAATTGAATTCGTGTATGTAGTTCATGAATTAAAAACGTGTAATTCAAAGATAGGTGGGTAAGTTTCTTGCTAGTCAAAATAAAAAGAGCAAAGTGAAAATATAGCCAAATGATTTCTATTTTTTGTAGTTAACAAGTGTGACAATATAATGAAAAGAATAACAAAAAAGAAAAAAAATAATGAAAAAGAAAAACATTTGGAAAATCACAAAGTGGCAATCATAGCTGGTTGTCTATTTGGCAAAATACAAGTGCAAAAGTGCTCTAATTTAAGTCAACTTACACTTTGATCATGAGAGACAAGCAGAAAACCAGTCATCAATTTTCCTATGGAGAGTACATGTGGTAAAAAGTACAAACACTTCCTTCATTTCAAATCTGATTTTTTTAATAAATCCAAATTACGTGTGTTGGAAGAGAAATGCAGTTTTTAATGAGGGCAATAATGATTGCAACATTCAAGCATGGCACTGTTAAAGCTGATGGGGGACTGAATGAAGGAAGTAGCGTGCTTGAACTGTTATCATTCAGGTCAAGTGCTCAATTAGAATCACAATATAAAATATCTCTAACAGATCTCCCTGCCCCTCCTCAAAAGTATTTTCTTTATTTTGTTCCTTTATAAATTATTTTTGATATCATCTTTGTTTTCTTCTTTTTACTTTATTTCTTGTGTCCCTAAAAATAACAGATTCATAGGAAATTTTCTTTAACACTGAATGAAAGAGGTTGATATGCAATGTGTGATATTTTTATGCCTCCAAAATAAGCCAGATATCAAAAATATAGGTATATTTATCTGGATTCCCCACTAAGGCAGGATGTGACACAAGGTCATTTTATATGGGGAGCCCATACACATACAGGACAAGAATTGCCCAGTTCCCACAACCACTGTCATGCTGGTGTCAATATTACATTGACCCCACTTCTCTTAGTGCAATAAAGGAGGAAGGTGCTGCCACAAGGTTGGAATCCCCAGGACTGCACACCTTCACCCATTTAAAATAAGAATAACAGCTTACTCCACTTCCATCCAAAAGTGAACTCTTGTGCCAGGTAAGCGTCATAGGTATGTATCCATTTTTTCTAACACTGGATTTTACAAAATGGAGCATTCTGATACAAAGTACATCTTACAGCATCACCAAGATGAATGTGGACTGATCAAAAGATAGGCCTGCAACATAACTTATATAAAAAAAAAAATTTTGATTACCCTTCAGCTTGACCCATTGCTTTTCTTTTTTAAAATCTAATTGTTCAAGTTTTTGACATTTATCCTACAAGCCAAGTGGCTTAAATTGGCCTAGATTATTTTTTTTTGTTTGCCTAAGAAATGTTCAATATCTTTCCTAAACCTACTCCCATTGTTCTATCTGATTGAGCGGTGGAAGCCTTGTATTACTCTTCAACTATATTGCTTAGTCAGAAAGACATTACAGATTATAGTCTTAGCTAATCTAAGATTGTGGTCTTCAACAACTTTTAGAATTTTCATATAATGAAGTACATCACCCTGTCATAATGTAAATATATTTATTCACCTAATTGGGGAATCAGAGGGACAGGAGTTATAAGTATTACTTGATCTAACTAGTTTATATTAGTAAGTTCCAGATTCAGATTTTTAATCTACCCTGTGTCAGTTATTTTTGGTGTAGTTGCCCATAAAACTTCTTGAAATTAAATTCAGAATAAAAATAAAAAACATAATAATTTTAGAAAATTACTTTCAAAATTGTGTAGTCTGTTTCATGTAGAATTCCTTGAATCTTATTAACAGTAGATAGATGGCTTTTAGCTTTCATGTTTACGAACAAGAACTACAAAATAATTAGTTTTGAAAAATGAAGTAAAATTGATAATTTTTGTAGGGAAGACATGTTCCTCCAATTTAGAATTTTTAAATCTGAGCAAGAGGCACTTATGATGACAATTTAATTTTCTAATACAAAATAATATGATCTCTGAATTTCTGAGATGGGGAGTTGTTATTTACATTTGGATTATTGTCCTCATCTTTGTTGTTGTTATGTTTTGGCTGTTGTGACCTCTAGCATTCATCAGGTGTATGTTGATTCAGGTAACCTACAAGGGATTCCAAACAAAGCCTTTTATTTAATCTATGGGGGTAGACTTTTCTTGTTCTACTACCCATGTCTAGGGATAATTCATCTAGTTCTTATTTAGTCCTGCTCAATTATTGCTCACCCTGTTTCCACAGAGTCCAAGTACACACTAGGACAATTCTTTGTGGAGAACTTGGAGAACAATATCCTATTGGATTAAAGCATTAGTTTGTGAATTTGGTGACATAATAATTGTGAGTTCAATTTCTGGACCAACTAGTGCATACAGGGTGAGTAATAAATGAGTAGTAGTAAAAATAAGAACTAGATAAGATGTCCCTACAAATGGGTAGTGGAATGAGAACAATCTATCCCCATTGATTAAAGGATTCAGTTCAGAATTCCCTGTAGAACTGATATACACCTGATGAAGTGAAGACAGCACAATGACCCAAATGTTGTGATAACAAAGAACAGATCCTAATGTAAACAGCATAAATAAGAATATGATCTTTTCTAATTCACTGAAACCTAAATTCTCACAACTGACAAATATAACAAAGTTATAAGCCCTATCATTCATGTGAGAGACTTTGCTTTAACCAATTGCAAAGCTTGCCATCAAACAAGAGAATAGAAAATTATATATTTAAGAAAAATTTGCTTATCAGTTCAAGTCAGTCGAACATTTCTCATAGTCAAAGATTAGTTACTGTCCTTGAGCTGTTGTCAGACTATTGCACAGCTGTCACCAATCACTTTAAATCCAGTAAACACTCCCTTTCTTATGTATTTATTTTTATAGTTTCTGACTAAGACAATCACAGATTTATTTTGTCATGGCATTCAGCTTTCTATAATGAAGTTACATTAAAATGTTCAGAAGACTAAATACAAAATCTATGCAGAAATACAAATAAAAAGCATTATCTTTTCAAGGAAAATAGTTTTATATAAGTTTATATTTCTCTTTAGTGTCAAACAATAAATAAAAGCACAAATTGTATAAAAAAAAATTTTAAAAAAAGAACTGCATATACACAATAAGTACAAGAATGCATAACCTATTACAATGGATATTTTCAAGCAGTAAATGAAGCCAATGATTAAGACATGTCATATTGCATGCGTACATAATTATACCATTGTACAATTTTTGTTGTTCTAATAAATATTTATTATTGAAGATAAATCCATACGTAGAGTTGTCTATTCCTATGAATATTATTCACCCAATCTCCACACCAAAAGAAAGAAAAAAAGCACCATAGCTCTGCAAGAATGGAAGAAAGTAAATATATATTTTTTTTTTTTGCAGGGAATCACAACATAATCCACTAGATGATACAACCGTATATAGCACCACAACCCCCAGGGACACACCCAGCAAAATTCACATGGGTATAAGTTCATACCTGTAGGGATGGAAAATCCAACATTAATGCAAATAATTAAATTGATGAGTGATTCATTTCCTATAGCTTATCAACCAACCCTTTACAGGTTATTTAAAGCCAGAAAATATTTTCAGATTATAAGAATTTTTTCAGAGATAGTGATTTAGTGATACAAGTCTTACTAATTAACCCATAACTGAGAGGAGAAGAGGTGGACACATACCTTTCCCAAGGTTATCTGCGCGTAAATAAATATAACAAACCAACAGGAATTGGAACTCGACTCTCCAATTAACAATTCCGAGCCATCATCCATTACATCACCTCCAAAGTTACAGCACTTGGTATTTCCAAGCAGTAATCCATTCTAGGTATTGACTAGGATCAATGTTGCTTAACTTTATTGCTTGTATGAGAATCGGTGTTTCAATGTGATGTGGTTGTAAACTTAAATTGTTGAGAATAATTATGTGCTGAAAAATTCTTATACCAAATCACTTCAGAAGAGCTTCTTGGTCAGCCCAAGAACTTTTCAGCACCCCCTTACAGAGGTGAGGATTTGCTTAATTCACTGCTATAGTCAATTAACATGTCATGTAGGTAGACACAGCAGGGATAAATGACAAACTTCCTGAATATCAACTCTGTAAGTATTGATTGACCAAGTAAAAATCACAGGTTACATACCAATTGTTCTTCATTGTAGATTTTTGTAGGTATTCAGGAGGTGAAATTGACATTGTATAACATCTTGGTCAATAAATAAGCAACAGAGCATAAGGTAAAGAGAACTTTTTTTGTTTGCAGTGAAAAAGAAGAAGAAAAAAAAAACTCATATTGAGAGAGGAAAAAATACATATAAAAATGTATCCTTATGTAGTATCAGTTAATCAGAAAAATACAAAGCCAATCTGACATTTAGGTTAGACATAATATAGAAATTCTAAAAAAACTATAGTTGATTATGGATGTGTAGGTAAGGTGATGGATATCAGTTCAGAAAGTGAAATTGGTGTATCAAGTTCAAATTTCTGCCTAGTCTGTTGCATTCACTTTTACACAAATGCCCCTGGGAAAAGCTTAAATCTATCTCTTCTACCCTAGCTATGGATTAAATAGCAGGGTAGACTGGGTTCTCTAGCCTTGGGTGGCAAGCAGTCTTAAGAATAAAATGCAAAACTGAATTCCAAACCATAGAGAATGCAACAGGAAACCACTCCACTATCTTTCTCAAGAATGCATGCCAATTCACAGACAATAAAGAAAAAGCTGTGGAGAATCATGATCAACAACATTCTGAAAGGAAGTGGGATCATAAATTAAATGTTTATGACATTTTAATATTCATTAACAATTCTAGGTAAACCTGTACTTTTTGATGTTATTAAACATCCATTTCAGTATTTTGTCTTAATACTAAATTATTTAACTATTTGATTTCTATTTTTACAAAGTAAAATTCATGCAAAAATTACAATTAAAAATGCTACATAGAAAAATAAAATTTTGATATTAAAGTGTTTATCATTAACTGGAGCAGAAATTTTCATCATTCACGGATGAGCCAGAGAACTATAATAGTGGAAATTCCTATCATCCACAGTGAATGGGTTAAAAATCTCAGATTACCTTATACTTGAAAAGTACATCTTTTTCATGCAATCATTGAAAAATAAGTTCTCATGGTTTGCTGCCTTTTCATGATTTCAAGTTATTCTTTGAAAATAAGCCATATGTAACATGATTAGTTTTTAGCTAAGAATTAACTATAAAACAATTAAAAATATGCCATCAATGCTTTTAATATATAGTAATTATACCACAAGCTAATTACTCTTCAGTTTGTAAATTTAATTATGCTATTAAGTCAAGAGTTATAGACAACTTCACAGGAATCAGACAATGATAATGCTTTTTCTTTCTTAATGTAACAATGATTTTCTGCCTTTTTTTTTTTTTTTTTTTAAAGAGCCTTTAAATAGAAAAATTAAACTAAAAATTGAAACAATAGATAAGAATGTTGGAATTAGACATAACTATCTTATTCTTTTTTATCCATACTGTCAGAAATATTTATTTGGCTAGTTTAGAAAATTGCTAAATAGGTGAGATGGAGTAGTAGCCATGTTAATGAGAGGAAAAAAAAAAGTTAGAGAGAGGAAAAAAAAACAAACCTTGTCTACATATACAGAATTCAAATTTCAGTCAACACAAAAATTAAAACAATGTTTTATTCTTTATCCTTGTTGATAGAATTTTTTTTTTAACCATTTCACTCCAAGAAAGACAGGAATGCCACTAGTATGCAGGGAGGGTTACAGAGAGTAAAAGTGACAGAAAAGACAGAGCACAAGGAAGATTGAGGAGAAGAGGAAAGATGAACAGGATTCAAAAAGTTAGCTGATGATTGATGTTGCATTTGAATCTTTGAAGATTGTAGTTATCAGATAAGCAAGAAATCAGAAGGGATTTCCACAAGAGAGAAGTGCAAGAAAAGAAACTGTTAGAACTGGTGGTTGCATTTAGCTATATGTGAAATCATTACAGAGAATGAAAATGTTTATCAATTACTTAATAAATATATAGGTTGCATAGACCACGAGTTATTCATTATTACTTAGTTAATATATAATATTTTCAGTGTTTCATCAACTATAAATAAACTGCACTGTCATTTAAAAAAATAAATAAAAATCACACATCAAGATTCCCTTAAAACAAAAGCACACACTGTATGAGTGGTTGTCATTTCTAAATCTTTTCTCAATGACTTGCTCTCTTCTACAAATAATTTCATTCATTCATCTGCTTCAACCATTACTGTCCTCATTTGTAGACAAAGTAAACACTTCATCCTCTATAAATAGAGACCTTGACAATGTCTCTTCTGATGTGTTATCAACTTTATTTTAATTAATTTTCAATCGACCCACTACTCTTCAATGATAACATTTGACTCACACTGCTGGGACAGAAGCTTGATGACCAACAAGCCAGAGATATCCATTACTGGCTGGAGAAACTTATTACTAAACTAGCCTTCTCTAAATACAAATAATTAATGATATACTTGTGATGTAAATATGAATTTAGCATGCCCACCCTTAAAGGTAATTCAACAGATTATTGATAAAATTAACTAATATAAAACATATGTATTCATTTCTTTATAATAAAATTAATGTTTTTATAATACTTTTAAATGCCAAGAAAAATAAAAAAAAAACAAAAAAAAAACAATTTTCTTTATAACAACATAATGCAAACAGATGAAGACACTTAACTTTTACTAGTTCTAATATTTACCAAGACTAATACATTTTGGGGGCTCAAGATCATAAGTATAATTTAATGAAGAAATATATTTAAAAATAAAAATATCTCAGCTAATCTTACTCAGGGACATAATTTTGGAATTGTTCAATATAGTGGAAAAATTATTTTGAAGCAATTTTAAATATCTAATATCTAGGCATTTAACATACTGTTTTTTTGCGTATAATTTTGAATGGTAAATTAAAAGTAAAAAAAAGGCAGTCATATTATACACAAGTACACATTTTCAGGAATTTTTACTTTGCTTAAAAACCTCATTTAAAAAAAAAAAGATTGCAAATATACTCAGCACAATAGATAATAAAACACAAAGTAGACAGGTGTTGATAACAATAGTTTACAAAAGGTATTTTTGGCAATATTTGTTCTTTTGGAATCAGCATAATTGAATGTCTTTTGTCTCAAAAACAGGATATTCACTGAAATCAATTAAAACAATAAGGGGAATACCAAAGGTATATCATGTTTTGATAACATTAATGTTATAACAAAAGCAGTTTTACCTGATAATTTTTAAATAAGTTTAGAAACGGAAATTAGAAGAAACACATAACATCCAGTTCATTTCTATTCTTTAATATAATGAAAGATTAAATATTTTAGTGAAATATATGTACGATATCAAGATTTTAATGGATAATATGGTACAACTTTTCAAAAGAATTTACATAGGGATGGCTGTACAATTGGGCCGTATTATATTTATTCTGCTTTTAGCTTCAGAAACACAGGATTGTATTAAAGTCGAGTTGCATTATACACAAGAAAATATGGTAAGTTGCAGTTTGGCATCTTGAAAAATAAATTTTTTTCCTTGAAGTAGTACTTACATCTTCTGACAGAGAAGACTCCTTATAAACTTATTTTCTTTATTTCAATGACTACAGTCCACCGTGAAGAATATTGGAAACAATATAAGCAAAAGAAAAGAAAATAGGCTTCTTTGCCTTATTTTTTAAGTAGGGATATGATAAACAGAAAGGAGTAAATCTGGTCTCCGGAAAGTCAGACTATGAGATGAAGGCTTTATAGGTTAAAATATAGTGACAGCTTGTTCCTCTGCTTAGTCCAAAGCAGAATTAGAAATACCAGTAAAAAAAAGTACAGCTACAGTTTTAGTAAATGTCAGAAGCATGTTGTTGGTCAATAAAATTTTTTTTTAAAAATGACTATTTTTAGCTTTGGTTGAGTGAACACCACTTATTCTTCAATACAAGAAGAGTGCCAGCACTTGTAATTACTTGCCCATCATAACAATGGAATTCTCTTGACCTCAGTCAGGGTAAACTTTCCATCCCGCAATATCTGAAATGGGTCCTTTAAGTGACAGGCTATTCTCAACCAAAATAAACCAAACAAAAACACTCACTCTTCCTTACGTTTTTAAATGAGTCTATCACAAGAAATCCCTTTTTCTATAATCATTCATAGTCATCATTGCTGCAAACAATACAAATATTTGTGTTAGGCAAAGCTTATAATTATAATGCATAATATAAACTTTTAATGAAAGGTACAAAGTAATTAGTAATTAAGAAAGGGATTGGAGATATTTTGGTTAATAAAAGTAAACAGGCCACAAATAATAATGATTTTAACTATTATTCACTGGAATGCTACAATTTGAATGACAGAAAAATTCTCAGAAGAAATGGTTGAATTATCAAAGCCAGTGTAAAGACTTGCTGTTCTAAGAATATTTCTGATTAAATGATCATCAGCAAACTAACTGTTACTCCAAGAAATAAAAAAATTTAAAAGGAAGTTTAATGGATAATCCTCTAGTCCAAGAAGAAATATTAGGGATATTAAATGCTGCACCCTTGTAATTAAAATGCTTAACAAAAATCACTAAACAAAGTAGGGCCACTGTATATTTTATTTAATTAAATACATAAAATGGTCTGCAATTATACATTTGTAACTTTATAATAAAAAAAGCTACACTACTAAGTTTGCTACTAGATTGGCAGCTAGGTCTCACCATTTTACCGTTGACTTAACTAGATACAACCTTCCCTTCTAACAGTTTCTTTTCTTGAAATTCTCACCTGTGGAACTCCCTTATGATTTCTTGCTTTTCTGTCACATATGATCTTCAAAAATTTAAATGCAACATCAATCACCATCTTCCATTTTCCTGAACCTTTTTCCTTTATCATCCTCTCATCACTAAAGTCTTTTCTTCCTCTTTCACTTTCTGTAACACTGTGTCTTAGTGGCATTATCACTTTGCTTGGGGTAAAATGATATAAAAAATAAAAAACTCTATAAAATAGTATCACTCTTTTTTTGGAGGAGGAATTGAAATTGAATCAAGAATCCATTTAAAGAGAAAATAAAAAAAAGGAAAAAGAAAAAAGGCCATTTAGAAAATAGGTTGCAAATACAACATAAGACCAACTAATGACAGTAGGAAGATTATACTGCATCAATTTTCCAAGCAGGGGAGGGAAGGTGACTACGTTGAAATCAGTATTTTAAATGTTTTTTTTATTTTTTTCTATTCTAATAGGAAATATTAATATCTCATTCTGAAGAGATGTCCACAAAGTTTACATTCTTTACAGAACAAAGTTAATAAATACCGAGAAAGAATAAAAATGAAAGCCATCTTAGTAGAAGCAGATAAAATATCAGAAGTATATAGATTTCTAGTGAGAAAATCACATAAGCAATAATAAAAAAGACTTTTTTTTCACAATCTGAATTTTGAAGATTGGGCATTGTTATTGCACAATGATTCTTTCAGATTTGAATCTTCAGAATCCATCATGTATTTGTGGGTGAAATAATAACTGTCAGAAAAACTTACCAACTAGAACAGAAGAAGGGTAGGATCACATTAAGTGCTTCAGTGAAATGTTTTTTGGGGGGATGGGGGGGTGGTACACTTAGGATCAGTTTCTCACATTGTTCTTGGAAAAAGTTTGAACTAAATGAGTAAATGGAAGTTGGAGAGAGAAAAAATCAATTAGAAATATGAACATTCTGAAAGAACCCTTGTTACTTGAAAAACAAAGCACTGCCTAAATTCTGAAATTTTATTTACTATTTATTTATTCCTCAAATGGGAGTAGATATGTTCACGCATTGTCCAGTTCACATTCCTTCCTGTAGTGAAAAAGGGAACAAAAATAATCACCCACCTGATTGCAAATGGTAGCGTATATGTTCTGCGTGCAAGGTTTATTTTTTTTTGACTGGAAAAAACATGGCTGCCCCCAGCAAGCTTATATTGCGAATGGTCACGTATCCTCACACGAACGGTCGCGTAAAACCACAGAAAGTGAATTCACGCATGCAAATGAAGGAAGGCAGAAAAGGAGATAAAAATGCCGAACATTCGTCTAGGACCTCCCAAGGGTTTGATTCCTCTAATGGCTGTCGTACAACATACCAAAGGCAATGTGCGCCCAGTGATGGACTACAGGGAGCTCAACGAATACGTGGATGCCTTCACTGCGGATGCAAACATATGTACAGCCAAACTGAGGGAGTGGCGTCAGCAAGGAGTCAATGTGGCACTGCTTGACCTGCGGAGGGCTTATTTACAAGTAAGAGTCCACGAATCTCTCTGGGCATTTCAGACGGTACTGATCAAGGGGAAAAGATATTGCCTCACGCGGTTGGGCTTCAGGCTAAATGTGGCGCTAATGATCATGAAGGCTATCGTCAGTACAGTGTTGGCACAAGAAGAACAGAGGAAGAAGGCAATGTCATCCTACATTGATGACATATATGTAAATGAGAATGAATTATCTGCAGACGAGGTCAAGACTAAGTTGGAATCCTTTGGTTTAACTTGTAAAGACCCTGAGCGCCTAAAGCATGGAGCTAAAGTGCTATGTCTTAAGGTCTGGGGGGAGTGTGACACTTTACGTTGGAAGTGAGGAACTGCAATTCCAGAACCCCCGGCTGAGACGCACCGTATTTTCCTTGTGTGGGAAGTTGATGGGCCACTTCCCTGTTTGCGGCTGGCTGCGTGTGATAGCTGGAGTCCTAAAGAGACGCATGACCATGAAGACCTAGGGATGGGATGACCCAATCGATGACGTCTCTCTCATGCAAGTCGTGGAAGAAGTACTGGCGAGGGTCATCCGTGATGACCCTGTTCGAGGTAACTGGAGTGTATCTGGAGAAGAGATGAACGCATGGGTTGATGCAAGCTCATTGGCAACTGGCGTGGTGTTGGAAAGACATGGTGACATCCTGGAGGATGCATGCTGGCTTCGTCTGACAAACGACACTCAGCATATAAATTTAGCAGAGCTTGACGCCACGGTGAAATGGCAATGGCACACCCCGCCATGTGAAAGAACTTCGCATGCATGACGAATCAGCCATTACGGGGGAAGACAAAAGTGACATCTGGTAGCAAAATGAGGGTCAAAATGACTTGTGGATCGGTAGGCCAACATTCATCTGCACAGTCAGTGTCTGAGGAAGATACTGAAGATGAGAATGACCAAATTAGTGGAGATAGAAGGAATGTGGGAAAGAGCACCCTACACCTCTGAGAAGAAGCACCCAGAGGAAACGAGCGCAATCCCCATGCAATATCTGTGATCATGAGATCAGGGGGGGAGTGTAGTGAAAATTGGAATGAAAATAATCACCCACCTGATCGCAAACGGCAGTGTATATGTTCTTATATTAGCAAGCTTATATTGCGGGTGGTCGTGTAAAATCACGGAAAGTGAATTCACGCATACAAATGAAGAAAGGCAGAAAAGGAGATAAAAACGCCGAACACTCGTCACTCAGAAAACGAAAAAAAAATCTTTTGCAATGTTGAAGATGAATCGTGTAAAGGAGAAAGCAGAGGCTCAGGAAGAGATTATTGAGTAAATTGAAGGAGTTTGTCAGTCGTTGCAGTTTTACACCAGGTGCACCAAGAGAATAGTGTGTTTGTTCAGGAAGTTTGACAGTCGTCACGGATTTGCACCCAGTTCACTTCCCAATCTTTTGAACAGGAGTAGAGGTTCATCCCTTGTTTCCAGTTCAAGATCAGGTTTCTGGTTCCTTCTAAAGCCTACTATACTTCCAAAGTCTTCACTTAAACTCTGAAACTTTATTTACTATTTGTTATCTTTTTTTTTTTTTTTTCAATAGGAGTAAATAAGTTTGCCTATTGTCCAGTTCACACTCATCCCCAGATTTTTTACCTTGTTTCCTGCTTAGGATTGGATTTCCAGTTCCTTCTAAAGTCTTCTCATTTTCTTAGTAGCATTATTGCCTTGCTTGGAGAAAAACATGTAAAATTTAAAAATCTTAACTCTGATGATACTACCAATGGCAATGTATAGTATTCAACTGTAGGCATTGAAAAGTATCCTTTCACTTCTTTTGGAAAAAAAATGTTATTTAATCTAAGTAACTTTTCATTAAAAAATGGAAAAGCAAAAACAAAAAAAAACAAAAAGCAAAAAAAAAAAAAAAAAAAAAAAAAAGTGAAAACGAGAAATAGAAACGAGAAACAAAAAGAAACCGAGAAAAAAAAGAAACAAAACAAAAAAAAAAAAAAAAAAAAAAAAAAAAAACGTGAAAAAAAGAAAACAAAAAAAAAGCCATATATTTTATATCAGTTGGGTTCAAGTCAAAATATAATTTACCATGAAGTATTTCTACCACAAAAACAACTGTAATTGTATATTTAAAATAGGCTGTTATTATCATTATGCAATAATTCTTTGACTGGGCATTTTTAACTGTACTCTTGAACTATTTCCAAATTTTTGTCATATTTATTAACCTTCAAGAAATTTTGAACTCATCCTTTTATTTCATACATTTTATTTCTCATGTTAAGTGTCCTTTCTAAGGATATGACAATAATAGAGTCAGAAATCCCAAAGAAATACACACACCTAGTTGAAATAAAGAACTCCATTCAAGATTACCTGAAGGTTAGTAAATGTGACAGGACACCTGAGAAAGGCTTGAAAGTAAAGTGGTCTAAAAATTGTACTAAAAAGAATTATGACAATGCTAACTGAAAAGAAACATTGATTGATTCATTTTCTATAGATTATTGATAGATTATCAACCCTTTGCAGGTTATTTAAAGACATAAAATATTTTTTAGATTGTAAGAATTTTTTTTTTGGAGGTAATGTTTTGGTGATACAAGTCTTACTAATTACCCCATAACTGGAGAGAGAAGAGATGGATTCCTACCTTTCCCAAGGCCATTTGTGTGTAAATGAGTATAACAAACCCAACTGGAATTGGAACTTGGTTCTCTCCAATTAACAATTCCAAGGTGCTATCCATTACATGCCGTATGTCTCAGAAAGAATCAGATTCCAAAATAAAGTAATGCTATCAAATCATGACCTTTGACATTGTTACACACAATATATAATTTGTAAATCCTGAAAACACTTCAATGTAAAACTACATTACCCATTATTTGTGTATCAAATCAATCTTTGTTGAATGAATTTGTCAAAAACTGAACAAAATGTGTACTTTTTCTTAAACTTTTGTTACAGCAAGAAACAGGAAATTTAAACTAACAAATGAATGCTAGTGGCTATAAAATTTAATGATACATTATGAGTTTGTTCTAAATATAGAGTTTTTTTTCACCTTTGTATTAACTAAAAAAATATGCTTTATAATCAGCTGTTTTTCAAGTCTGTCTGTTAAGAGTTGCTTGTCTTACTTGAAAATTTCAAACTATTATAAAGCATTAACTTACCCAACCATATTATCCATTATATTAAAACTCTCACCAATCTTCTGTTCAACACGGGATAAGGAAGGATGGTTAAAATACTGCAAAAGAAAAATAATGTTTGCATACATGAAGCAATAAAAATGTAAAATCAGTAATGCAAGACAGTTTCTGTAACATGTATCAAGAGTTGTTTTGTCAACATCTATAAATGTGCAGACAAAATTGTAATCTCAGTGGCAAATAAAAGAAAATTAATAAACAATAAAAACTGTCAGGAAAAATGCAAGATATCAAGTAATCTAAATGGAACTTGAAAAATAAACTGAAATCCATGATTGAAACAGATTCAGGAAGCAGTAAAGAGAAAAGTCAGATATAAACAGGGTAAACAATTATTAGGAATGTCCAAAATTTTCCAGTCCATATATATATATATATATATATATATATATATATATAGAGAGAGAGAGAGAGAGATAGGGAGGATATGTTTATTTAAGCAGCATATCTTCATTCAAGCAAGTTTCATTGAAATATAGACATGTTATATCTATTTATTTTTATAATCATCCTTTCTAGTTCTCTAACCAGTTTTTTGATGTTCAGATGAAATTTATCAAGGAAGGTGTCATGGTTTTTTCATACCCAAGTACTTTTGATCTCCTCCAAGATCATCCTCAGAGGGGAATTACAAAGACAAACTTATTGTAATTGTGATCATTGTGATTTTTAAAAAAAACGTGTGAATGCACTCTATTATAATTATTTGAAAATTTTTAATTTATCCATTGTAGC
Organism: Acanthosepion pharaonis; assembly: GCA_903632075.3. Taxonomy (NCBI): domain Eukaryota; kingdom Metazoa; phylum Mollusca; class Cephalopoda; order Sepiida; family Sepiidae; genus Acanthosepion; species Acanthosepion pharaonis. The sequence goes on from CAHIKZ030003957.1 coordinate 1,890,154, forward strand.
TATGGAATTTTTGCAAAACAATATATATGGGATTAATACAAATATAAAATTTGTCACTTAGTTTATTGATGTTATATCCAGCACCCAGACTCCAGTTTTGTAGGCGAACCATTTTCTGTAATCATTTAGTCCACTTGTCAGGAGGTTATCAGTGATTGATATAATTCAAATGACTTATCTTCCAACTTGAAGTTTTGGTGATACACTATTGTGCTTGTTAGGGTCACAAATCTATTGAATTCATTAACAGATATCATTTGTTTATTTATCATCATTATTATCTTTAAATAAATAATAAATGTAATATCTTAATAAATTCCATAGATTCATCTTACTCTGACAAGCAGAATATATTTGAATCTTCAAATTAGAACTTCTATTTATACATTAATCATTATTGCCTGTTAGTTTTAATACCGAGCACTTTATTTGCAAATATCTGCATGCTTTAAATAGGTTAACAATATTATTATTATCCTCTCTCGTGTGTGCGTGTATAAGTATATATACAGGTGGTGTAATGGATGGCTGGTCAGAATGAGACATCAGTGATCAGAGTTTGAATTCCAGTCAAATTCATTACATTCACTTACATGCAAATACCTTTGGGAAAGGTATGAATGTATCTATTCTCACCTCTAACTATAGGTTAAATAGCAAAGCAGCTGGACTCTGTTGCTGTGGTTGGCAGTTTCAGTGAAGGACAACTCTGAATTTAAAACAATAGGTGATCCTGATGCTGTAGAGATACCTTAAGTGAAATCTCTACCCAATTTCAACCAAAGCACTTTATCCATTGGACAAATGTTGTGCAATGATCTATGTATTGGATTATGCACCTATTGCATTATATAGCCAGCAACCTATCTTTTGTTAAATATGACAGACAAGGAAAATTTATACACAGAGAGAAGCATTAGTTATTTAAATGAGACAAGTAGCATTTTCTTCAGATAAGGGAATCATAAAAAGGAAGATATACAGTAAATATAAAAAAAAAAAAAAAAACTTGCTTTCATTCAATTGATAAACAGAGTAAAACAGGATATTGGTTAAAAATTTGTGATAATAAATTTCAATGAGGCAATGATTAATCTTTGTTTTATGAGGAAGTATCCAGTTGATGTTGCTTGAGAGTTTTTTGTGTTACCAATATTATTTGGCATCTATGTCAAGTTAACTGCTTTATAAGCACTCCACTGATAGTCACAAACTATTGACAAGAACTTTGTTAATAGGGACTGCAGGAGGTGTCAGTATCTGACTTTACCACTTTTCTCCCCCAGACCATGCTCATAATTTGCTAAAATATAGTTAAGGTATGCTATATTTATGGGTTAAAGTGATAGAACATGTTCTAGATGATGGCCTATAGGTAAGATATCTGATGTCAAATGAGTCGGGTTTTGATCCCGGCTTGAAGCAATTGGATGTCTAACCACACTGAGGAGCTGTGATACAGCAAAACAGTCTGTATGGATGACTACACATATGTCTTATATATATATATATATATATATATATATATATAAGACATATCTCAGAATAATTTAGACAAATTTTGTTGACTTATTTTCAATAGGATCCTCTCATGCTCACGGACAAGCTTCTTAGTATCCTTATTAAAGTAAGAGAGAAAATTACCATGTTGATACATATTGATTTATTCAGAATACTTTCAACATTAGCACAATGTCATCATCAGGGTGTTGTTTTTTCTTAAGACAAAATTGTTGTGTTTATCTGAAAGTTAAATTTTTGATGACATTGTGCTAACGGTGAAAGTACTCAGAATAAATGAATATGTATCAACATGGTATTATCTTAATGAAAACATGCTGCCTATATATATATATATATATATATATATACACACACACACACAGTGGGATTGAATAAGTGATCGTACACATGAAAACATTTCATATTTTTTATTTGTAACATATTAACAAAACAGGAATATATCTACTGTATCAGATTGCATACTAAAAATGTATACATATAAAACTAAATAATATTCCATGGTTAAGAAAATATAGCAATATTTAAATTTTTAGGGGTTTAAAAAAAATGATCGTACAGCAAAACAAAAACATGTTTTCTCCATTTAATATTTTGTACCAAAGCCTTTATTAAGTTAAACAGCAACCAATCTCTTCCTGTAGTCTTTAATTGACGATTCGCATACTTTAGTAGGTATTTTGTCCCATTCTTCTTGAGGTTTTTGATGTTTGTTGGACCTCTATCACGGATCTTATTTTTCAAAAACCACCATAAATTCTCTATTGGATTCAAATCCTGACTGGCCATTGTAAGATGTTAACGTTGTTATTAGCAAGCCCATTCTTTGTACTTTTAGCAGTATGCTCGAGATCATTGTCCTGCTGGAAGATCCAATCAGGAAGAAGCCCAAGATTCTCTACAGAAAGCGATAAATTTTCACTTAGGATTTGTTGATATTTTTCTGCATTCATTCTACCATCTATAATTGCTAGTTTGCCAACAACTCGCATTGAAAAGCAGCCCCAAACCATGATACTACCCCCACCAAATTTGACAGTCGGTATGGTGTTCTTGAGTGCACATGTTTCTCTGTCTTTCCTCCATACATGATTCAGGGAATTGCGACCAAACAACTCAATTTTACTCTCATCTGTCCAAAGAACTCTTTCCCAATAAGAATTTTCCTTATCTTTATGCTCTGTCACAAATTTCAACCTGGCATCTCTATGCCGTTTCAGAAGGAGTGGTGTCTTTCTTGGGGAGTGCGACTTTATACCATCTCTGCATAGTTCATTACTAATCATTTGCTTAGTTACGTTAACTAATGACAAACTCAGATCATTCTGATGGCCATTAGGTTATTTTGGATCTGTCACATCAACTTTCGTAATCTGAGAGAGATCTTCCTGGGAGCACTGGGTCTGCCTTTGTTCTCAACAGTATTACATCTTAAATCTTGCAATAAATGAACCAATTGTTGAAAAAGGTATGTTCGTGTCACTGGAGATGTTTCTGTAACTTTTTCCATAGCTTAATAATTAGCTCTTTTTTTAGCACAAGTCATTTCCTTACATCTAGCCATTATTAGAACTGTTATCAGTGAACAGTGGCTGCAGAATGATCCAATTTTGAACTGAATGTTGCAATAGAGTTACTGAGAATATTCTAGAACAGTTTAGAATCTTCTACTATGAAGTACAACCAGAATCTACCGTATTATAATGCAAAATTGATAATGTACAAACACTTTTTACACTATTTGAAATATAAAAATTTGTATAACTATCACTTATCGATGAATTTCTAATTTTAAGTTGCAGATTCTGATTCTATGCCCCAAAATACATATTTAACATTGTTATTCGAGGTTTTCATTCACTATAAGTGAGAATAACAAGCATTTGTTTGCTGTATGATCACTTCTTCAACCACACTGTGTGTGTGTATATATATATATATATATATATATATATATATATATGAGAGAGATTTTATATTTAAGCTTGTAAGTAAAAGAAAAAACAACTCCTACAACAAAACATGTTATTTTTTTAAGTACCTACCTACTTAAAGTAGAACTGATACTGCTGGTGAAGCCGTGAGGGTCAATTTGGAAGAAACTCAAGTATCATGGAAGTGTGTTTAGTTGTAGAAGTGCTATATACTGCATTATCTTTTAAAATATATATATATATATATATATATATATATATATATATATATATATATATATATATATATATATATATACACACACACACACACACGTGAGAGAGCACAAAAAATTGCATGCTACTTTAAAAATCTTTTATACTGATTGGAATTTTCTTTGTTGAAATATTGGAAGTCAATTTCTGTTGCTAGTGCATTTTTGTAGTAATTTCTTATGTTTATTATATTTGTTAGATTTAGAGCTTTATGATAGCATAAGATATTTTTATTAATTAAATGTGACTCTTGTTAGTTATAGGTTTCATTAACTTCCATTAAATTGAAACTATGTTATACAAACTTGCTCAGAAAGAGAGCTGACTGGTAATTCCATTAAATTAAACAATTTAAACATTTCATTTAAGCTTTTGTTTCTAATTTTGGTCATTTTTAGCCTATCCTTAAAAAAGAAATCTCAACCTTTTGAGAGTCAATTTGATAAGGGTTAGAATGACATTGTGGAAGACTTAAAAGCAAGCGCTGAATACAAATGTCTGGTTGACTGCATAAATTTAATGTTAAAAAACAAAGTTGGAAATGAAGGAATTCAGTGCAATATCAACCAGCCAGACATAAAAAAACCTTGCAATTTGGTAGCATTACCTAAACCAATATATGCAAAACCAAAATGTTTTCACATGTATATCAAAGGCCTTTTTTTTAAAATAAAACTTCCTTATTTACATTGGAAACTCATTCAAATATTTGCAAGAAAAATAAAAGTTAGTACAAAGAACACATTACATCCTACAAATTCAAGCATTCATGTAGACATGTGCAATGTGGTGTAATGGATAACTTAATGGCTCAGTTGAATTCCAGTTGGGTTTGTTACATTCAATTATGTGCAAATACCATTGGGAAAAGTATGAATCCATCACTTCTTTCCCCAGCTATGGGTTGAATAGCAGGACAAACAGGGCCATAAACCCTATATTTTCACAACCAGTGTCCCACAGAAAGAAATGGCAGCCTACTTCATGAAAATCTCCTGCCTACTCAGTCATGAATCAAAAGAGAGGTGGATCACCCAATCGTGTATCACTTGACTTTATTAAGGTAGCACAAAATCAAAATTTAATAGCCATATACTTTATATTTTGATTACAATTGTAACAATTATTATCATTGGACATTTTTGGACTTTAGTCTCCCAAATGCAGATATCATATCGGTTATCTACTTAGAATCACAAACTGCAATGTCATGTATATTTAATGAAAAATTAAAATTAATTAAATAAATCATCTCTACAACTTCATTACATGGGAAAGTATCTTCTGTGTAAGATTTTCAGTTTGCAATGGTCAAAAATACCATCAAAATATTTTATCAATCAAAGAAAACCAAAAGAAAGAGATGATCTTAACTTCTGTCTAACGTGACCAAAGGCTTCTAAAATATTTCTTAATTTATTAGAAATAGTCATCTTCTATGTTAAGCTTTTACTAATAAAATATTCAAGACTAGACATTTGTATAAACGCTTACATAGCTATCAGACAGTATATTTGAATTTCAGTCTATCTATAAAGCAGGATTGCTTATGAAGGATAAAGTTATGAAAAGCTTAATTCAAATTGCTTGTCTATATATTTCTATTCATTCATCTTTGATTAGGTTTTGAAACATACACATCTATATTTGAATTTAAGAAAGAAAAAAAATGAACTAAATGAAATCCTGGACCAGAAGTTAAAAAAGTGCAAGAGAATGTCACATCAGTAAATCATTTTTTTCATCATTTTATTAAAAGTTGTTATCTGTTCCTCTGCCCATCAGCAGTAACTTTGCTGAAGCTTTACATTGTGCATATGTCATTTTTGATGTGTGTAAGCAGTAAAGCCAAAAGAAACTCACTTTGTACAATGTTTTACCTTTCAGTTGTATGTTTGAAGACATAACATTACTTTATTTACATTACTTCACTCTGAAGCAAAACAATTTTACTGGCCTATTGATTCACGAGAGACTGCAATTATAAAATTAGAATGCTGTGTTTGCCTATCTGAGAAAAAAAAAAAAAAAAAAAAAAAAAAAAAAAAAAAAGAGAAAACAGAAAAAAAAATTCTGTCTGGTATGAATGGCTGCTAATGTAGAAATAAAAAAAATTTACATTAATGTGGGACATTTTCATTGAACAAGGAAGAAAGAATCCAGATGCAGACATACATAATATAGACAGGTGACATGTTCATTTTTTAATAAAGATGTAGGAATATTTACAAAATATAGCAGAGTTTAACAAAAGACCAAAAAGTGGGATATAAAAATTGCATTGTGTATTCCAAGTAAGCAAAGATTATTTGCCTTGAAAATCCGCAGTTAAAATCTTGGTTTTTTACCTAGGTTGAAACACCAATTGCTGGCCTCAGTAGGAAATATATGTATCTCAGTTATCAAACAAAGTCAATACATGTGCAGATAAATAATATTTTTTTTTTTTTTTTTTAAATCAACAATCAATTGCTGTACAAAAACATATCTAAAACTTTCAATACACAAGGTCTTTCAGAAAAACTGAGGTCATTTTTTAATTTAATAACAACTTGACCAATTTGTATTCAAATGATTTCAAATTTAAGTGGTATATGCAGAAACAACTCAAAATTCCATGTTTAATTTTTTTTTCAGGTATGGAAATACCATTCACTGGAAAAGAAAAGGTGTTGTGTGTGTTAGAGCACAATCGAACAAAACTATGCAGTGTGCATTTGTGAGAGAATTCCCTAAAAATGCATCAACTGCAGATTTAGATATGGCATAAAAAGGTCAAAGAAGGATGTTTATGCAAGGCAAAAGGACTTGGCATGTGCCGTGTTACATATTGAAAACTTGTGCAAAATCGTTCATGAAATCAACATACCTTTGAATTTCTCATACAAATTTTGATGAATAAATCTTATTTTGTTCAACAATAAGCCTGTTTAGTTTCATTTGCCTAGGCTATGTAGTACTCAAATATTTATATCTCAAATGATATCAAATTTTTTGAAACACCTTGTATATTGCTAAGCTCAGCAAATAAAAGGAAATGAGAATATTTTGCTGCATCAACATTCAAAGTTAGAAAACCCTTGCTTGGACCTGGGCTCATTAACCACTAAAATTGGCGTGAAATATGCAATTATTTCAGCCATCAAACAGGCCTTAGACAAAAAAAAAAAAATTGTAAATATAAGTGCTCATACTTTAAAAAGTGATCTCTGGATCAGCATTCATGCCACTACAATTTACTTCAATCCAAAATTTCTTCACATTGTAGATTCAAATATAAACAATTATAAACTCCATCCAAAACTAAGTGATTTACACAAGCATAAGTTATTTTGTGCATATTTACATAAAGTTTATTTATACTTATATAAAAAAAATTACAATTGTATAATCAATCTATAACTCTAAACTAGAAACTATAAAAGAATATGTGTGTGCGTGTTCAACTTAAATTTTGAGGAATTCATTTTCCTAAAGAAAGAAAAAAGTTGAATTTGTAAAGTGAATTCCTCAAAAGAGAACAAAACCTAAAAGTTGTTGAAGAGAGTATTTTGTTAATTAACAGTGTTCACACAAAGAAGATAATGAAAAACAGTTAAATGAGTTACAGGAGAATTGCTTCTCAATTGTCAAAGGAATAGAAAATAGCAGCAATTTCAGCAAAAAGAAATGAGCATTTTCTTTAATTAAATGGCAACATTATTCCTTAAAAAGAATTTAAAACACATCCCCAAAGTCAACTGTTCATGATTGTTTAATGAATTGATACACATCCTCATTAAAAAAGAAAACATTATTAGCTGTTAAAAAAAATGAAACGAAAATAAATAAAATAAATTAGAGAAATCAGTGAAAGTCTCCTGGATGTTGTAATATTTTTAAAGTTTTTGCAAAACAAATAAACAAATTTTCATTAAACAAAGTCAATCATTTTCTTTCAACAATCAATAACACGGAATTTTGGGAGAGTTCATCAAAAAATATATTATTTTTAAATTAACTGATTTTTTTTTTTTTTTGTTTTGAAATGGTATTTTAAAAAGCAGGCGTGAATTTCATAACTGCTAAAAGTTTTTAAATTTTCTTAAATAAGTAAAAAGAAAAAATCGAAACTAAAAACGATCGATTTGTTTTCCAATATAAAATTCACCTTTTCCAACGCATACATTTCGTTTTTATTAATGAACTGTAACGACGAAGAAGACTTAATTTCAGAAATCAATGCTCGGATTAAAAGCAGATAGAGGATTTAATAATCGGACCATCGCTGGTTTCATTCATTTTTATTTCGATGGCTGGAATTATTAGTCAATTATAATTCCTCGGTATTTGAAGAAAATAAAAAAAAAGAAATGGACTCATCGTTCACTTTGTTTAATACGAATATTATCAGATGATAAAAGAATGAAATGAAGAAATACTAATTACCTTTTAAAAGGCGATATGTCTTTTTACTTTTTTTTTTTCAGTTGGATGATAAAGTCTTTATGTCTGAATTATTACGTGTCAGTCCTTGGGTAAAAAGAATTACGTGTTTACAGGTTGTAGTGTTTACTTATTTACTACAATTACAATGCAATTGTAATAAAAAATTTACCAGTCTCCACACTCATTTTGTTAAACAAACAGATCATATTGATTAGCAACTAAAGTTTTAAAATACGAACGGGTACCCGAAACCGACTGAAGAATAAAAAGAAAAAAACTGAAAGTGTAGTCGTAGCAATGCAAGGTGTGGCTGTGTCACGTCACCGTGTCATCTAGGGTGGGTCCAGTTGTGAATAAAAACAAATTATTATTTTTTTTTTTTTACTATCTCTCGTATTGCAACTAAAATTACTAGTATTTTTATTGAAGTCTTTTCGATACTATCGAAAATAAATATCAAAGCTACAAAAAAAAAAAAAACTAAACTAAACACTACAGAAACAAATATTTTGAAAAAAAATCACTTTATTACAATATAGAATCATTCGTAAGAAGAGCAAGTGCTGTGTTCTTGTGTGCATCTTCTTGCCGTAAAACGTACTGTATACATAGGAAAATCAAAACATTTTGTCATTTTTTTCTAATTTCTACCTATTGATTGTACGTTGGCACAAACAGTTAGCAACATAAACAATGTTTAATAAATTAGTATTATTAAATCAAAAGTAAAATGATCAATATTTTCTTTTGCACATGTAATTTTTAGTTAACTGATTTTTTGTGTTACATTCTCCAGCTTAGTTAAAAAAATATTTTTCATTATTATTTTATGCTATGTTCTAACTTCTTTCAATTGAAAAGTACTCAAGTAGTCCACAAAAATATTTGGATTTTTTTTTTAATTCTAAAGAGCGGCAAAAAAGCTGATAATATTGGTTAATTAATGGTTTCCCTTTAAAAATTAAATACTCCCACCCAACATTGTTTTTCTTAATACCAGAAATGTAGGGGGGGGGTATTTTGCTTTTGATAATTAAAAAAAAAGAAAAAAAAAAAAAAAACTAATGTTGGAATTAGAGAAGTTTCAATTTGACTTTGCTTTGAGTTATCTTAATTTTTATCATTTGCAATTCATAACGCTTTATTTTTATTTGTTTTTAAAGAATCAAAACCAAAATTTATTTTTACAAACACATTCTTGAAAAAAAAAAACATTAATTAATTTATGCATCAAGATTTTTAAATTTAAAAACAAATTGACGAATCTTTAATGATATTCCATCATTAAAATAAAATCAAAAGTCAAACAAAACAATTTTTATTTATTTTTTATTAGTAATAATCTTTTTCTCTAAAAAATTTCAGTAGAAAGAAAATATCGAATTAAAAAAAAAATTATCTTTTTCCAAAGTTGATAAGTTAAAATTAAAAAAATATATATATTATTTTTGGCCTTTGGGGCGTGCTTAGCTGATTTTATTGTTTTTTAAACTAAAAGAAAAAATATGAAATTGTTGGGTAAGAAGAGCGAAACTGATAAGATAAAATATAAAATAAAAATATGCAAAGATAAGTAATATAGCCAGAAAATTAATTCATGGTTTGTTAAGAGAGCCTGGTATTATTATCAATATTTAAAATTCAATTTTTTGTTTCAATTTATTTTTAGTGAAAACTGAAAACAATATCAGCTTTTCTATCTTTTTTTTTTTTTACATAACACTTAAAATAAACATCATTCGTAGCTAGCCTGATAAAATCAAAACAATACAGCAGTGAATTCAAAAATGAAAGAAAAAAAACAGGTCCAGCCAGACTATGAAATCTTCAACTACGACATAAACAAAAGGAGGAAAGAAGTGAAATTACAGAGCAGGACGACAAAATGCCTTCTTTTACCTTGGCAATATAACGTTGCTTTATCTCTCCATAATTCATAGGTAGGTCAGCAATGTGCGAGGAGTCTGAAACTGAATTCTCATTCTGTAAATTTAATTCATTGACGAATTCATCACCGTCGAAACCGGTCCGAACCTCCTTGCCTACAGCAACAGTCGCCATTTTGACACTGCCGGGTTTCTTACACGCTGGCAGTAAACTGTCGTAAAATGGCAACAACTCAGCTTGGCTGGCTTTTCTGTGTTTTTTAGTATCAGTATTAGTAGTATTTTAACTATAAACACACACAAAACTGTAAGACACCCAAGAAAAGCTTATATAAAAACAAACTCATCAGATTTATATTCAAAGAAGAACATTTGGAAAACGTTTTCAAACGACGACACATACTTCTTTAGTATTTCTATCGAAGAGTTTCACTGCCAATGGGGCACCAAATCACTTCTTGGGTCTCCCCCACCCACAGATGCAAGGAAATTGGGAAAAGGAAAAAAAAAATTACACACAAAAAATACATCAGAATTATATTCGATAAAATATTTTTTTTTGTTTAGTTTACTCAAATAAAACGATTTTAGTTAAAGTTCAATAAAATAAGTTCATAATGGAAAGTTAAAAATAAAATTAACTTAATTATTTTAATAATTTCAAGTTAAATTTGAAATTTGCTCTTATTTTTCTTTAAATAAAAAAAAATGAAAGTATTTTCTAATAGATAAAAAAATCGTTTTATATGAGAACAACTAAGTTAAGTAATTTGTCTTTGAAAAGAATAGAGATTTTTAGACTGAAATCCCCCCCCAAACCACTGCCCAAGTGAAAAAAAAGGTACTGATAAAGCTTTTAAAATAAATTAAAAAAAATAATAATAATAAAACTTTCCAAGCGTGCAACATAAACAGTTACTGCTGGAAATAGAGACATCCCACCAAAAGAAGTTAAATTCAATCTCTTTACCATGAATCCTGGTACAGGCAACACATGTCCAACTTCTCTCTGTGATATGGCTTGTAATACTACAGAGTAACTTCTCCCTCTTATCACATAAAACAATTGTAGCCTAAAAAAATGCATACACCAATACACACAAAAAATATAAATAAATTGTATGAAATTATCATATAATTTACCATGCTTTTCCTGTTATTTCTGTACATTTTATTTCCTGCCAAGGATGTTTTTATCTATGTGAACACAAGGCTAATTTCTGCAGCTATGATGTGAGTAAACCCCTACAAGTCTTCTTGAGATTAATATACTAAAGTTAGACTATGCCTCTTACTGAAAATCAAATTAGACTTCTTTTTCACCAAGTGGAAACTTTTACTCATAGTGTTAAACATCACAATGCCTATAGTCTGTACTGACTGCTTTTATTGTACTTAGTAGGGAAATTTTACTGACAACTCACCAATGAAGGAGAGTGGAGTAAGTGAGAGAAAAACTTCCAATTCTTAGGATTTTAAAGTCTGGGCATTTGCTATGAGGCAAAAATTATCACAGAAAAATTTTGAAAAGAGAAAGTTATTTTTTTTTTACAGGTAATCCTTCACTCACTCACTAATTGATAATTAATTAATTTCTGGTTGAATGAAAAAATCACTCAAATCCACCACATCCTTCCTCGCGAATCAGGACTTGCAACCTGATACCCAAGTATGACTGTCAGCTGATCTTATTTATTTTGGTTTCCTGTATTCTGATGAGAATACAGATATGTGCCTTCTCACCGGACTTACTCAACTTATACAGTGAGGTGATTCTGAAAGAACTAGAAGTCCTACCCGGATTCATTATTGGTGGCCACATTATTAACAATGTAAGGTATGCAGATGACACAGTGTTGATAGCATATACAGAAAGAAAGCTACAAAAACTTCAACAGAAAGTAGTGAAAGAAAGCAAGAAAAAAGGATTAAACATCAACTGCAAGAAGACAGAATGCATGGCTGTTAGCAAAAGGATGAGTCCAAAGTATGAATTGCAAATCAGAGATACCAAAATCAAGCAAGTGTGGAAATTTAAATACCGAGAAAGTGTTTTAACAAAGGATCGAAAGTGTGACACTGAAATCCAAAGGTGTATTGAGATAGCAAAGGAAGCATTCCACAAGATAAGCAGAGTACTAAGAAATAGAAAAATTTCCCTAGAAACAAGGAAAAGAGTACTAAACAGTTATGCGATATCTGCCCTCTTGTATGGCAGTAAGTGCTGGACAATCTCCTCAAAGATGAAGAGACTTGAAGCAACAAAAGGATGCTGAGGATACTATGGACCGAACATGTGAGCAATAACAAAGTTTTAGAGAAAATGGAAACAAAAAGGAAACTTGTATTTAACATTAAGAAGAGACAGTTGAGGTTTCTGGGGCACATAATTAGGTAGGAAGGCTTAGCAAAATTTTATACTCACATGACAGATAGAGGGCAAGAGGGACAGGGAAAAACAATGCATAACAATGAGCTTGAGTAAATGGATGGCAGAACAGGGTTTAGGAGAAATAATAGAAAGACAAAGTTTATTCAGAGCTACAAAGGACAGGAAGTTATGGAGAGCCATGATTGATTACATCTTGAGAGGGCACGGCACATAAAGAAGAATATATTTATATATCATATTTCAGAAACACATCTTCAACAATATGTGAGGCTGCTTGCTAGTTTTCTTTCCCTAATCCCTAAAATTAACTTATTCTCCTCTGCTTTTCACACATTAGACTGCCTTCATGAATGAAACAATAGAAAAACTAAAAGAACACTGATTGTTAGGAATGGAATTACGACTTTGTAGTTGATGGTGTTGAAAATTGTAAAAGCAAGAGTTGAGAACTTTCAAAGGAAATGAATTCAACATTTTCAAAAGAAATTAATACAACACATGGAGGATTTTCCATTTGTAAGCTTGCATGTACAGGTGATAAAATGGATAATGGCTCAAAATTAGAAATTGGAGAGACAAGTTTGAATTCCAGTCAGGTTCATTATATTCCATTACATGCAAATACCCTTGGGAAAGGTATGGATCCACCTCTTCTACCCCCAGCTATGGGTTAATTAGTAGGACTTGTATCAGTAAATCATTATTATTTCCGAAATATTCTTAAAACCTAAAAATATTTTCTTCTTTTTATAGTCCTGAATACAACAATTAGTAGGTATCCTCACAAAAGAGGTGGAGTAATCCGACACCTGCACTTAGGAGTAGATAGTTTTGCTTATTGTTCAGTTCACACTTCTCCCCTGTCTTTTGAACAGGAGTAGAGATTCATCCCTTGTTTCCTGTTTAGGATTTGGTTTTCAGTTCCTTGTAAAGTCTACTTCAAGTCTATACTTCTAATGTCTCCACCTGAACTCTGAAAGTTTATTTACTATTTTTTTTTTAATCTCATTAGGAATAGATAGGTTCACCCAAAATCTGGTTCACATTCCTTGTCATTCTTTTGAACAGAGGTTTATTCCTTGTTTCCTGTTTAGGATTGGGTTTCCAGTTCCTTCTAAAGTTTGTTCGTTCTCTTTCATTCTAAGTAGCCTCTTGTGTCTTATTGGCATTGTCACCTTGAACTCATTAAAAAAAAAAATTCTTTTTATGCTAAGCAAGGTAGAGTTGAGTGAAAATTTTGATGCTTGTGGTACAGATTAAGGAACATCAGGTACATTTTTTGAAAAACAAAAGTAACCTAGAGTTGCATGTCATATAGAGTTCCCTACACTAAAGTAATAGCCATTGTGCAGAGACAAATAAATATAACATTTATGAACACATATACATATTCTCATGTCACTGAAGTGTGTAATTACAACAATTTCACAATCATAATATTCTTACTTACACAAACCATCCCAATTGTACATATTTTAGAAGAGTTAGAAGACTGTCTTTTGAAATCCACTCTGCTATTTTTGTCATTTAGTCAGTAGCTCTTCATTTAATTGAATGATTTTATCATCTTGTATCTTTCCCCTCTCCAGTTATGGGTTAAATAGCAGGGTAAACTGCACTATCTAGCCTTGGGCGGCAACTACTCTAAGAGAAGAAAAACTGAGTTTCAAATCATGGAGAAAGTAATGGGAAACTACTCCACTACCTTCCCCAAGAATCTATGGCAATTTATAGATAATAAAAGAAATCTGTATTAAATTGTGATTGCCTATGTCCTGAAAAGACACAGCATTTAAAAAGGTAAATACAATGTTTATGAATATATATACATATTTCCATGTCATTGAAGTGTGTAATTATTGTAATTTCTTGGCATCAAATTGAATTTTGGCTCTAAAATTAAGTAAAAGATGATTCTTAAAACTTTCTATAGTAACTAATTATTTTTATGTAATGAACCAATCAGATATTACTATTTTCAAACCAATCATTTTCTGCTTTGGAAAATATGACCAATCAAATACATAAAATGTTTTTCCAAAATATTCAAATTGTCTTCTACACTTTTTATATATATACTAGCACAGTAATTGTCAAAGTCAGTGAGATTATTTAGGTATGAACCAATATTTCTGTCTAGGATCAGACTACACTAGTAAATTGTAAAGATTAGATGCATTAAATTTGTAAACTTTAAGGATTGGACACACTATACTTGTAAACTGTAAGGACAGGATACATTAAACTCATAAATTGTAAGGATTGGACACACTTGTAAACAGTAAGGACTGGATACACTAAACCAGTAAATTGTAAAGACTGAACACACTTCACTTGTAAACTGTAAGGACTGGATACACTAAACTAGTAAAGTGTAAGGATTGGATGCACTACACTTATAAACTGTAAGTACCGGTTAAACTACACTAATGAACTGATCATTGCAACCAACTTGAAAACCATTTCATAGTATGTGGTCTGAAACTAAGCATTATAAATTCAGTTCTTATATCTTTGGTTAGTTATTTGCTAATTAAACAACTGGCAAAAAAGAAATTTACATTGTTAGTGAATAAAAGTGCATTTTTGAGTCTGGTCTGTTGGTATTAGCCAGTCCTACTTGTGATATAAGTACATCTTTTTATATATCCATAGTTTTCCACCAAACCTACATTTACAGCTGCCATACATCTTTTAACATGTCACCAGTGTCATAAATTTTTCAAAGTTTTCCTTCAGATGTACAATTTTTAACTTGTTTATTTTGTAACGATTGTGAAGAAAAATTAAAAAAATTCATGTAAATTAATATTTGGTAAAATGAACAAATTATACAGATTCAAATTATAGTAGAAAAATTATTAGAACACTGTCTATTAAGTAATCAATTTCAGACAAAATAAAAACCCTTTTTATTGAAGATTATTAATAAAATAAAATATCACTACTGAGTTGATATCAACTTAAAATAAAGTTTAATTTACTTATAATTTATGGAGAAAGGTAAAATTTACACAACATTTAAAACATATCAAATTATTATATTTTAGAAGTATTTGTGGTTTTAATTATATTGTGGATTCTATATACTAAAGTTTTTTTTGCATATACTTTTATTTTCCTATTGTACGATATATGGGTATCAAGAATAACTTGACAAAAATAAATCTGTAGTGATAGCAATAAATAAATTACTAAATAACCCCAACCCTTATTACTAGACTATGTAGTAGCCTGGAACTAAAATAATTAATAAGAAAAGAGGACTTTAAAGTTAACCAATAAAAATACTTTAGAATACAGATAAGAATGGTAATCTTATATATAAAGACAGTGTATATGTGTGTGTTTGTGCATGTGTGTGTGTCCAAACAACTCCTCTGCTCCCACTGGTCTGATTTCAATGATTCAAAAGCCCTAGAAAAGTTAGGCACAGGTAACGATTTTCATTGAGCTCAGATTCAGGGTTGCCAGATTACGTAAGGCTAAAAATATATATTAATATATTATACTAGCCATTATCATTGCTTTCATGGTTCAAGGGGAGTAACTCTTATTTTTCTTTTGTATCCAAAATTGCAGCTAGCTTAAAATTTTAAAAAATTTTAAATTTAAAATTTTAAAAATTTAAATTTTAATAGTTTAAAAGCCGCCCTGTCAGGCGGCATTTAAGTTAGCTCCTGTGGAAGACTCTTGGTTTGGCCATCATCACAATAGCTAGAGAGGAGTAGATGCGATAGGCATCAATAAACTACAGAAGAACTCAAAATTGATCACTGCATTTAAGTATTGAACTAATGTTTAAGCTTATCTTTTAAAAGTTGAATGATAATTTTTCTGCTGCCACTTAATTTAAAGACAATTTGGTGTACGTAGGTCCTTATTTTCCATACAATTATTTTTATTTTATGAAGGACAGAACAGGGGACAATTTATAAGATAAAATTAATATAGTGTAAAGATGGGTAAATAGAAATTAGAATTAGTTATACATTCAACATTTGAAGAGCTAGAGAAACAATAGCTTATTAAGTAAGACCTATATTATGGAATCTATATGAATAAATGCAAAATTGGAGCTTAATTCTCCCATGAATTCTGAGATTAAAAAGCCCAAGTTCTACTTTATACTCGGTATTTAGTTGACCCCCCCCCACACACACACACACATATACCTATACACATACAGAGTCAGGTTGTGACACAAGGTCAGTTTAATGTGGGGTACCCAAGCATGTACACTCAGGCTAAGGACAAAAATTCCCCAAGCCGCTTCAACCATCAATTGTCAAGGACTCGATGACAGAAACGATCACTTTCTCTGGTGTAATGAGAGGATGCAGCCTCAGGCATCTGTTTTCCAGGGCTGGGCACCTCACAGCGTAATTTTCCTCATTTGCAACTCTGTCCTTCGACTGAGCTTCCCCTGAGCGCACTCTGCCCAAAAACAGAGATGCAACTGAGAGATGATAAATAAACATGTTACAAATTACTTTATAGTAATTTGGTATTTACTCAACCTCCTCCAAAGTTGCATTGTGACACAAGCCAGTTTTATGTGGGAGGACCGAGCATGTACATCCAGGCTAGGAGCAAAAATTGCCTGAGCCACCACCAATGTCGGTTGCACTAGCCTCGGTGCGAGCACCACTCACTCTCTCTAGTGCAACAAGAGGGTGCATCCAATGGTAGCTGTTCCCCAGGGCTGGGCACCTCTCAGTATAATTTTCCTCATTTTTTCTGCAACTGAGAGATGATAAATAGGGTGTTACAAACTACTCGACAGAGCAATTTACATACTAGGTATTTACTCTGTCTTCCCACTAAGAAGAGTTGTCACACAAGATCTTTTTTTTAAGGTGGGGACCCAAGCATGTACACCCAGGCCAGGAACAAAAATTTCCACAGCCCCCGCAACTATCACTGATCACTCTCTCTGGTGCAGTGAGAGGGTGTGGCCTTGGGCAATTGTTCCCCAGGGCTGGGCACCTCTCAGTATAAGTTTTCTCAGTTGCAACTGTCCTTTGATGGAGCCACCCCTGAGTGCACTCTGCCCAAAGACAGAGATGCAACTGAGAGATGATAAATAGAGATGTTACAAACCATACACTAGTTATTTACTTTGTTTCCCCACTAAGTCTTCTGTTCTTATAGTTGTCTTTACACCACCAATAACACAAGGAATCTCTATTTGTTCAGAATTTTGTTTCCTGCACCAAACGTGAATGTTGTTGCTTCTGGTAGAAATTTAACTTCTTTTCTTTTATTTGCTGATAATGAAACAAGATACATCTCCTTCCATTCATGTCCAGCAACTGTTTTACTGCAAACACTATCTACAACAGCAGCATTCACTGTTTTGCTCATAAAAACCTGTTTATCTTTACTAATCAGTCACATTGTATGCTTCACCAACTTTAGAATTTACTTGTACTTCTGAAGTTTCAAAAGTGTTCCCATCCTGGTTCTGTGTTTTGTGTGGACAATCCTTTTTGAAATGCATAATTGATTTACACTCCAAGCATTTTAAATAACTACCAGCTTTATTGAAAAGATTTCTATAACTGTAAATTGAACTTCTTTATCTTTCCTAATTTTCTGCCTCTTTGAAAACCATACTGACTTTGCCCCACCATGGCTGTATCTTGCTCCATGGTTAATATTTCTACTAATATTTCAGTTTTTGGGAGTGTTTGCGAGGAGTTTTATCAGTTTTCTCTGTGGGCTTCGACACAGGACAAACTGCAAAGAGGTGCCCAGTCTCTCTGCAGTGCCAGCCCTCTGGTTTCCTTCCAGAAACAATGAATGGGAGTTTTCTCCCATCTAGTTTAATCCAATTAGGGAAGGCATTGAATGATTTTTGTCTAAACTAATGTTGAAATGACATTCCTCCATTTTCTTGTCTGGTATCATTTTTATAAGTCCTCCATATTGCTGGAAATAGGCTCCAACTTGTTGACTTGCAGTAAAGCATGGGACTTCATACACTGTCACTCATATTCTCCTGTGTCCTTCTTATTATCAAGTTTTTATTTGACGGTCCATGTTGTTTCCAACAATAGCCCCCTTTTCAGGGGGGTCTTAAAAAGGGCTTTTACAGAAATGCCAATGTCTTTCTCATCCATATGGATAAAGTAAAACTAAAGAAAAATCTGTATTTTGGGTAGTTAAAAAAAAATTAATGCCTTCAAGAATCTGTACAAGATTCGAAACCTTGACAAGTATCTGTCAGAGATTGCAAGAAGAACAGCACAAGGTAAATAATATCAATAATAATCACAAAATAAAGTCAGGAAAAAGTCAATCTCATAGTAATCTGTTAAGTAAATGGCATAACCTCCCCAGGCGGAAAAAAACTGATTAGAAATAGTGGGAGTATAAATAGGAGTATATAGGTTTGTCTATTGTCTGGCTCACATTCATCCCCAGTCTTTCCCCAGGAATAGAGGTTCATCCTTTGTTTCCTTTTTAGGTTTGGATTTCCAGTTCATCCTAAAATCTTTTCATTCTTTTTCAATCACAGTAGCCTCTTGCATCTTAGTGGCATTATCACTTTGCTTGGGGTGAATTGATGCTATATATATATATATATATATATATATGAAGAAAAATATACTGAAAAAACAAACAAAAATCCTAATATGCGATTATGCTGTTTTAATGTTTAATGTCAACATTGGATGTTTCAGTCTAATAGACCATCTTCAGGACATATTCATAAAGCATAATTAACATAGACCATATACAATTCAACATGAAAAAGACGATGGACATAAAAGCAATACCAATCTTATAAAAGATTTCAGTTATCTGTTTGGATTGGTTGTCCATCGTCTTTTTTCATGTTGAATAAACATGTCTTTTAATGACATTAAACATTAAAACAGCATAATAATCTATTAGGATTTTTGTTTGTTTTTTCAGTATATTTATTTCATACTGTCGGATCTTATCCATATATTTGCTTATATATATATATATATATATATATATATATATATATATATATATATATATATATATAGAGCCAAATCGTTCAGTCCATTTTCATTAGCAGGTTTGACAAACCTCCTGATGCATGTTGGAATCTACTAAGATGGAGGAGAGGAATAGTTAAGCAGATTACACAGTTCAAACCACAGATAAGGCAGTTGGTATTCATTATAACAGACCTGACTCAGTATTTCCAAAGAGGTTTTCGCTTATAGAATCAATGCCAGGAAAAGTTGCTATATTTTGACAGGCTAGAGGTTGTCTTACATAATACTATGCACCTATCTCATGACTTTTAATAGATCAGAGTATTTACTAAGCTTAGCTTAGTTAGTCATAAAATTACAGTAGTGAGCCCCCCACCCCTCAAAGGTAGAATCTATAATACTTGTGCATTGGCCTGTGAAATGAAGTTATGATCTATTTATATTGTAACTA